>CM023481.1:103116123-103561123 GCA_013339685.2 Hyalomma asiaticum | reverse complement strand
GCAGGCAGGCAGGCAGGCAGGCAAGCAGGCAGATAGATAGATAGATAGATAGATAGATAGATAGATAGATAGATAGATAGATAGATAGATAGATAGATAGATAGATAGATAGATAGATAGATAGATAACGGGCCCTTGGTTTTGCCGTCAAATGGTTCACACTTTAAGTGAATTAGTGAACCTTGATCCCTACGAAAAAAGAAATATCTAAATGCTGTGAAAATGTGTCTAATTCCGCATCTCCGATACTTTCCACGTATCTCTGCGCCTACAGAATGGCGACTAGTCTCAGCTTAAGCAGATACGCTTGGTTTGTTTGCTGAGCACGCGAAGTCTGGCTTACTTTCTTGGCCATGCTTATGCTTCGGTCGCAGTAACATGCGCTTCACGCCTTCTCGACGAGAACGCTCCCTTCTGCTCTTATACGAGCGCGAGAAACAGTCGTTCTCAAACTTGAAGGCATATTTATGTTGTGTGTATTGTTGTTGCGCACACACGCGCGCCTAGACGCTCCGAGCCTATCCCCGCTCCTCTTTTCCAAAGAACACGCCCTGCACTTGCGTCATCCGCTCACGCTTTATCGATGTGCTGCCGTGTGCTCTCTGGAATCCAGCCATTCGTTATATGGTTTCGCAATAAAGCCCGCGTAAAAATAAGGGCAGCCATATTTAAAGCCATGACGCGCGTTACAAGTTTCATCAGGCGTTTGGAACAACAATTTCATCAAGAAGGCGCTGTAAATTTAGGGAAAAACGTAAACCAAGTTCTTGGGCTGGGCATTGCGCAGATCTTGGCCAGCGATTTGCTTCCGGCCTTTCCTAATGATCGCAGAGTCTCCCTTTAGAAGGCGAGCTGAGAAGATCGGGTGAGGCGAATGTAGCCCAGGCCATTAGGCCTGCAAATATCACTGCTAATCTGCTGCGAATCGCTCCTCCGATCTGTCGATTTCTCTAAAATGTTTCCCGCTGGTGCAGTATCCACAAAGAAAAAAAAAGGGAGCGGGTTGACCGTTTCGTTAGAAAGATGTGGAGTTGGTAGGGAAACTTTGAAAGAACACATAACTGTTCCCTGGAGCTTCAGCTGCTAAGCGTTGTGTCCTGCTACTACACTAAATGGTAGGAGATTTTACAAGCTCATTGAATTGTGATACAGTGAGCTTACAGAGCGGCAGTTTTTACGATTGCCTCTCTTTATATTTTTCCTTCTTTAAAGTCACCGTCGTTTGTTGGTCGACGTCATTCCTACATGGATCGTGGTGTCAGAAAAAAAATATGGCAGGATGATAAGAAGACAACAGGTAGCGTACATTACCGCCCAGTGCGCGCGCTTACATATTCTTGGTTATTTGCGACCTTTCTCCGGATTCTTCATTTTCGTGTTGCGTGTTTCGAAAATGGCAGTGGTATCAGATATTCTCTAAATGAGTATCGTTCCGATATAAACCTCTTTCATGAATTAAAGGTATAACGTGGTGAAATTAGCTCAGAATTAATTGAGTATGTTTGTCCCAACGTGGTCATCCAAGCAAAACTTGTCAATAAATTAAAACTTTACGTGATAAAACGACCACATGATTTTAAGGAGAACCGCAATAAGGGGAGAATAATTTTGACCACCTGGAGTTCCTATTTTACGTTTTGACGTGGACTACAATTGAATAGTGCCGCTGCTCACCGCACCTCGTCCCCGTCCGAATATGGCCACCGTAGCCGAACCCGCGTCCTCGGGCTTGGCAGCGCAACGCCTTGACCACTAAGCTACCACGTCGAATACAATACTTGCCTTTGAATTTTTCAGGCAAAACGCATTCGTACCACGTCTATGTTTATAGCTCGTTTGAACTACATAGCATAGTTTAATCCTGAGCTTAGAGAGATTGCTTTATTTATTTCGTTTTCTAAACTTAGTTACGGCAATTTTTCCTCCATGCTTCCGACGCTCTCGAAGAGGTGCACGCCCGGCAAGCCTCGCACGTTGTTTTTTTTTCTTTAATTTTAGGGTTTTTGTCACGCAAGACAGAACAGATCCCGTCGCTTAATTATTCCGGTGTTTGTCGTACGTGCGATGTTTAGGTTGTTGCCATGCCCCCGTGTAGAAAAAGAAAAATAGGCGTATATGGGAAAACGCACTAGCACTGCCTTATACTTTTCCCTCTCCGAAGGAACGCGATTTTCATAGACTGTGGCGTCCTACAAGCTTAGCTTGGCAAGGCTTATATCCGACAGCAAAAAATATACAAAACGGCAGGTAGAAAACAAACAAACAAACAAACAAACAAACAAACACAATCCGATCACTCCAACCAAACCGCTAGAAGAAATAAATTATTAGTAAAAAAATAGGCATGCACGCTTTTAGCTTTAACGCTATCGCATTTGTCACGAAACTAATAAGCGAGATGAAACTCATATTTTCGACGCTAGGTTGTGGTGTGCACTAAAGGCATTTTGTTTACCCAACAAGCAAGCGAAACATTTCGACAGGCGTCTGTGGTTGATAGATGCATCAGGCTGCCGCGTATATGCGGGTATACCGTCTACGCAATACAGGAAGCACATCTAGCATCCATCGTCAGCATGCCCGTATCAAAGGGTTCCGAAATACTTTGTGGACAGGTAGACCAGGTGGAAGCGCTACTGAAAATCGCTCCGTCTGCATCGTGCCATCTATCAAGTCGATCTGTTTGCTTTGTATGCATATCGTGCTTCGTTCAGAATGGTTATGATCGATGAGTACGTCGCGGCGGCGAAATGGCGCTGTATCCGCTTGTGTTTCTCCGCCTAGTTTCGTACATGTATCCCGTCTGCTATTGATTTTGACAGGATATGCAGGAGTAAAGCTGTATTTGTTTTTTGTCTCTTGTACTACGTATTACTAAGTCGAATAGTAGTTCGCCTATTTTTTTTTTTGGAAGGGGAAATAAAAAGAAAGAAAATACTAAAAAAATTTAGCGGAGGCGTATGCATGCACCACGACACGTTATTTGCCAAAACAAAATCACATGATGGAAAGCTTTATGCGCAAAACAGGTGATACGGCGTGGACATCTTTTCAAGACATCTTGAAAAAGGTCGGGCTCCGACCGAAACGTTGATGTAATAAACCGCCGTTCTCTAAGAGGCGCATCGTCAATTCTGTTATATATATATATATATATATATATATAGTCAAGTAGATCCTCCTCCGAACAGTACAAACGGAAGATTTATTTGATGCGACGTTTCGACCGGAGTCCGGTCTTCTTCTTTGCCTGAAGAAGACCGGACTCCGGTCGAAACGTCGCATCAAATAAATCTTCCGTTTGTACTGTTCGGAGGAGGATCTACTTGACTTTACGTAACGCCGACGGCCACTCCTCGCCATCATGCCCGCCTATATATATATATATATATATATATATATATATACGCGTTTTTGAAAGCGCATCATGTAAACCTGTTTGATGATTTTTCCCTTGTTTTTTTTTTAACTACCTGACCATTCATCTTTTACATGCCTTATTCTAATTATTTCTCTGAAACATTCCTTTTCTTTTTTTTTTCTCTTTCCTCCTGGATGTGGCCAAACGCGCAGGCAGGTCAGTGCACGTTTTCGCCCATCCGGGCGCAGACTTCTAGGCGCCACCGCCACTGACGTCACTGCAATTGTACTCCCCCACCCGCTTTCTTCTTTCCTTCCCTTTTACTGGTCTTTTTTTTTTTTTCCTTGACATTGACACACCTGAGGGGGGCCTGAAGTGTAGGCTTGACTATTGTGTCCAGCCACGGAAACCACTTCGTAAGGAGGGGAGGGAATAAAAAAGGGGGAAGAGAGGGGGAACACAAATAATAATAATAATAATAAAGAAAAGGGGGGGACATGATGCCCGCATATGACACACGTCGTCGGCTTTTCCCCCACTCTTTGCTCTGTTTCTTTCAGGTTCTAGATCTTTCCTGTTCTTTCTTTTCTTATTCTTTCTTTTTTCATGTTTTTCTTGCTTCCTCTTTTATGAAAATCTCTCTCAGATAGGTATAAATAGAAGCGGAAATACAACCATAGGCATTTCTGATGAAGGCCGGTCTCCGGCTGAAACGTTGAATAAACGCTTTCCGCATTTTTGTTGCCAATTCCGAGGGTCTACTACTCATCTCTGCCTTCACGCCTCCGGCCTATTCACCACCATGCCTGCTATATATATATATATATATATATATATATATATATATATATATATATATATATATATATATATATATATATATATATATATATATATTGTGCATGGGCAACTACTCTCGCTGAAAGAGCAGCGTTACGTGGTAGCTGCATTGTAAACTGATGCAAAACGCTGTTTAATAAGAAAAAAATAAAGGAGGCAAGAAAAAACAAAAGTCGAAACAACAACTCATGGCTTACACAAAGCAGAGGTTACATTTCGCTCTGCCATGACGGGTCTTCGAAGGGCAAATTGAGACAGCACATGGAATGTGCACTGGCATTTGCTCGCCGTCATGGCATGAGTGTACCTTCTATTCGCCCATTTATTTCTTTGACGGGGCGAATAACTCCAGTGCATGAATTGCGAGCTATTTTCTCTCGGCAGGTGTCCCGCCACGGTGCTCTAGTGGCTGTGTTACTCAGCTGCTGATCCGAGGGTCGCGGGATCGAATCCCGGCCGCAGCGGCTGCATTTCGACGGAGGCGAAATGTTGATGCCCGTGTACTGTTCGATGTCAGTGCATGTTAAAGAACCCCAGCTGGTCGAAATTTCCGGAGATCTCCACTACGGCGTCTCTCATAATCAGAGCGTGGTTTTGGGACGTAAACCCCCAGGGATCAATCAATGTCTATCTGCACGAGAAGCGCAGAGTACATGAAAACAGAATCCTGCACCGCGTCACGAAAATCAGCAGGATTCCCAATGGAGCGTTAAGAGGCGATTTGGAGTCGGTGGTTATTTTCCGAGAATACGTTGTAGCTGGTATCCGTTTCGGCCGCATAAATAGTTCTTCCGCATCTTTTGTAGATATGAGTAGGAAGATGGGATTGCCTCTTTTTTGCTTTTTAGCACG
Organism: Hyalomma asiaticum; assembly: GCA_013339685.2. Taxonomy (NCBI): domain Eukaryota; kingdom Metazoa; phylum Arthropoda; class Arachnida; order Ixodida; family Ixodidae; genus Hyalomma; species Hyalomma asiaticum. Next base: position 103,556,070 of record CM023481.1, on the reverse strand, counting down.
CAAAATTTCCGCTTGTTTTCTTTCTCAGTGAAAGCAAGGGCATGGTGCGGTGGCCCAGAGCGATATATGCATAAATTTAAGATACTTCAGAAGCTGCTTACCTGAACTGACTCGATGGTTTAGCTATCGGGCTGCGAGACAGTCCTAGTTCTTTTTTTTTTAACTGCTACGCGTAAGGCGAGGTATTGGGTTATATCTAACGTTATGTCAACAGCAGCGTGTACGTCAAAACATCGCGTTTGTATGTACTGGTTTGGCTAGTTTACTTATTGATTTAGTTATTCAGTTATTTATTTACTGACTTATTTATATTTATTTATACATGTACCTACAGGGCACTGTAGGGGCATTGTTGTAAGGGGTTTACAAAGCCAAAGTACATACACGTCATCAAAGAAACATTGCGCAGTACAAAACAAAATAAGAAATAGATCAATCACAGCGTACAATATGTTACATAAAATACATGGGCTGGACATTTCCGCTTTGCAAAATGGTAAATCTCTAATAAGAGACGGAAAATGTAAAGAAAAAGTGTGACGGGCGGTAACGATCTTAGTCCGAAGACCATTCTATTCGTGTATAGTTTTTGGAAAGCATCCTTATGTTATGCAATGCTCAACAGCGCTCTCTACGGGTGACTGTTCAGTGTCGCGAGTTGGACAGAACTATTGGCTACGTTTTCGTATATAGAAGACGTTAAAAAGAGTGGCGTCTGGTAGGTGATCGAAATGTTGCTTTCGGAGAAAGGCTTCTCGTTTGTGCATAGTGAAAAAAATAAATAAATAAAAGGTCATTTCAACAAATAAAAAGGCGCAAACAAAGTGTGGTGTCTGGACACGAACGGGACGTGCGCAAGGTTTGAGGGAATAACGTACAAGCAGGAAGAAGCTTATACAATTGCAAGTGCTTCGGTTTTACGGACAGCGCCCATCATCCATATACAAGCGAAGGGTGAAGTGCACTATCTGCAAGGCTACTTGCTATTGGGCCCTTAAAGCGCACATGCTTTTTGGCAACTTAGGACAACCACTCAAGTATAGCTTTAAAGCAAGCAATGCTGCTTGCTATTACACGATACATGCGCTGACCGAAGACAGATATACCCGGATAAGTCGGTATCGTCTACCAGCTTATCGGCTGCAGTTGTCATTCCGGCTACATCAGTCACAACTGAATTTGAAATTGCTGCATTTAACGACATCTACGGCGACGGAGCTTACTGCTATGAAGAGGCTCTGCAATACGCCTTGCAAGAGCGACCACGCATATGGGTCGCATGTTGCGACTTGAAGGCATCACGGCAGAGTTCGCAATTTTCCCTCTGGAGGAGGCCTCACGAGCAATCGGTGCATGGCATAACAGATTATTACTATCAGGCTTTAGTGAACGAGCACACCGTTATATTTCCATAGATATTAGGACATACCGGTACTACCGGTAATTAATTAGCTGACGACGCAGCCCAATGAGCTTATGAGGAGGCTCGAGTAAATCCGATCTTCTCACAAGAACGGGAGCTGCAGGACAACTTTATTTACTGGTTCTTTCTGTTATGCGCGCTCACTGGTCGGGGTAGTGGCAAGTTGGTGATCATGAGTTAGAGATGCCTATCATATTTATGTATTATTTATTTATAAAATACTGCAGACAAGAAGTCCAAGCAGGGTGAGCAATATACATGTGATAGAGAGAAAAATAACAGAATGAATCAAAGTTGAAACACGTTTTTACACAATTTCGTTGATCTTGATGTAGAGGGCTAGTGTAAGAACAATTGAACAACTTGGCCACGATACAACTAAAAATGGGTTATGAAGGAACAACAGGATTTGCACAAATGGAAAGGCGTACAGGTCACGGGCGTTGAAGATGTGCTTCGGTTAGATTATTCCAGTCGGCTATTGTTTGTGGAAAAAAAAGAGTACCGAAAAGTATCAGTCCTTGCAAAAACTGAACACCAACCAACCCTTTCAGGGGTTTTCTTGACATGGTTGGGCTCCTCCGTTGGTAATTGTCCTAGGTATGCATACTGTTTTACAGTCTATAGGGTCTGGTTGCTAGTCGCGAAGTCTTATTTCATCGCCGGCCACCCAACACTACTTTTCTTTTCGGCACGTTTACCTTTAATCCTACATAAACGCTTTCTAGTTCTCAGTCTTGGATCATTGCTCGCAATTAGTCACCGTTATTACTGAAACGTGCAATAGCGCGAGTTCGTGAGGGGGTGCGAGGGTAAGCGAATGAAAGAGACAAGAAAATATATGATCGTGCTATTCATATGCGATAATATCGTCAAGTTCGCTGTGTGGTTTTTCACAAAGGTAAACTTGTAGCAACATTGGGGCGTTCTGTCTAACAAACAAACGATCCCTTGATAGATTCTCCTATTCTTATTTCATGGCGTGGGTCTTGTAATTTATTCTTTCTTTATTCGGAGATTACTCCGCATTGCTTGAAAGCGTTAGATCGGGGGGTTACAGCACTGACATAATTAAATCCTCATTTTTACAGCGCACTTGTACTTGAGACAACTTGTTCCACACCTTAAAGGTTTCAACAACAACAAAAAAATTTGTTGGCAGACTCACTACCTTTAGCTAGCATGGGAGGTTTTATTGGTCAGCAGGCAGCTTACTATGGGACACCTCCTGACAAAAAGAGTTTTCCACCCTCGCTGCCACGGCTACGAGTGGCGCAGACTAACACGCCTAGGATTGAATGTACAGAAATACCCATTAAAGTGGACGTGAGAACAACCGCCGCCGAAGCCCACTTGGTGGAGCACCGGGCGCTTTGTCCGAAGGTCGTAGGCCCAGTCCCTCCCGACGGGAGGTGTGTTTTTTCGTCCGCTTTAGTTCGCTTCCATTGAGTATGTTAGACATTACGGGAGAAAACACCACACACGCACATACATACATACATACATACATACATACATACATACATACATACATACATACATACATACATACATACATACATACATACATACATACATACATACATACATACATACATACATACAGCACGCAAACACACACAGGAATAAAAGGAACGCCGTTACCGCCCTACACACCGGCAAATAGAAAAAAAAATGGAACACGTTACCTTTACTGTTACTGTTACCAAAAAACAGTAAAGCCCGTTACTTATGACGTTGCTTTATGTGGGCCGCTAGTTTCAATCGGTCTGTCTTTGTTGGAGGAATCTACATTAACAATTTCATAAAGCTCATACTGTATTATAAATATTTTTCATGAAACTTATAGATTAAACGACGATTTTATCTGAAGTATTGATTTAACTAGGCTACTTTGCACAAATGTGCCGGACATAGGTAATGTAATAGTGCGCTAAATTTGCCCGCAGAATTAGATGTGGTGGGTTCAAACTCAGTGTCTCGTAATGAAGCTAGTTTTTTCAATATGAAATTTCAGGATGAGAATTCCCAGTTAGTGCACGCATTACTTAGAGTAAATTATGAGGTTTTCACGAACGTAGGGTTGTCATCGCTGTTGTGATTGGTGAAGACGTTTACTGCGAACACATAAGTGTCACTAATGCACGATTGGCTGCAGAATCCATCTTTTCAAATGGTCGTTTCATGGCTTGCATGCGACCTGAAACAACGGTTGTCCAACGCACTGTACACCTTGCTTAGTTGTCACATCACTTCACTTGCTATGTACTTTTTTTTGTGTTTTTGGAAAAGGGGCGACGAGACAACTGGAATAAAATGTGCAGTTGTCCTTAATGTTCCCTAAGGGGACGTTTCGGCGCCAACCTGTGGGACTCTACGCAAAGTCTAAACGTGGGATTTGCTGGAGTCCCAAACGGCACCTCTGTATACCTATTTACACTGCAGCTACGAGCACTCAAGGATGACACCCCCTCTCCTCTTCATTCTTGGTACAGTTCACGGGTTCGAGACCAGCCAGGCTTTTGGACATAATGGTCTACGCACGTCGCAAACGCATCCTTGCTAGCTCTTTTTACAGCCGCCATCATGTGATGAGCTTAATTAATGTTAATTATTTATTAGTAATGATTACCAAGGTTTACTAAATCATTTTTCATCTCAAATTGATCCTCTTGGTCATATTAAGCCGCCAACTAGTACCATTTGATCCTTTTGCGAAGGTTTTATTTCTTCATGACATTTACCCTTGCAGGACCTCATTAAAGTTTGTTAATCTATCCATTTATTCTAGGCCGAGGAATGCGGGTATCTGCCGCACGTGATTCTATTATCTTTAATCATGACGTAAGCTAGCGAGTATATCATGTGGCTGATGCCGTGACCAATACGCGATGTTAATCATACATTCATACCCTTTTGCCAACTTTTTCGATTTTTCTTGTCAACCATCCAACGATACCCTTATAGAAGTAAGGGTATTGTTGGTGTAGGTACAAATTACTATACAGGGCGTCCCAATTATCACGCAGCACGATTAAAAAAACCACTGGCATTACGCAAACACAGCCTAGTGCCTATTATTCCTAGTACAGTGGAGTAGCCGCGAGTAATTTTTCATTAATTAGATTTAATTACTTGACTGTAATTAAATATCTAATTCGAGAACTACTGTTCTAATCATCGAAGCGTCAATCACGCAGTTGTCAGCAACGTGGGGCATCTAACTGCGCTATTTTCAGCGACGTACTAACTGCGTATTCATTTTTACTGAATGATAAACGATCCCCGAGAAATATGAAAAGTACCACGTGACAGCGCTCCCAGCCGCATAGTAAAGCAGCGCCCTCGAACAGGCTTCCTCTGAGATATCTATGCTGTCAAATGCCATTCTTATCAAGTGGATCAGTAAGTCGTAAGAGACGGATAAGAAGTGTGACGTATAATTGAGAGGAAGGAATCACTGATAATCCCTCGAAGGCTTGTTGCTGCTTCCATACAACTATCAAAGTGATGCGCTGTCTCTTCGGATGTGCGACAGGCAAAGCAATCGCTTTCAATCAGCTTGTTTGAGGGCGCTGCTTTACGATGCGGCTGAGAGGGCTGTCACGTGGTACTTTTCATACGTCGCGGGGATCTTTTATCATTCCGCAAAAATGAATACGCAATTAGTAAGTCGCTGAAAATAGCGCAGTTAGATGCCCCCCTTGGCTGACTACAACTGCCTCATTGACACTTCATTGATTAAAACAGTAGTTATCGAATGAGATATTTAATTACAATTACGCGATTAAATATTGTTAACGAAAATATTACTCGCGGCCATCCCACTCTACTAGGAACAATATGCACGAGGCTTTCTTTGAGTAATACGAGGGCTATTTTTAAAATCGTGCTGCGTGATAATTGGGACACACTGTTTATTTAATACGTATCCTTTGAGTGTGAGCAAAGAAGTTTCCTTTGACCTGCCTTTACACACTGATTTATGTGAAAAAAAAAAGAAAGCTCCATTGCAATAGCCTCTTTTTCATTTTCATGCGAACATAAAACCAGTGTTGTAGACGTTCCTCCAAAACAGAAACGAAAAACCGTTCCTCGTTCTTTCCCAATTTCGTAACGAGTTCCTGTAACAAGTTCCTTACTCAGAAAGGAACGCGTTCCAGTTACATTTCAAAAATTGGAACGTGTCGTTACATTAACTTTACATTTGATTTCTAAAATTGAAAAGTAATCCTGAGGCAAATTAAAGTGAACATATTAAATCACGCATCGACCTATGCGTATTTTCAGAATTTCAACGTCACCGGCGGCATATTATCTGTAGACAAAGAAATATCCAAAGAAACGAGGCATATATTTTCAAGGAGCACCGAACATACTACGGACAACTCCACTGCAACTTTGGCGCTAGTCTATTACAAGTGCGACACATATGGCACTTTCTACTTCAGTCTTCAGATGCGTAGCCAGGATACTGCACCTCCAATACTCAAAAACGTAGTTACTCACATGCACCAATGCTTGTAACAGCGGTGCATCTGACACTGAAAGCTAGTAATAGACCTTTTTATTTAGGATAGCATATAAAGGTTTTTGCCTGACCCACGGCATGGTGCGCAATACTTGAACAATATTCTCCATGTCTTCAGCATCCCCGATCCTAAACGATTTTGCTCAAAATTGGTAGTCCTTGTAGCATTTTAATAAACTAATTGGCAATTCTGGATATATTGCTTTCACCTAATTCTCATCACATTAAAGTATTTGTGATATACTGTACTTTTGTTGTTAATTATAGCTTCGTTGATTGTATGCCGGTGTGAGGAATTTTAATATTGCTATCTTGTGCGTTTACCGCCGAATTAAATAACGAGGGACTGTTTTCTTCTTTTTTTTTTCGTGGCATTAGGAATAAGCATTATTTGCCTGTTCAGTTCGTAGGCACACCGAAATTAAGGCAAGGGTGAAATGCTGTTGTGGTGCAGGAAATAAATACGAAAATAAATAGCCTTACATGCATAATTTGACGGGACGCCAACCGAAAATGACCCACACCACCCAAGCATAATTGACAGGGCATTGGTGTACAGCAAATGAGGCTGTGCGGTAAAGTGGACGGGGTGCTGTGCGTTAAAATGTTTGGTTATTTCTGTGTAGGTAACCCTTTGGTACCGTAGTATTGATAGCAATTAAACCATAGTTTATTAGAAACAAACTGGGCATCATCCACCATAATTAACCAGGTCCGGGATAGCGCGATGTTATCTTCGCTCAATATTACAAACACGCACGCACGCACGTAAGCATGTTCAACACACGTTCGCGTTAGCACGTGCATATATCCTTTCGAAAAGTATTTCGTCTCTGCTTTTGCCGATGGCGTAGGGCTGCTGACGCTAAATTAATGTGCGGCCCGTTCATTTCAACTAAAATAACTTGAAGAGATTGACGCACAGAGTGTCTTACAAGTATGGACAGTCGTGGCCGCAACCGCCTTCTCAGAACCAATGCGGGGAGAGGCGATATAGTAAAGCACTCGTTGACAGTGTTTTAGCTCGGAGGGAGTCCTGGCGGCGGGATCATAAGGGAAGGGACGAAAGTAACTTTTCTGTTGCACGCAGTTCATCCCGCGTTGCCGTGCAGCTGGCTGACAGCCGGAAACTATTTGTCCAGCGGCCATAGTAAGCGGTCACCGCGAAGGAGTAGCGCGAGACCCTGACGTCGTTGCGGCCGTAGGAAGGGGAAGCGTCACCCTCGTCGAATCATCGAAACCGCAATAGAATGGCGTTTTCGTGCGTGATTTTCTATGAGGGAGCGATAGTGGCGGCAGGAAAAGGGGGACTTCAGGGAGGTCTTGTTGTAGCCCAGCCTATCCGCCGTGCATGATGTGCTGTGTACGTGCGATCATCGTGGAGTGGAACGTGCATAGAAGGAACGCCGTTCCCCTTGCCGTTCCTTCGTAAATGTAACGCGTTCCCGTTACAGTTCCACCAATCCTAAATGGAACGATGGCGTTCCTTCGTTCCTCCCAAAAGGAACTCGTTCCAGGAACGTCGTTCCTTTAAACGACGTTCCGTACAACACTGCATAAAACCTACGGCTGACTTTTATGTTTCACTGGATCTCGTTGAGTGCAACTCTGCCTTCGAATTAAGTTCCCTGCCTACCCTTCGTCGTAGACATATCACATTATCTTTGGCGGTATTGTACACTTCTTTATCGTGACCCTGATTTCTTAATGGTTCACCGGTAACCTAATAAGTGAATGAACGAATGAATGTTTCATCTATTGCTTACGTTTGGTTTTGCGCGAGTTAGGCTTCCTCTCACTAGCTATGTTTTTGCAGTGAAGACCAAGTGGGGGAATATCGATTTGTAGGGGCTGCACAAAGAAAGAAAGAAAGAAAGAAAGAAAAAGAAGGAAGGAAGAAAAGAAAGGAATAAATAAATAAATAAATAAATAATAATAAATAAATAAATAAACTAGAGAAAGGTCGTAAAAGCTCTTCCGCCATAGTCGTCGTCATCACCTTATTTGGCACCTGTCCAATGAAAAAAGACCTCTCATGATGATATCCAATTTAACCTGCTTGCGCATAATCGATTGCATTTCATGCCTTCAAATTTTATTTCCCCACTTTGCCTGACCATCTTTCGCTGCTTTTCAGACCCCGCGGTACGCATTCCGTCACCCTAACTCGCCAGCGTTTATATATGCTACGAATTAAGTGGCCGCCCTAGATGCATTTCTTCCTTTTAATGTAAGCTAGAATATCACTGCACCAAGGGTTTTACCCTCTGGGATAGCTTGGCGGGTAGAGTGTTGACTTGCGAAGCTTGAGGTCGCGGGATCGATTGTCACCCTGCATGTTAAAGAAATCTGGTCATAATAATAATAATAATAATAATAATAATAATAATAATAATAATAATAATCTGTGCCTTCAACTCTCAGCTGATAGCTGATCTACCGAAATACAAATCAATGGTATACGACGATAAAACAATGCAGAGGGCTGTTGGTTGGCACGGCAGCCTTTTTTAAGACCGATGAGTAACTAAGCGTTCCGCTGAAACTAAACAATTGCGCCGCTATTCGGTATCACTACTTCCTGTACGACGTCCTTACACTGCAATAATTTGTAGAGGAACGTGCGAGGCAATAATTACGTCGGACATACGCAAGAAAACAAAGCTTGCCAGTTAGAAACAACCCATAACTGAAAGTGTCCCTAACTCGGCCCCACCGAGGCAAGCATAAATATTCAATTGAAGCAACTTTTAGTAGGAAGTAATGCCGACCGTATTTTTAATTCTATTCAGGTCGATGCATTGGCGAGAGGCTCTGTAGCTTGCAGCCACTCTTTTTGTACCCCGGATAAGAAAGGAGGATCTTGCACGGCTTATTGGTGCAACAACTCTCCTAAGGATACTTACGGCTGCTCAGAATGTCTCCTTCAAGCTCCATTTATTTAGATAAAGCGGCAACTAAAGCCTCTGTTTAGAGCAAGAGGATCTGAAAATACTGTCGCGAAGCCATAGCTTGCAGTTCTACAAAGTTTAGTGCATGCTATAGGAAGCGTGCTGAACAACACAGTGGCACTGCTTATTCTAAAGCACGCGTGTTAGGACTCACAATATTCACCTTATGTTAAACGTTTCCTTACTGGAGCTTTAGCAAGCTCCAACACCGCTGTACTACAAAGTGGAAAAGTTGCGTGCCAGTTTTTGAACTTCTGAATAAATCCTTGTTAGCCTCTTGGCGACCGTGACGGGCTAATTTTCTTTTACAAGAAGTAAGAACATGCGCCTTATTTGCTTGGCTCGGGAAGTTTTGGTGCAAATGTGGCTTTAACCGTCCTGTGATTAGGCGCCTTTGAGGCAACCCTTTTATTAAAGGAAAGGAGAAGGCACAACTCATACAGCGCCTGTTCGGCCATGCATTGAGAAAATGTATGGATGAATGAGTGAATATTCAACGGAACAGGGTTGCTAATGGTATTATAGGTGTGATGGTAAGCAAGTGAAGATATGGTGGCATTAAAGTGTCTTGCAAAACCCAAATTTCTGGATATTCTCTCTTTCGTTTTCTTTCACAGTTGCGACGCCTTCCGAGTTCCATGTATAGCTCCTCATCCTCACGCCCACTGTTTTTCGCCATGTCCTTAGTTACTCATATGCGCAGAACAGACGAGCACACAACTTGGTGACATTCTCTTGTGTATATAAGTATATTGGGTGCCAAGAGATGAAAAAAAAAGGACCCTTAAAATATCGATCGGTAGGATGCCCCAGTTGTTGTGGCATGGTCTTAATAGATCCGAGGGCCAATTTTTGACACAGTGGCATCAGTAAAATCGACGCAATTGCATCCAATTTTGGCAAATGATTTATGGTTATCTGTACATAAAGCATGTTGCTAGACTGACGATGCATCTTATTGTCAACAGTGTGGCACCGCGTTAGGAAAGTGTGCCGAACGAAAACAGTTTCAAAGCGGGAATTCAGCGCCGATGGCTAGAATGCGTGAGCTGCATTTCAAAGGTTAAGAAAAGAAAGTGCGTACAGTGACTTAAGTACACACCGTTGCTCCTTTGTTTACGGGATTATCTCGGAAAGGGATTATAGCATGGACAGGAAGGTAGGTTTTCCAGCTCTGAAATTAATGAAAAATTCTAGCACAGCACCCTCAGGTGTGCAGCGTTGTGTCCTGAATTATACTGAAATTGAGTAAGAAGTGTTAGAAGCGTTCAGGCTTGGTAGCACCAGCATCACAAGAAGGGAGATGACCACATAGGCTTGAATCATCGATCACATTTGTCTAGAGTGGCGAATAAATCAGTTTCGCCACAATATCTACAGCAACAAATGAGAAGCTCAGATCGATGCGGCACGGAGACTGCACATTGTAATTACACACGGTAAGGCATGATTGATATATGGCACAAGCATTTGCGGAACTTAGCAATACTGCGAGGTAGCAGTTGCGAAAGGTGGCGTAGTCCGCAGCAGGCCATTTGGCTACTCCAGACGACTGTGATTCAGAATGTGCGAACTGAAGGTTCCTTCACTGAAAGGCTTGTTAGCACCGTACAGCGCGCCAGCTGTATTGCACATGACGGAAAAGGGCTGTCCACTTAGCGTCCTGAGCTGCGGAAGGTACAGGGGCATAGGCTCATTTACCAAGAGGGTAAGGTGTTTCTCCCCCACCTCCACCCACTCGACCTCATCTCACAGCCTCCACTTCTGAAGGCAATCACTGTTGTGTACCAACCGCTAAATTCAACCAATCAACAGGTTAGGTGAAGTTTTGTTTGAATATTGCTGTCATGCATTAATATAAAATTTGCTTTTGATTTTATAAATCTCCTGCTTCCATGTACTCAAGATTTTTTTTCTTTTTTTAGCACGACCACGTATCGACCAGTACCTTCCCAGCGAATCGATCTGCGCAGGAGCTACTGCGGTTAAAGGATTCACTCGAATGACGGCGCGGTGTTTGTTACGTCGAAATTGCCAACAGACCTTTAAAGGGTCCCCAAAGTATTTCAGAGTCGCAAACAACCACGCATGGTGTGAAGAATACTCGATAACGCCCCGCCACGGTAGGTCTAGTGGTTATGGCACTCGGCTGCTGATCCGAAGGCCGCGGGATCGAATCCCGGCCAGCGGCGGCTGCATTTAGATGGAGGCGAAATGTTGGGGCCCGTGTGCTGTGTCGATGTCTGTGCACGTTATATAACCCCAGGGGGTCGAAAATTTCGGAGACCTCCACTGCGGCGTCTCTCATAATCAGAGACGGTTTTGGGACCCTACAAATCAATCAAATCAAAGAAGGATACTCGATTGTGTGCGCACTTTATAAAAAAAATCTCCCCATATCATCATAAAGGGAACCCGGAGTAGTATGCGAAACATCCATAAGTCGACATTAAAGTTGTGTATATCTTTTATTTTCTTCATCACTCTTCACGGTCCTTCCATTCGAGGTTCCCCTGATGTTCCTCCACCGGATTGAGCTCGGGCACGTGCTCGGGTTTCGGCGGGTAGCGGTAGCGGTTCGTCACGCTCATCGCGGGGAGTTTGCCTGCCACCAACAAATCTTTGCACGTAGAGCAAACGGTGTACTCACTGTAATCGTCGTCGGCGGCTAAACTCCCGCTGCAGAACGACAATCGCGTTGGCACGGGACTGCTGGTTCTTGATGGTCGAGATCTTGGTCAGATTGTTATCGAACCACAAGCGGTCGCATACATTACAGCTGTGCGCGTGCGTGTGGCCGAGAAAGTCACGCTTAAAGCGACCGCTTCCGGCGCTTGGCAGCCGCTTTGCGGGCCCGCGCCGCCGTGATGCGATCTTCGTTCGTCTAAGCGCACTCCATGACAGCTGCTGTAGAAGAGAGCGCGCGGGGGAATGCGAGTGCTTTTATTATCTCTTGAACTACAGCACCACTAGCGGTCTCCAATCAAACTAGAGCACGCGCAGGAGTGCGCGTGCTCCGAGTACTAACGGGGGCAACCTACGCCGACGCCGGAGGGAGAGACAGCCCCCCCCACCCCCCCCCCTCGTTCATAAGCTGCTTCGCATCTAAAAAAAATCACACCATATTCACGGGGTGAATGATGATGAGTGGGGCGAAGCTCCGGAAGGAATCATCGGTAAACCGTGAAACTCTTCCGTGCAATTCGCCCCACATTAAAAGTGAAACACTTGAGTAAATGTCATCAAACTATTATAACATCTCGCATCTTTCATCATCAACTACAAGTACCGCCATCTAGTTTTATAACATCTCGCGCATGCTACGAATCCTCACGGTGCACAATGCACAAGTGAAATCTCCCACCGGCACTTCATTGCAAGTCAAGATGCAGTGCCTATATATATATATATATATATATATATATATATATATATATATATATATATATATACAGGGTGTCCCAGCTATCTTTAGCCAGGGTTTAAAAATATGCCGATGCCCCCAAGACAACGCGACCAAATGCATTTTTCTTACTATCGTATGGAGTGAGTCAGACTATTTTTTGTGTTCCACTTAATTGGTTAATTAGGTGAGATTAATTAATTAACTTCGGAAGCAACAAAGTTAGGTAAATAATTCCTATGGAAAACTTGTAGAGTGGCCTGTCAAATGCCCAGTTAAAAGGTTTTCAACTTTCTATCTATTCATAATTACTGTTTTCCAGCTTGATGTAGATGCCCGCGAAATACAAAAAATACCACGTGACACGGCGGCTTGCGCGCCGCGATTTCAGCGCTCTCAAACTTTCCACGTACGAACTAACACCGCATTTAGCCGGGCGTACCGCCGAATAAAAGCGACAGGGCTGTGAAAAAGGCGGTGGTCGTCCTATCTAAATCAGCAACCGTCATCGCTAGCGCTGCGTAAAGCGATTGACGGGACGCGTGCAGCGCTAGCCATGAAGGTTGCTGATTTAGATCGGACGGCCACCGCCTTTTTCACAGCACTGTCGCTTTTATTCGGCGGTACGCCCGGCTAAATGCGGTGTTAGTTCGTACGTGGAAAGTTTGAGAGCACTGCAATCGCGGCGCGCAAGCCTCCGTGTCACGTGGTATTTTTTGTATTTCGCGGGCATCTGCATCAAGCTGGAAAACAGTAATTATGAATAGATAGAAAGTTGGAAACCTTTTAACTGGGCATTTGACAGACCACTCTACACGTTTTCCATAGGAGTTATTTACCTAACTTTGTTGCTTCCGAAGTTAATTAATTAATCTTGCCTAATTAACCAATTAAGTGGAACACAAAAAATAGTCTGACTCACTCCATACGATTGTAAGAAAAATGCGTTTGGTCGCGTTGTCTTAGGGTGCATCGGCATATTTTTAAACCCTGGCTAAAGATAGCTGGGACACCCTGTATATATATATATATATATATATATATATATATGGGTTGCCGGTGAACGCTTCTCCAACGCGAGCAGTCGGTATTTCTCAATCAAGAAACTCGCTAGGAGACGCTGCCTGCGCCAACGTTGTCTCTCGCGGGCGAGCGCGTGCCGGGAGCCATGCGCTCGCCCTCGGCGCGTGCGTGCCTCCCGGCAGGCACGCGCCGGTGGCTACCTACTACTACTACTACTACTACATACATCGGGAACGCACGACCCACGCCTTAAGGAGCTTCGCCCCTAAAAACACTTGAGTGGCACGGAAAAGTTCCAAATTCAAAAAGAAGGTATCCGCTTGCTCTTTTTACAGGAGCATCGTTTCGAGAGAGAGCTAGAGGTAGCACACGCTTATTCTTATATAACAGGTAATCGTCGGAACGCCCGCAATTATAACTGCCATCATTGTATATGCCCACTGCAAGGCAAATACTTCGCGAATATTTCTCCCATTAAGGTGGCTTCTTGCTAACTAACGCCACACTACCCTTGCAAACTTCTTAATCTCATCTGCCCAATTAACTCTGGCACCCGCTGCCACACTTGCCTTCTCCGAGAATCCAGTTTGTCGCCCTTAATAACAGTCGGTTGACTTGCCTTCTCAATACATGGTCTGTTCATATGTACTTCTTGATTTCTACTGAGATTCAATTAACAGGCCTTTGGTCCCTGACCATTTCTGCTCTATTCATTATCATTTTCCTTTCTGCGGCGACGTACATCATCCACAGCACAAGCTGAACCCATTTTGTGAGCCTCCAGGTGTCTGCCCCGTAAATAAGTATCGGCAACTGCATAACGAAGTCGAGACAACCAAGGAACTGATGGAAGAGTATAGCCCAGAGAAAGTAGGCATACAACCAGTCACAAGAGAGGTAGTGAAGAAAAGCCCTGGAAGAAATACGAAGGCGCAGAGCAGCTGGTGGGGATCAGGTATAAACGTATCTCTTGGGAGATGCTGGGCAAATTATACCAGCAAAACTGGCAGCCCCGTGGCCTGGAGCGTGCCGCAGTCTGGGAGGAATGACAACGTCGCCTTAATCCTTAAGAAATGTGACGTCAGAGACTTAGAAAAAATTAGTGAAGCTTGCGCTAGTGGCGTAAGGCTAGCGAAGCAGCGAAGCTGATGGGCACCTGGCTGGCCCGCGTTTGTCTCCACATTTCGTCGTGGTTGGAGGCTTCAGGAAGTGCCTCGCGAAGCACTGTGGGCCCAACGAACGCTTCTCAAAGTTTCGAACCGAGCTTGAGTAAAGACGTTCGCGTCGAACCACTGACGGTGGCAGACGCGGCACGCGTGGCCTCGGCTTGACGCCGTCCCACCCCTTGGCTATATTGCACTATGCACAAACGCATTGCTTTGCGAGACACTTTCTTTTCTTTCTTTTCTCCTTGTTATTTGGCTCTTGCCCACTACGGGGGATTGGCCATGAAGCCGGCGGTTAATATAAAAAGGAAAAAAAAGTGAGCTAAAACAAAGGAAGAGTAAGGAATCGGTAATGTAAGGAAGAATGAAATGTTAGAGTGATAGACTATTTATAATACTAATGAACCATAATAAATAATTTGAGGTTTAATAAACTAGTGGCGGCAATTTCGAGGTACGAAGTTTTGGTTGGAAAGATGATTAGCAACGAATTCTTCTTGTGTCACGAAGGAAATTGCACATGGCTAAGCAGACGTTCCTGTTGCTGTAACCTAGTGAGGACGCTCCAAAGGAAAGAATATTCTGCACCGGACAAATCAACGCGCTGTCTTTGTCTTCTTTTCCTTCTGCTTGAACACGCTTGTCTGCCAGCCGCAGTTTTGCCAGTGCAGTTGTCGGCTGAAGTCATGTGCACAAGAGAAGAAAGAAGAGCCCGTGCGCACGCCGCACATTGGGCTTTGCATAGAAGTGCACGCGCACTCGGGCACCTGAACTAATGGTGATGAACTATATATAGCCTTCATGCATTACGACAAAGCATTTGATGCAGTCGAAACCTCAGTAGTCATTAAGGAATCAGGACGTAGATGAGCCGTGTGTGAAAATACTGGAAGGCATCTTGGGTGGTTCCACAGCCACCACATAGTCCTCACCAAAGAAAGCAACGAAGTTCCAATCAGGAAGGGTGTTAGACAGAGAGACGCAAATCTATCCAATGCTGTTCATCGCATGTTCAGTGAGTATTGAGAGCTCTGAATTGGGAACTGGTAGGTATAAGACAGACAACTGATCCAGTGTCAACCGCAGCCCGACAACTTTGTCTTTCTCGTATAAGTATAAAGGAAAAATAATAACCTGCGATTTGTTGATAACATGGCCTTGCTAAGTAACCCAAGTGGACTTCTTGCTCGAGTTGGTGTTTCGTTAACTGTTCTAGTAGCAGCACAAAAACTCGTGAAGAAAGAAACTAGAAGACTCCCTCTCTTCCCTCCCTCTTCCGGTTTATTTCTTTTCGAATTTCTGCGCTATACTACAAGAAATGTTAGGTAACTTAGTGGATGATTTCAAAGCATGTACACTAGCTTATGCAGGCAAAGCAGGATAATGGGTCCGAATGTTAATGTGCGGGGAACTAGAGTAACTTTCAATAGTCTGGGAAGGAAACAGCGGTCCGCGATAGGTAGTGAGGCGGTGGAAGTAATAGGAGCATCATCATCATGAAAGCAGTGACGCGCACTTCTTCCTTCTCTTGCGCTTCTTCGAATATTCGAGCGCGAGGTGCGCCCGAAACTCGTGCACGCTCTTCAGTGTACGCTGGGTTGACGAAGATGTGTACAGACCTGAGTCATATGATACCCTTGGATCTTCTGCCAAAGAAAGAAGGAAAGAGAGACAGATGTAAATAAATAAATAAATAAATAACAGAAAGGAAAAATATCCTGCAGATCCCACGCATTGTGGGATTCGGTGTCATGCGAAGCAGACAGCGATGGAATTGACTACGACGAAGTGTTTGACATCAAGCTAAGTCTTAGGCGTAGGAAGAAAGTGTTTGTGCAAAGAGCGTGAGTGGGTGCATGCTTAACGTTGGCTAACCTGGAGCATGGAGAACATCATGGACAACCGAATGGTATCTCTTGGTACGAGGTAAAGTTGGCACTCATGCCACTGCACAGAACAGACCTTCATATTGTGGAGGTAAAATACACACTATATATACGGTGCGATGATGTGAGCATGATAAGCGTCGTTTGATGAAGTATTCCTGCGGGATCGACAAAAGTATGCCGAGTGATAAAAAGCAGCTGTGAGCGATGACAAAAAGCATGCCGAGGGATAGTAACATATTGCATTGTTTATTACGTTGTATAATAGCGCTTAAGACATTAGTGGCGCAATTAACGTTACACAAGCTCCATCATCACAACTACGGGTGCAATAGGTTTACTAATTATATACAGTGTAGGACGTGCTCACTTTGCACATCGGGGTCCCAGGTTCGATGCTCCCCTAGTGCTTGGTAGGCTGCGTATGAGCCTGTGTGATTCTTATATTTATATTTCAATCGCAGGCTACGACAAACGTTGTACCTTTCTTATTTTTAAGTGTACCATAATGACATGTTAGATGTTTATTTGAGTTGGTCCTTGATTGACGTATAGGCTGTACAAAATTCAAACACCTCTGGCGCATACCCGCGTACCGCAGGCTGAGCACTGCGGGTATGAGCCACACATGATTGTAGTGTCGTTAGTCGTGATGTCATGAGGGGTGTATCATGTTAGTAGTGCAAATATCAGTCATCCATGTTCGTCATGCATTTGTACTCTACCATGCAAATATTCGGGTATATCAGGCGAACGAGACGTCCATGAGAACACCGAGACGTAGATAGATAGATAGATAGATAGATAGATAGATAGATAGATAGATAGATAGATAGATAGATAGATAGATAGATAGATAGATAGATAGATAGATAGATAGATAGATATGGTCGAAGTTGCTCATGTTAGCCAAGAAATGCTTGGTATTTCAAAAGAAAGAAAAGCAATAGGTCAGGCACGCACATGCCAAGCTTCGGTTGCCCCCATTTACCCGACATGGTAAGGACTTCTGACTGTTTTATACCACAAAACGTGTTCTATAACTTGTACTTTGTTTATCAGGATTTGTTGCGTACTTTATACTGCATTCCTTCGAATTTTGTAAAATTACTTTTGGGTGGATTCATTGAGCGCTCGTACGAGCAAAAATTTCTCTGCTGCGATGTGACTGATATAGTTGCTATATAAAGGAGCCTATATATTAACTTCACTAAACGGGTAGCCACACCGTCAAGCTGCTGACGGTAAGCATGCCTCTCCTGTTGGAATCATGGCAGCGGCGGACGTGCTGCCTATGCACGCGTGTAGTGGGCGCATCGGCTACCTTCACCCCATGGCTGACTCAATGCTGCTTTTGGGCATTTCTTTTGTTCCTTTAAACCCGCTCTCACTTTGTAGGGTAGCCATAAGGAGCATACGGCTACCCCGTACACCTGTCCCTGTTTGCTGTTGTTTTTGAAGCGTCCCTGTGTTTTTCCGCAATAGCTTCGATGGAGGAGACAATTTACAGGGTGAAATCTCGGAACGAGCGCCAGAAACGCATAAACATTTAAGTACCAAATTTCGCAAAAAAATAAAACGGTAAGGTATACATCGTGCGACAAATTTGAACATGTATAGCTGAAACTAAACAGAGCTGAGTCATACAAATTTTCCACGCGGAATTCAGGACCGGCCCTAGGAGGGGGTATACAAGAACGCACAAACCCTTCTTCGCTCTCAGCTCGTTTTCTACGAAAAATGACCGCCACTCGGACACCTTCGGTCACGCTGGGCGTGCGCTAAGCGCCACGCCGAGCCGCGGCTGCTGCGATTGTCGTTAGGACCAACCGCGTCTTCCGCCGTACACGCGGGACGGAGCGCTCGTCGTACCCTTCCTGTCGTCGTTTCTTAGCTTGTGATAGGCAGCGCCCTCGTCTTTTTTTTTTTTTTTACTTGTCGGGTATTTTTCTACTTTTTTTTTCTGCGTAAGAACGCGGAACAGCTCGAGAGGCACACCGTGTTCCTTCGTGAATCACGAACCCCCGCGAGAGTGGAGTGGGAACCACGCCCGAGACGACGAGAGTCGATGACTGCGAGACACGGCCCCGCTGTTCTCAATACCATCTCGTGCGTGCAAGCGCTATATAGTGCAGCGTAAGAGGACGAGATATGAAGGGGGCAGACAGGATAAAAAGAAAAGTAGAATGGAGCCAACAATAGGCTACGACGGCGAGGGGAAATAAATATCTGCGGTATGGGAAACAGAACACAAGGCACCGAATAATGGGGAGAAGAGGGCTGAATGGAAGGAACTTCGTGAGGGGTGAGGAGGTTATAGGAGGGGCATACGCCACGCCTTATATAGAGGTATACGCTGGAGATAATAAAAAAAAAAGGAGAGAGATGCCCGCATGACTCCATTATCGCGCTCTATTGATTGGGTTGGACCATGCACCCTCAGGTGTGCCGCACTCCTTCTCGTGGGAATCAATCCCGATATCCCGCCCATCTCCCCGTCGAGACGTCGCGCGTACAGACGCACGCGGAGAGGGTCCGGACCCGTTTCACCTCGAAATGGTATCTGTATACGCCCGAACGCACGCCCCGATTCCGCGTTCTTTTTGACTCGGTGTTCCTTTATAGCGAGAGTAATCAAAGTCATCTCTGCAGAACTTTCTGCAGCGTGTATACGGAAGCGTCGACTAAGGCCGCTGCCGTCAATTACGGCGTTCGAGAGATGATCCTCGCTCCCTCCCGTTTTCTTTTCTTATTGTTTTTACTTTTCCGCACTTCTACAGACGTGCAAATGACCAACGAAACTCTGAGGTACCTGTAGCGATCCCTCCAGCAATGTGATGGTGAAGAAAAAAAAAATATACACAATGCATTATGTATAGGTCCCGAAACATGGTGCTCATTTGTTCGGGACAAGCACAGCGTCGAGTAAATGTAATGCAGCGAAGGCATGCAGCCTTTGGGTCTAAGCGCGAGCGTCAGTTTAATCCTGCAGTCTGAGCGCTAGCAAAGGGTTCTTTCTGGGCCTTATTACTCGGAACAGGTACCTATTGTGCTGCCCTTCCTAGTGTATTTTCTTTTTTTTTTGTTCATGAAAGAGTTATTATCATTCTCCTTTTGTTCTTTTGTTTCAGGGATGCACATATTCACGCCAGTATTATTCGTGTTAAAGGAGGGCGCCTAATGCAAACGCAGGCACCGGAACATGCGGAGTACTTATACAGTCGCGGATTCTTTTATATGCCCAGCCCACAGTAGGCTTTTTTTCTTCCGTTGTTTTATTCAGTGTTCATATAGATCAACGAAATTATATACAGCAATATTAGGTGGACATTGCTTACGGCTTACATACAGAGGCGACAAAAAGAGAGAATTTACAAAGCACTGTTGCCGATAAATGGGCTACAGGCAATGACTGCATATTTTGAAAAGTACGGTGTGGTGTAAAGAGTTAAGATGGATACAACAAGCTTGTTGGCAGTACATATCATCATCATCGCCATAATGATAAAAATAATCATCATGAGCAGCACAATCAACATCATCTTCTTCTTCTTTATGTTTTATGTCCATTGCAGGACGAATGCCTCTCCCAATGATTCTCGATTCGCCCTTCATTGTGCTAGTCGACTCCACTTTGTTTCTGCGAACTTGTAGATGTCGTCACTCGCTGCTCACCGTGGCTGCAGTTCCCATCTCTCTGTAATCCATTCGATTGTTCCAGTTTACCACTATTCTATAATTGCCTATGCATTACGTGACCCTCCCAAGTCCATTTCATTTGCATGAAATGTTTTTCCTCTGACCCATTCATCCTTTTTCCTCTCTCAGTGTCACGCCTGTAAGTTTTCTTTCCGTCACGCCCTGCGTAGTTCGTAACTTATTATTATTTTTTGGTTTCTTTTATTCTCCAAGTTTCAGCACCGTAAATTGGTGCTTTTCCAGTGTACAGTGATTGAACGCTTTTCGTGTTAGGGATGATGGTAAATTGCCAGTCCTGATTCGCAAGTGTCTTCCTTGCGCGCTTCAGAGCAGCTTGACTCTTCGGCGCATTTCCTTTCTATGCTTAATAACACACCCCTTCTATCAGAATACCCAACACCCACCTGAGAGACGTGGTAATCTCTCAAGTTAGCTAACTTCATGCGCAGCATGAAGAACTATGCGCCTCTCACGCATGATTTAAATGCCATACGTGGCGGAAGGTAGTCCGATTGCCTTGTACGTTTAGATAAAAATAAACGGAGAATTAGGTGTTGCCGTTTGCTGGCGACGGCCACCCTTATCCGTTGGGTTAACATTTTAAAAACGAGATAAACTGTAGCGTTCGCTAAGTAAAACCAGTTATCGAGAAGTTATCGCTGCAACAAAATCCGCTGATGTGACTAGGCGTAGAGGTACGAGCTGCGTGCACGCTGCAGCCGCGCCCATAGTCATCGCAAATGCCGACGTATTAACTCATCCTCAATATGTCATGTGTATTCAAACATTAGGATGTGCCTGTGATGGGCTCCTTTCTACGAACCTTTAAAAGCCGCATCTTTCGCGTACGATTACCTTAATGGAACCCGCCAAGGCACGCAGTAATCTCCGCAAATTCGTCGCGATCAATGTTTACACACTGTGCGGAGTCGCGTTTACGGAGAGGCCGTTAGCCGCATTTGCATGTAGTACACGACGCTAGTATACTTCGCACAGTGTCTCGTGTGCAGTGAGATCGGATACCGTTTGTGCAGTGTGTAGCACGCCAGTATTATTTTGTAGATTGCGTCAGGAACGAGCTCGCGCTTTTTTTTTTTGTACAGTGCCCCCCCCTCCTCCCTTTCTTTTTTCTCTTCTTTGATTTTGAGCTGACGAGAGCGAACGATTTTCAGGCTTTCGTTCTGTCCCATCCCATGCGATGCGCCACGCCGTTTACCTGACCTCGCTGGACGAGACTTCATCCACCCACGTTACCCACAGATTGGCGGACTAATGAAAGGCACCCTAATAGTGCATAATGCCCATTTACGCGAGTCGAATGACCTATACATATATAGTTGACTTAATGAGCAAACAGACAATGAAGCCTAGGAAAGCATAGGGGAAGTTAATTGTGGTATTGTAATTGTTAGAAACAACTTAATGAGCAAACAGACAATGGAGCCTAGGAAAGCATAGGGGAAGTTACAAGTAACTTCCCCTATGCTTTCCTGGGCTTCATTGTCTGTTTGCTCATTAAGTTGTTTCTAACAAATAAAGAACGAGCCCTTGACCCCTTCCCTTTCGCTACATATAGTCGACGAGCATATGCCATCACCATCACTGTAAATGTTCCTGCTCGCGTTCGTGTATCGTTGTCCGTGCAAGTGACATTACACCGCGTCTTTGCGACGGTGAAATCCTATCGCTAGCACTCACGCCATACGCTTTACGAAGACGCCTGCGACGCTTTGCGCTCTCGCGTCCGAAGCGACCGACGGCCGTGCTCTTGCGCAGCTCTTGTGATGTTGCACGCCACACTTTGCGTGGAGGATGACCATCGCTTCCCTCCAGGGATGCACACCGCCCCAAAAGTATGCGTATTCTTTTTTTCTCTCTGTAGCTTTCGTGTGTTCTATGTACGCTAAGCACGCCACTGGGCGCACACGATGCCGCTGAGGAGCATCATCTATGCTGTCGTCATGAGACACCATGCAGCTTTATGTGGGTGGCAAATGGGCGGTAAAAAGTGCAGGTGCGAAATGGCTGTTACAGTGGGGTCCACACGGCAGGAAGCAAAGCTTACATTAAAGTGCAGTTCGTAAGCTAAGAGTGTTCTCTGGAAACAGTGTCATGCGCTGCATTTTGAACCGCGCTCCTTTGCGAATTCCTTTCTGCACTAAAATTGGTCGTAAAGTATCGTCTAAGGAGCATTGTAGTGGAGAAACGTGTAAATGTGTTCACTCTTGAAAAAAAAACAATGAGAGACAGGATATGGGAATGTTACAATACAGCCATTAGGTAAGCTATACACTCGCACAAGGCGGAAGTACTACGCGTTTTCGAGGCAAAGTGGGAGTTTCTTTTTTGCCTCTTCCTATACACTGGATCCGAGGGACCGCATAACGTTCACGTGGGAAGCACCGGCTCCCTTTGTTTTCTTTTCTCACTATTTCGCTTCGCGGTAGATTTCTAAGTAGTGAGATAGCGCATTTCGCATCGGACGATTTAGCGAAATAACGAAATCGGGGCCGAGTTCGCAAAGCTTCTCGTTAGTAAGTGCTGCTTGTCGTTGACGAGCCTCTTCCTCTGATGATACATCCAGTTGCAGTACTGACTGAGATATCCTCTCGCGAAGTTTTCTTTTTCAGCGTGGGACATATTTGTGAGAATGGCCCATTGTCGCTGACGTTAGAACCTGTGCGTGCTGCGCGGAACATCAATACATGCAACGTTAGCTCCCGGAAGCATGCGCCTTCAAAAGAAAGGACGCGCGCATCATTCTATTTGAAATTTATACCATTTTCACTTCACGCAGCCGTTTAGTACTTCACAGGCACAAACAAAACCGAGTGACATGACACCACGCGTTCTGTTTGCAATGTGCAAACATGATTAGGAACGCCTGCGACACGGAAATCTTATGAAAAATAAGAAAATAAAGGTTACTTTTACTGCACATCGCCTAATTAAAGCGGAGGCTGCTGTTCGGCATTAAACTTGTCACCAGGGTCCCTCAGTCGAGGGACCCTGGAGTCACTAAGTGTGATTATGCTGAAGTGCAGAAGAGAAGCTCAATAAAGGACCTACACTGCATTAAGCGCGGCTCGCGTGTACATAAATAGGGGGACTTATTGCTGCTCACAGGCGTGTGGAAAAAAAAATCTAGAAAGAACATCAAGCCCAATTCAATATTTACGTTTGCGTGAGACCAGTAATTTGAAGTCGAGTTTCGCTAGACATACTGACTCAACCATAGGCGGTACCGCAGTATAGCGACATCCTCCTTTATACTCGCGTGTGTGGACTTCCAGGGGAAGTTACTGTCCATGATCGGTGGCGCTTACATGTTTGTGAATGTTCGGCTGCTGGTTCGAGTTCGCTGTCGTATACACTGCAAGCGGCAGACAGCATTGTACTAGACTGCATAGTGCCGCAAAAAAAAAATCTTAATAAATAAACAATGAATTGTTACAAAGACAGCAGTAATGACCTGTTTTTAATCTCGGAAACTAGGGAAGCAGGTGGGGAAGTAGGTAAAAAAAAATAAACGAAGAGGTTTAGACGGCGGAAGCGTTATCCAAGTAATACTCAGTCCTTTTAACGTACGCCCCTGCCTGCCCTGCTCCGACTATTCTTCAAAAGTGCGAGCACAATAGCGTTACCAGTTTATACAAACAGCGACAAAATTCACGGTCGTACTTTTAACACCAGCAAGGATCAATAATGTGCGGTTGTGCGCTTGACTGAGCGTATACGTCATATCTACGAAACACCTGCTCAGACGGCCTGCCCTCCGCATTGTCTGGCACGCTCTATATATAGTCACGTGGATTCACGGTTACTATTATTAAGGTGCATGGCAACTTCCCGCACAATGCAAGGTTTTATTCATAAGTAGTTTTTCGTAATTATGCACTCTCAAAGCTACCTTATTAAAAAAAAAAACAAGATATGACGCCTACAGTGGCTACGGTGCTCGGCTGCTGATTCGAAAGGCGCTGGTCCGGTCCCTGCCGCGGTTGTCACACTTCGATGGAACTAAATGCTAGATGCCCATGTACTTAGATTCAAGTGAACTTTAAAGAACTACAGGTAGTCGAGAGTTTCCGGAGCTCTCCACTGCGGTGTGTCTCATAATCATAACGTGATTTCGGAGCGTACAATTCGAGAGATTATTATTAGAATCAACGAGATGAGGTATAGGCACTCCGTCGTGTATTTTGTCCCAGTGGATGTGATCACGCGAGTGCTGTGTGAGCATGTCTTTGATAATTGCTGGGGCTTTACATGCCGAAAGCACAATATGATTATGAGAGACGCCGTAGCGGAGAGCCCTGCAAATTTCGACCCCCTGTGGTTCGTTAACGCGCACTGACATCGCACAGTACACGGGCCTTCACCATTTCACCTTCAATCGAAAAGTGACCGCCGCTGGAGCGTGTCTTAAATACCTTACTGAGTACTTACCAGGTGGCGAGGTAAACGAAAGCGAAGAAGGCGTGATGAGTTCCTTCGCAAGCGAAAAAATCCTGCAGATCTCACGCACTGTGGGAATCGGTGTCATGCGAAGAAGTCAGCGATGAAATATCCTACGACGAATTATTTGACATTAAGTCAGGTCTTAATGCCAAGGATTAAGGTCTTTGTGCAGAGAGCATGGGTGGGGGCATGCTTAACGTGGGCTAACCAGGGAAGTCGACAGCACCATGGTATCTCTCGGTACGAGGTAAAGTTGGCACTCACGCCAGTGCAGAGAACAGACCTTTCTATTGCGAAGGTTAAATGCACGCTATATACGGTGCGCTGATGTGAGCATGATAAGCGTCGTTTGATGAAGTATTCCTAGGGAATCGCGAAAAGTATGCCGAGTGATAGAAAGCAGCTGTGAGCGATGACAAAAAACATGCTGAGGGATAGTAAAGCATATTGCATTATTTATTACGTTGTATAATAGCGCTTAAGACATTGGCAGCGCTATTAATGTTACACAAGCACCATAATCACAACTACGGGTGCAATAGGTTTACTAATTATATATACCGTGTAGGACGTGCTCGCTTTGCACCTCGGGGTCCCAGGTTCGACGCTCCAATAGTGCTTGGTAGGCTGCGTATGTACGTTTATATTTCAATCGCAGGCTACGACAAACGTTGTTCCTTTCTTATCGTAAGTGTACCCTAATGACATGTTAGATGTTTATTTGAGTTGGTCCTTGATTGACATATAGGCTGCACAAAATTCGAACAGCTGTGGCGCATACCCTCATGCCACTTCTGAGCATACGGGTATGAGCCACACGGGATTGCAGTGTCGTTAGTCGTGATGTGCACGACGGGTGTATCATGTTAGTAGTGTAATCAGTCATCCATTTTCGTCATGCATTTGTACTCTACCATGCAAGTATTCGAGTATATCAGGCGAACGAGACGACCATGCGAACACCGAGACGAAGGCGGCTAGGTAGATATATAAAGTCAGTTGCTCAAGTTCTCCAAGAGATTCTTCGCATTTAATAATGTTCATTGATGGTTTATGTCGAGAAGACTCAGCCGCGGGATCTGCCAGCATTAAATGGTCAATGGAGCAGGATGCCGAGACCAGAGCGTGCGCATTCACCTGCGCATACACCGACTATAATTAAGGTTGTAGAAGAACAATAGCGACTGCAGAAAAACGAAAGAAAAATCGTTGACTGTCGGAAAATTATCACCGACTTTGCTAGTTTTCCGCTACCGTATAAAATTTCGCATTTCTGTCGTGGGTTCCTCTTTTAAAAAAAAAATTAAGAAACTACAAGCACTCTGCGTTGGTTTCCCCGGGATCCACTTAAGGAGGAATCGATCGTTTGATAAAATGAACAGTGATTATTGATTGCTTTTCTTTAATCAAAATTCTTCGGGTAGCTTGTCAGGTATTTTTCGTTTTTATCGACCCGTTAACATTTCGATCGTGCGCGAAGTAATTGTTCCCCTAACTTTGTCTGCCTTTTTACTCGACGCTTAATTTTTTTCTCCTCTATTTGGTATTTATCTCCATACCAACGACGCTATTACAAACTGCGAAGCAGGCTTCGGAAATCAGTCACTCCTGACCTTCCGTTAATGCGCGGGTTATTTTACTTGTACCGGTCATCCTGCTTGTTCTATTTTTTTTTTCTCGGCAAAGCGATGCTTGAAGCAGCCGTGGCATCTTGAGTTTTTGAACAACTCACGGCGAGCAGTGTTGACTGCTGCACCCTGCGCTACGCACACGCTTTGTCATTATTCGACAGCCTAGAAAGCTCTGTGCCAAGCGTAAGAGCATATAGAGAAAGATGAAGATGCCGTGTCTCTTTGATTGATTTCTAGGCTTTTAGGTCCTAAAACAGCAATATGATTATGAGAGGTGCCGTAGTGGTGGGCTTGAAAAATTTCGACCACCTGGGGGTCTTTAACGTGCACTGACATCGCACAACACACGGGTCTCGACATTTCGCCTCCATCGAAATGCAGTCGCCGCGGCACCGTATATACGATGTTCTATTGGAAACAACAGTGCGTTATTTGTTCCCTGTGAAATCTACTATGTGCTTTTATTTCGTGCGCTTTCTAGATGTTGCAGCCTTCCGTGACACGTTTTTGTCGGTTGGCATCGGCACAGCGTCATCCATCTTCATCCTGGCGTCCGTCAGGGCACGGCTTGGATTTGATCCCGCGTCCGTAGTATCAGCAGCCAAGTGTCATAGCCATTAGACCACCGCGGCGAGGCTCGTGTCGCTTTGTTTACTTTCCTGTTAACGCGTTATAAGTCGTACCTCGGAAACAAGAGTTCACTGCCAGTAAACAAGCTCCAGTTTGAATAAGTTTACGCGCTTCGTCTCCGCGGGTTCACCGCCATTTTCTTCGGAGCTGTTATTCTTCCGTACCCTTTTCTAGCATAGAGCCTTGCTCTTAGTTTCAGGAAGTAGGAAGAGGAGATTGAAGAGCTCAAACGCCGTTATTTTCCCTGTTTGTGGAGATGGAGCATGCAGTCAACATGTAAAAACTGTGTTTGCGACTGTGAGTCAGTCAGCAGGTGGTTAATATAATCAAACAAGAGCATGGGGGCGGACTGAGCCCAAACGTTGTGCGGCTCTCGAAATGTATGTCCCTTTATAGTTCGCGAACCAGTATTCATCGCTTGCTTGTCGTCCAAAGGGCCATCAGACAAAGGGCCACCTGCCAGTGTGCCTTTTCAGTAAGTAAAGTTAAGGTTTTATTTGAGTCAAGAACCATGCCACGTGCGCGTTCACTTCCTGATCTGTCAGTGTCACGCCACTCACTGTGCCCTAATCTCCTCAATCAATATCGTGTGCGGGGGGGGCTCGATGTGCCAGGTGCATGCACGAAACAAATGTGGCGCCCACGCACACGCCTCATTTCCGTGCTTCCGGTTCCCCGGTGTCTTCCTCTTTCTTTTTTCACTTCCACCTCACTAGCTCTAACCATGCTAGCGCACCTAACTATTGTCCATACCGAGAAGACGCCACTCTAGGACAACACTACTTTGGAAGCGAATACAATAGGGCATAAAAAGGCATCGCGGGCACGTGCGTAGCAGAGCACAATGAGGTACGCTTAAAAGACTTCAAGGAATTTGCGAACATTAGAAATTTTAAATTGCGTGTTCGTATATTAATTATTCCCTATTCAACTTTGTATTTATGGAATTTCGTCTATGCTAGAATACTGTAGCAACGACACGAGTTGTTCCACACTGGATAGCGAATTTCGGACCCAAGTATACAAAGACTCTTCTGAATGATTCTGCCGCGGAATAATTGCGACTCTGAGTTAACGCACGGAAGCGGCGACTTCTTCACAACAGTTTCGAGCAGTCTAAGAAAGTACGCTTCGTCTTAGTCAACTTACGAATATGCTGCCCCCGACACTTACGAACAGAGGTCGAGCATTTCGATATGCAAATCTGTGCGGGGCTGTAGCATTTCGTTTATTAAATGTGTTCCTATCACGGAGCACTTTGGAGGGGCATTTGACTTTTACACCGGCTTTCCTTTCCTGTTCAGTCTCGTTTAGACGTCAGTTTTCATATGCATTAATTCAATATGTGCAGCTGTTGCGCTTTCGTGGAGTTACGTTATTGCAAGATTAGCCGGCTTTGGGCAGTCTATAGACTACTGTAGACCTTCTACAGCTCCGTGCACGATGTTCCTGGTCGTGTGAAAACGTGAATGCCGAGAGAGATTTGGGCATTCCTTCTGCGCATGAAGCAGTCGTGAGAGGGTAACACATTGCATCGTATAGGACGTGGGACCCGCACGAGCCGTCAGCGATGATCGTTCATACCGTGGGGAGAGTGAATTTATTCTCGGTTTAGGCAGCAGCATTCACCATGCCCGAATGAACCCGACACTCCTGAAAGGACGAGGCGGGGGCGGCCCGTAGCCGCGCTTTCCGCGGCGCGCAGATTTAATTGAGTTGAGGCGAGGCGTCCTTCGTAATCAGAGGAATCCCTTCTTGCGCTATGAGAAATTGCTGAAGCGACGACAGTGGAGCCTCGGCGCCGGAGAAGCACTCGCAGTATTCTCAAGTTCTGCTTCGATGCACGATCGAAAAGGAATTTCGCGAGAAAAGCCCCGTCGCCTTCGCTTGGCTATGTATGTGCCGCCGTTTTTTGTGATGTGCAGAAAGCCTCTTTTTTTTTTAGAAGAGTCTAGTGCAGCTTTTTTTTTTTTTTTAAGAATACTATGACCGTAATACACCTGTCCTCGTCGCACACGAATTCTTGGCCGAGGCGGAAACACTTGCCGCGGCTGGAGTTACACTGAAATGATTATTTAGCAAGAACTCGTAAATTAAACTATATTGATTAGCTTTGAACGCTATATCACATGTACAAACTCGTTGATTCACTTGAATTTTCTTTTTTCACGATGTGGATGTTCACCCTCGCTGGCTTTTTGTCTTATGCTTTCTTTTTTATAGTTAGTAAAATTTATTGTTATAGTAGTTTCTGTATGTCTCTGAAGGTCATTTTTGTACGTTAATGTTTGCATTGATTATTCTCTCTCTCACTGTGTGTGTGTGTGTGTGTGTGTGTGTGTGTGTGTGTGCACGACTACCCCTCTCTGCTATGCCCTCTGGCCTTTACGGTGAATGAATGAATATTTGATTGATTCATTGATTGATTGATTGATTGAATGTCAACTCAGTGCTGTTGTTTATGTAGGAAACTTACAGGGCGGCAAACTTTTGATCTACCCTCTCTTTTAGGAACCAAAAAAATCGCGCCTCATTTGTTCGCGATGTTCGTCACCGAATTTCAGTGGCGATATTGGAAGCTGAGCTCACCGGACCCGCAGGAAATGCGGCCGTTCCGTTTCGTCAGACCGGCACTTTCCCTGACGAAGAAGTGACGGGCTCTGTTGAATGAGCTCCACGGCAGTATCTTGACGGGTAAAGGGCAAGTCATGTCGCTTGCATAAGCGTATCGGCTTACCTCTGGGTGCGGTGTTTAGTGCTGTATGCGTTTCTTTCGTTCGGCGCCTAAGATAACCACTATTTCCACTTCTCTTTCACTGCATGTACATCGTCAAACTCGGCTGCAGCCACCTCGGCGCTGATTCTTGCAGACAGTGCGAGACGCGACATAATGCCTCGGGTCTATTTATATTTTGAAGCTCAAAAGAACGTAAAGTTGAAAAAAAAAACATTACCAGAAGTTTTCTCGCTTAGCCTGTAAAGCTTTTTTTCTGATCACGGAAGCACTATTACTTAAATGCGGTGCAGTCCCTGTGTTCCACAAACTGATTTGATTTGATTTATTGATTTCCCTTTACACACAGCACACAAACTTACAAATAAGTGGTAGATGGAGGTAGATGACGAAAAGGGTACGTTGAAAATGGCTTCGCTGTGGCCATAACGCTGAAAGAAAAAAAGAAAAAAAGAGTTCTACTGGGTGTGCACTCGTACACTCTTAGCATGGTAACCTTTAGTTTATATTACACACAAAATGTGAAAATATGCTCCTTTTCTAAAGGTGAAAGAACTTTAACCTTTAGTAAAGGAGCATATTTTCACATTTTTGTGTACCTATAAAATAAACTAAAGGTTACCGTGCTAATAGTGTACTCTAAGGAGACTAATTAGAGGTAAGCTAAACGGTACACAAAGGGGCACATTAATAGTGACAGGGTGAATGCGGCAAACTTGATAGTGGTTACGTGTTCACGGCCCCTAAAGCAGTTAGTAGGCTGTGTTTCGGCGGTCGATTTCGAAGCAAGGCGCAGGAGTATCAAAGGCGGCGATATACTTTAAGGTGAGACAGAATATGAACAACTTGGACGCGTCGTCCCATCTAGTATCAGGACAGCCATTATTTACGTGTAATATGATCAGCATAGTTGTTATAGGCTCAGTCTGTGGCAATTTTTTTTTGTGTTGACGACTAATGTCTTCTTTTTCAGATTGGTACAAAATAATATAACGAATACACTCGCCAACGGCCGTTAAAGGCTTAAGAAAAAAAAAGAGCACATATACTCGCATATAATAAGTGGTCCGTACGTGTATGTCAGACTGTATGCCGTTTTTCATGGCCAGATTCCCCTGCGACGCACCTCGATCCAAATTTCGTGACTTCGTGGGCAAGGAAAGTTACAGTCTGACGCAGCGGAGCGGCCGCATTTCCTGAGCGTCCAGTGCGCTCAGTTTCAATGGCGGCGTTGAAAGTGAATAATGATTATGTGAAACTGCGTCAGATTTTTCGGATTTCTTAAAAAACAAGTGGCTTTGCCATAAATTCCAGAGAACTACACCATATAAACGTGTCCTCAACTAAATAACTAAATGTTACCTAAAATGTTTGTTAATTAGTCATTTGGAGTGTAACCTTACCAGCGGTGAAATATCTCCGCCTCGGCTTAGAATTTGTGATAGAAAACCAAGGGTACCGAAATGTCTGAACATACTTCTAAATAAGCGAGGCTGCCTAAAAAAATAAGAGCAGAACACCATTTTTAATGAACGCCAGAATTATTTGAGTACGTTAAAGAAAAAGGAAAGACAGAAAGAAGGAAAGAGTTATCGGAGCGTTCAGTTTTGGAGAAAGGGTCACGTAGTTTCCCTCGCAGCCCTGCACCCAAACCCCATCCTCGAACCGAAACGCTTGAAATAAACGTATACAACTGAACGTCATTCGGCTAAATTTCAAACTCTGTCGGATGACGGTCTACAGAAAGTCACATTTTTTCTTCGTGATTTCCGCGTGCTCCAAATTTTTTTGCGTGCGGCTGAGCACGCATGTACGACAATCGTAATCTATGATGCACCGCCTTCGTCTTGCCTATAACGAAGTTCTTTTTTTTTTTTGTGCATTCCGCTTGAAATGTAAAAAATTGTCGATGTGAGAGAAATTCTTTGCAGATCGTCGAATGGAAACGGCCTTATGCTTGAACAATCGCTGGTACGGCAAGCCTGATAACGCTCAAGTGTATAATGCGATATTGTGTATGCTGGTCCTCCGTAGGCAGTCGCTAATCATACGGCATCAGGTACGGTAAACTTTGCTGCACCTTACAAGACTACATGTGTCTGCAGCAGCAAAGTCCTGCTCTTGCTCATCCTCCTCCTCCTACTCAGGGACTTGGTTTAAATATTACCTCGAATTTCACCTACAGTTGTAAACACTTCTTCAATTGACCCTCATACGACCTCGCTCTATGTGTTTATAGTTCTTACTGGGCCACGCCAAGGTGGTCTAGTGGTTATGGCACTCGGCTGCTGATCCGAGGGTCGCGGGATCGAATCCCGGCCCCGGCGGCTGCGTTTAGATGGAGGCGAGATGTTGAGGCCCGTGTGCTGTGCGATGTCAGTGCACGTTAAAGAACCCCAGATGGTCGAAATTTCCGGAGCCCTCCCTTACGGCGTCTCTCATAATCACAGCTGGTTTTGGGACGTAAAACCCCAGAAATCATTAGTTCTTACTGATCGCTTGCTGCAAGCATTTTTCGTATCCGTAAATGATGGTGGCATTTCTACTCTCCGAGCACTTTTCTTCTTTCTTCCCCAAGTGCGTGCGGTGAAATGAGCGGGAATAAGAAGATACATCATTTGCGCCTGATGACCTTGAACGCCGTTTTCTGACTTTTCTTATTTGAACGTGTTTTCGCACTTCCGTTTTGAAGCGAACCGCCGGGGTTACTGGGAAAAGGAATGCGCATCGGAGACGTAGCGACACCCGACGTTGGCCGCGTTAACTACCGGCCGCGACAATTTAACAACACAAAGAAGCGTTATACCACAAAGCCATCAATGAAAAGCGTAACGTTGGTTTTAGGAACAGCGTTCTGCATGGGTAAACGCTGTGGCAGTGGGCTCAGCAAAAGAAATGCGACCGACTACGTCGCGTGTGTTAGAAGTGTTGCACTGGTGAAGTACGCCGCGTGCCTCCTCACTTCAACATAGGGGAAAACAAACGAAGCAGATGACCCTTAACTGAAACCGGAAATTCGAAGATTAGCACACTTTTTTTGGTGTTTATGTAGAGAGAGGCATCATCATAAGTGCACTGGCAGCAGGAAGGCCTCTACCAATGATTTCTGATTCGTCCTGTCCTAAGCGAGTTGATTCCACTTTGCGCCTGCGAGTTTATTGATTCCACCGCTTCATCTAACCTTTTGCCTGCCTCTGCTGCGTTTTCCGTCTCAGTATACATTCTGTTGTTCTTATTGTGCAACGGCTGTCTGTTCTTCGCATTAAATGTTCTGCCCAGCTGCAGTTTCAAACACTGGTGACCCGGATGCAAGACTTAAGGCCCAACCACAGGCACGCGTACGCTAGCGCCTACGCGTCAAACGCGTCGCCTCGCGTCGGTGGAGGGGGAGGGCACGCAACCACAGAGCAGACGCGGCGACGCGGCAGCACGGCGGCGCTTGCTGCTGAGTCCTGGCTGAGGCGCACTGATGCTTGAACTTCATTCCGTGCTGTCCGCATGCTTTCCTAGATATATAGAATACGTTTAAGTACAAAATGTGCACCTCGCACATTTGTTTTGACTGTTTAAGTAATAATTGCAATCACAATACCTACAGCAACAACATATACACAAGTCATTTATATCAGCGCTTGCTCCTTTTGCTGTCGACGCCTTCGCTCTGTATCAGCGAAATAGGCTAGTTTCGACCCCTCGAAGGTTGCGGCATCGATTTCCATGAGCACCAGGATCGTATGTTCCAAACAGCACTCTCATAGATCGTTTTGAAGCGGAGCTACATTATTAATTTGTCACTGACTCAAAGGTACACCCCCCTCCCCCTTTCCCCACGTACGGAAACGCACACCACTGTATTTTAGTAAGGTCATGTGTGAGCGTCCCACCATTAATGAAATTGAATGCCTCAATCCAAGATCCACTTAAATCCCAAACGGCATCTTTCTACCTTTATTTACAGCGGATCTACGGCCACTCAACCCCCCACCCTCCACCCCTCTCCATTCGGCAATGTCACGGGTTCCAGTCCAGCCGATTATCAAATTAATCATTTAAACATAAAATACAATTCAATCTGAAAACATATTTGTCTCCATATTTACAGTGGAGCTACGACCAGACTTCCCAATATCTGGGAAAGGTCGTGGGTTCGATTCCGACCATTAATGAAGTTATGCCTAGGAAATACTTGGACCCGAAATGACATCTTTCTAGCACCATTCACAGCGGGGCTACGGTCAATTTTATGGCCCAGAGTGCAATGAGCATTTTAATTAATTAGTCATCATTACTGGGGTAACTGAACATTTTTAATCTCGACTTGATACCCTCAATCATAGACAACCATTAAGTACAACAATTTCCACACTTTTCACTCTTTTATGAGGGTATTATATTCTTCGCCCACCTCTTGTCCCTGGCCAAGGAGTGCAATGTAAACACTACACATCTTAAGACTTCCGGGCAGTTGGCGCAAAGCACACATGACCACAGGGCACTGATGCACAGTTGTAAGGGAGAAACGCACAGACACACATCGTCCCAGTGTGTTTCCATGAGTTTGTCCATTGCGTCTGTTGCTTCAGTGCCCTGTAATCGTGTACCACCACACGATTTCATTATCATTAATCCTGAATTAATCCATGTCATTTTATTGATGTCATGTCCTATCAGTCATGTTATTCACACATTCATATCGTTCAATGCAAATTTTTGTGTGTGCTGGTCAAATGTGCGAGACCAGTACACTTATGGCTACTGACAGAAAAATATTTTTTTAATGTTAGACGTTTGCTGTAAGCAGTAAAAATTAAAGGGGCACTGACACGAAAATTTTCGTCTGCTGTTTTTTCGCTGCAATACGTAGCTGGGGACCTGTTAGCCATGACACGGCAGAGCAATTGCTCCAGCGCGCGTCAGATAACTAGTTACGGCCTGTTTATTACCCACTTATTTCAGTTTTGGTTGGGAGAGCTCAAAAACAAGGCGCCCTGTGCAACTGGCGCCCATCTTACGCCTCGAATGGAGTAAACGAGTTCGACCACGTGAGCACACATAATGTGACGCACTTCCGCACGACACCCCGTGCCGTTTCCCGTCGCGGCAGCACGGCGGCGCTGGCTGCTGAGTCCTGGCTGAGGCGCACTGATGCTTGAACTTCATTCCGTGCTGTCCGCATGCTTTCCTAGATATATAGAATACATTTAAGTACAAAATGTGCACCTCGCACAATTGTTTTGACTGTTTAAGTAATAATTGTAATCGCAATACCTACAGCAACAACATATACACAAGTCATTTATATCAGAGCTTGCTCCTTTTGCTGTCGACGCCTTCGCTCTGTATCAGCGAAATAGGCTAGTTTCGACCCCTCGAAGGTTGCTGCATCGGTTTCCATAAGCGCCAGGAGCGTATGTTCCAAACAGCACTCTCCTAGATCGTTTTGAAGCGGAGCTGCATTATTAATTTGTCACTGACTCAAAGGTACACCCCCTCCCCCTTTCCCCACGTACGGACACGCACACCACTGTATTTTAGTAAGGTCACGTGTGAACGTCCCACCATTAATGAAATTGAATGCCTCAATCCAAGATCCACTTAAATCCCAAACGGCATCTTTCTACCTTTATTTAAAGCGGATCTACGGCCACTCAACCCCCTCCCCCCACCCCTGTCCATTCGGCAATGTCGCGGGTTCCAGTCCAGCCGATTATCAAATTAATCATTTAAACGTAAAATACAATTCAATCTGAAAACATTTGTCTCCATATTTACAGTGGAGCTACGACCAGACTTCCCAATATCTGGGAAAGGTCGTGGGTTCGATTCCGACCACTTATGAAGTTATGCATAGGAAATACTTGGACCCGAAATGACATCTTTCTAGCACCATTCACAGAGGGGCTACGGTCAATTTTATGGCCCAGAGTGCCATGAGCATTTTAATTAATTAGTCATCATTACTGGGGTAACTGAACATTTTTAATCTCGACTTGATACCCTCAATCATAGACAATCATGAAGTGCAACAATTTCCACACTTTTCACTCTTTTATAAGGGTATTATATTGTTCGCCCACCTCTTGTCCCTGGGACCCTGGCCAAGGAGTGCAATGTAAACACTACACATCTTAAGACTTCCGGGCAGTTGGCGCAAATCACACATGACCACAGGGCACTGATGTACAGATGTAAGGGAGAAACGCACAGACACACAGCGTCCCAGTGTGTTTCTATGCGTTTGTCCCTTGCGTCTGTTGCTTCAGTGCCCTGTCGTGTACTACCACACGATTTCATTATCATTAATCCTGAATTAATCCATGTCATGTTATTGATGTCATGTCCTATCAGTGATGTTATTCACACATTCATATCGTTCAATGCAAATTTTTGTATGTACTGGTCAAATATGCGAGACCACTACACTCACTTATGGCTGCTGACAGAAAAATATTTTTTTAAAGTTAGACGTTTGTTGTAAGCAGTAAAAATTAATGTTCCCTACATATTAGGCATAGTACCTAACGGATTTCACATAGGCGAAGAGGCGGAATTTCTGTATATTACGGTCATCAACATAATATTCATGCCTCAAAATATGCGTAACAAATTCTTACATGTGCTACCTTTGAGAAGCTCCAATCATCAACCAAGCACGTTATTTTGCTCCTTCCTCACCTTACTTTGAATGAATGTGGTCAACTATTTTCATTGATCCTGCCTTGACCTTTCACACAACAGTAGATTTTCACCTGTTAATGAGATAAGCAGCCCCATTACAGATTGCTGATAATGAGCCACTGTTGCGGTCAGATTCAAGATGAACATGTCCTGCCAACGTGAATAATGCACTCATGCAGAGACAGTTAAGCTTAAAAAGGAAGTGCACACCTTGATTCGAACAAGTTTGCACAGTATCTCTTTGTCATTGTCATGAAAAAAAGCTTTAATGTCGACACGGTTCCTACCACAACAGCAATGAGCAAGATGGCAAGCACAACGTACATTGTGTGCTTGCATAGCAAATAGACATTATGGAAGCCTTAGTATTCAATTTTATTACAGTACAATATTGAGGATAATGTGAGCACGGCCAAAATAACTGGACTGTGATGACCCTCCACTATCTGAGGGCCAAACCTAGTTAAGGTGCAAGGGGGTGCGGTTCCCACAATTTTAAATAGTATCAAAGCATGTCACTTCCAAAGGACAGAAAGTTGAGCGAGTTGGTAACAGTCCATATCACCAGTCCATGTCACTTCCAAATATCTCTTGCTATATTCTGACCATTGAAGTCCTATGTAAACTACATCCTCGTTTATGTATATATTATATGTCCATTAGGCATATGCCAACATCTTTAGGTTTTGCTGAGGCTGTTACCAACTGTACACATACTGTGGGTCACTGCCTATCCACACAGTATAGGTAGAAAATCATGGGCAGCCCTCATTTGTAAAGTCCTGTCTGGTAGTTTGTTTGCGGTCGGTGTCCTCTAACAACGTAAAATAAGCCTATCATTGCCTGACATAATAATTATCATTCCGGTCATTCCTAAAATTCCAACCAAGCACTGTTTTAAAATACTTGAAGAGAAATTCATGGCTAAGGGGTCATTGATAAACAAAGGCATGCTTATAATTGTGTGATGCAACTACCATCACTCACAAAATTCTAACCAAATGCAACTTGGAACGCTTTGGACAGCTCCTTGTGATTCCCTAATTGTTTATTAACACAAGACATGTTTGGAATTTATCATGTGACTACTGTCACTCTTAAAATTCTACGTAAACGCTCCATTAGCATGCTTTTGAGGGCTATTTGTGGATGAGGGGTCTTTCATTAACATAAAATGTGCTCACAATTGTATGATGCGAATACTGTTGCTCCTTAAGTGCTAACAAAGCACTGTTCTGTAGTGCTGTAAGAGAAATTCATGAATGAGAAGTCGTTTATTACCAAAAGGTGTGCACGATGACTACTATTACTTGCAAAATACTAACAAAGCACTCTTTTAGAACATTTTGTCAGCAATTCAAGGAGAGATTAGTGATTACAAAGAGGTGTGCTTGTAACATTGCGATGTTACTTCTATTACAAGCAAAATCCCAACACAGTACTGTTCTGTCATACTTCTGAGCATTATTTATGGCCGAGAGGTCTTTTGTTAACACAAGACACGCTTAATTGTGTGATGTGAGTGCTATCACCTCTATAATTCTAACCAAGCACAGCTGTAGGATGCCTTTACGAGAAATTTATGGTTGAGAGGCCTTTATTGACACAACATGTGCTCATAACTATATGATGTGACTTATGTCACTTGAAAACGTGCATTACAGTACCTGTCCAGAAAGGTTTGCAAGTTGTTGACATTGAGAAGCTGAAATTCTTGGCACTTTCGGCCACGTTAAAAGTGCATGAGTATTAGTATATCTGTGGGAAAACGCACAGACTTTTAAAATTGAATAGTCCTTGCCGTATTATTCCTGATGAATTGTTACCATCTGATCTTGTTATTTGAAATCGTCAAAAAACAATTCTGTTTCAAATCACAGTGTTCAGAAAAAAAAGAAGAAGCAATGATGGGGCAGACAGGTGTTGGTGGTTATAGATATGGCACTTCATGATAGGAATCACAGGATAGATCTGCGCAATAATATAAGGTCATTCCGGCAAATCAGCTGTCATTTACATAGCCCTTATCGGAATTTTGTTCCTGATTTACACAGACCAATGTTTATATCAGCTACCATTGCTGCCCACTGCAGTACATGTCTCTTCAACGATGCCCTGTACTCTAATATTGCACACTGCTTATTCAGCGAACAATGCGAGTACCTTTGGTGCCATGCTGTCCTCACCTTTTTAAATTGTCATGCATTTGATATTTAAAAAGGCACATCGCATTTTCAAGCTCTGATGAGACGACAAGTGTTAAAAAACTCGCTGTGTAAACAACCCTCAAAAAGCAATCTTCTTTAGATCCTCGTTACTTGATGAATGCTACCTGCTCTTGCATTACACCTCTGTGTGTGTGTGTCTGTCAGAGCAGACAGCATACAAAGCAAGGTACTGCACATACCTTACTTTGTACTAAGCATGTGCCAATGTGCAGTGCACTGTAGGAAAGCAGAACAAGAGCAAAA
Source organism: Hyalomma asiaticum (assembly GCA_013339685.2). NCBI lineage: Eukaryota > Metazoa > Arthropoda > Arachnida > Ixodida > Ixodidae > Hyalomma > Hyalomma asiaticum. Next base: position 103,517,383 of record CM023481.1, on the reverse strand, counting down.
GCAGCATTTCTTCGTGCATGCAGTTTTCTTTTTCAAACACCACTTTCGTGTACGTTCGAGCTTGAATTCTAAACACAGCAACGACAACGGTAACAGCTGATCGCAGCCGTAGACGATGGTCCGTTGTTGCTGGCTTGACACTACACCTAAACGATTTGTCTCGAATCAACAAATGTTTGAGTGTCGTAGAGTGCGCAATGCACTCATGTTCGTGGCAAGATATCACCGGAAAGTGCTGGCGAGGGCGCGGTCCACCTTTGGCAACGATGGCGGCAGGTGCCGATGTTGAAAACAAACGTACAGCGGTTCAACATTCTTGCGTAAGCACCACACACGGTCACGATCACGGACGTTGTTATAACGTTTACGTTGCGACGTAAACAAACAAACAAACAAACAAACAAACAAACAAATTAACATCAACATCCGTCACCCGAGTTTCTCAACTGTGCCCCTTCGGGCGAAGTCGACGGGCCGCGCCAGACGCCTTCGCTGGTTATTGACATCGCTCACAATTGATTTAGCAACAGGTGAGGGTCCAGACTTCGAAATTCGAAAGCATGTCTCCACTTGTTTCAAGCACAAGTAAACACAGACACAAGCACAGGCGCAGCAGCAGTCTTCAGAACGATGTCGACGATGTTTTGACTCAGCAGCGATCGCACTCACGCCGGCGGAAGGTCAGCTGGAACTGTTGGCAAAATCACGGTGGGTACGATATCATATCACCCTGCGACACTCGCGGTCCTTGATCGTATTGCTGTGGGCTTCGGTTGACGATGCGTTAATTCCGAAACGCTTCCGCGCTTCCCCAGAACTCGGTCGTGTCTTTGCAGCTGCACCGCGGCGGCCGCCATGCTAGGCCTAGCTGTGGGAGGTTTCGCGGCCTCTGATTGGTTGGCGCGTGGCGGGCGCGCCGACGCGAGCCGTGCGCGACGCGAAAATATCTGACACCGCTAGATACCCTCGCGTCGACGCGTCTCTGTCCGTCAGCCCCCTCCGAGGGTGACGCGCGGCGACGCATTTGACGCTTTTGACGCGTAGGCGCGTGCTGACGCGTGGCTGTGTTTGGGCCTTTAACCACAATTCTGTGCATCGACGCCACGGAGACGACAGCGGCGCTACAGCCCTCTCCGCCGTCGACATTAAGCTGCTTCCATTTTGGACAGCCGACCTTTATCTTAACACAAGAATATCAGTTGCTTCTGTTTGTTCGCTGCTCCATACCGCTCGGTTTCTGTCTCTTAAAGTTACACCGATTATTTTTCGTTTCATAGCACGTTGGGTGGTCCTCGATTTCAGCCCGAGTTTATTTATACTCTATGTTTCCGCATTGCACATTAACATCGGGAAAGCACAGCGGTTGTACACTTCTCCATGTAAAGACAGCGGTACGTTTCTTTCCATGACTTGGCAATGTCTGCCGTAAGCGCTCTAACATAAGCTCGGAGAATTTCCTTTTCGTAAGTGCGCTCCACTGTTAGCACATTGTCCATATGTGCGTGCTCTTGCACACATTCTATAGTAGGGTCTCCAATTTCGAATTCTTGTTCTCTGGCTAAGCTGTTGCGCATTATTTAGGTTTTTGCCTATTAATTTTTAGTCCTTCCGCAATTTAGGACATAAATAATTTGTTGTAGTTCGTCGCCATCATTACTGAAGGGGATATCGTCTGCAAACCGCAAATTGTTGAGACTTTCTTCGTCAGTTTTAATCCCCTTGCCCTCCCAATTTAACTGCTTAAACAATTCCTTTAAGGACGCAGTGAATAGCTTTGGAGCGACTGTCACCTTGCCTGACCGCTTTTTCTTATAGGAATTCTTTCTTTTTTCTCGTGGAGGAGCAGAGTAGCTGGGCCATTTTTCTAGATGTTAGTTATAGTTTGTTATTTATTTAAAAACTCAAAACGAACTCAAAAGTAAAAACGAACAAATGAAGCTAGACAGAGGATGTTTTCGTGATCAAGAAATCAGACAATGCTAGGTCGTCCTGCAACTTAGACGATTATCCCCGTGACGTCGTGTGCCGGGAGACGGGAAGGTGGTATCCAGCTGTATTTGAAGCAGATTGCGATTCCCTCAAGCATGCAATATTATTTGGCTTGCATGTTCACGGGAGCCTTGGCCACTGATCGGCATCGTTTTCTGACTTTGTTCAATAAGCGTTGAAAGGCCCCTTTAGGAACAGCTGTAGCGTAAAAGATTATGTAAGCACGTAGCTGTGATGGGTGATGTCACCGAGAAAAAAAAACATTCTTAATTAGCCACTAACCCTGTTCACAGGTATCATTTTTCGTCTCCATGTAAACATTAAGGCAAAGACGGCTAGGTTATCTAGGACAGGCCGGCTTGTTTCCTCATATAGCAAGAGGTATAACGGGCCCATATGGTACAAAGCGACCAAAAGAGGTATAAAGCGACCGAAAGCGTGAGACAAGGCGGACGTGTATTTTCACAAATGAACTCACAATGTCTCACTTTATGTCCGGGCGTATGTGGTGGTCACATTATCGGGTGAACTTAGGTAGTGTCACCAGTTGCTCCTGCCCATTTTCTGCTCGTACACGAAAGGCAGGCATGACCTGATAGATCAAACGATTGGTTCTAGTTTATGGGGCTTTGTTTTCCAAAATTACGATGTGATTATGAGAGACGCCGTAGTGGAGGGCTCCGGAAATTTCGAGCACCTGGGGTTCTTTAACGTGCAATGACATCGCACAGTGCGCGGGCCTCAGCATTTCGCCTCCATCGAAATGCAGCAGTCACGGGCGGGATACGATTCCAAGACCTTCGGAACAGCAGCCGAATATCATACCCGCTAGACCAACTTGGCGGGACGGCGTGATAGATCAAATAGCATGTCAAAACGTTTGAAACAGAAGTACTGCGGACACACGCTGCGCTTATCCATACTTTAATGCTGCGGAAAACAGCTCTACTCATTTTGGAAAACTATGTACACCTGCCCGTCTTCACATGCGTGCACAACTGCATTAAGGTAGACTCAGCTAAGTAACTTCAAAATATAACATTAGTGAAACTAAACCCACGGTATCGCAACTCGATAAAGCGTACGCCCTTGGTTAGGTCGTTTTACCACGAAAGCAGGACGACGGGTAAATCTTCACCAAATGGAGACGATGCAAGATACGCTGAACATTGAGCATGATGTACGGTGAGGCGTGCTTCTTATTTCCCAAGATGATGGCTCTTGAGCAACATCTAGTTGCATTACGACACTCTTAAACACCCTAAAGTACTAGAGTCAGCGAAACTGTCGATTCCGAGCAAATTACCCCCCACCTTCGATCGACATCAAGCTGCTGAAGAAAAATTTACTGCGGATAGCCGAGGCTTCATTGCGACGCGCTGCTTTACCGTTGCACGTACATTGCATATATTTAAATCTAGGATCTTCGTTCAACTCGTTAATAGGCAGCCACCTTGTTAAGCGAAATATGAAACACCTTCGCGTGAAAAGTAACTTTCAGGAGCACCTGCACTGGAAGCCAGTCTCCGTGGTTGTTTAGCGCTGGCTAGGTAGCTGTCGATAACGGGGCGTTCTCTGAGATTTTGACGCACTCCACTCCATATGTTCGTGGTTTATTAAGAAAACTTGTTACTTTCGCAATATTGAAAAGCTCTTGCTCGCACAAAGTTTACCTGTGTCAATAAAAAGAATTGCCGTGGTAAATAAAGAAGGTATGAAGACGTGAAGCCGCGCCTCGCACGGCAACGAAGCGCTCGGGCTTCCCACGTGGGTGCTGCACGATTGCTCGCATTTTTCCTTGCGAGGAGCCCTAACAAAAGAGCACTTCTTCGTGAGTACGGGGCCTGGAGTGGAAAAATGTGATAATTCTATTTCTCCAATCATTTTTCCTTGCGCGGTGCTCTTGAATCTTCTTTCTGTTCATATGATTTATAGGAGATACTGTCGCCTCCTATACGACCAAGATTGAATAGATCTTAAAGTTCTGCAGAGAGGTTTCAGGAACAGTTCAGCGTGCGAATCAAAGGCACTACGGGACTCGCGCGCTTCATCAAAAGCAATATTGCAGCGCGCACACACACACACATGTTACGTATTGCACTACAATTCCCCCCCCCCCCCCCCCCCCTTGTGAAGTAATGTTTCACAGCACATTAGGATGATTGTATGAATAGCAAAGAGTAGCTTCGTGCATTTGTCTTGTTATCTTCAAAATGGCACCAGAAACCCGATTTCTTCCCTCTTCGCGTAATCGCGATTGATGCGAGTAAGCGAAAGTTCGAGACCTTTTTGTTTGCGAAGGATGTAGGCGGTCTAGCCATGTCTGGAACGAGATTTACTCGCGCAGTAGCGTGCGTTCAACTATGGACCACAAATGAGCAGTGAAAATTATACTCTGCGCTTCCACATATTGTAAAGCTACCTGAACGTGAGCTTAGCACGCAGTGAGCTTAGCATACTGGTGTATCACATGGCTGAAAGGCATGGCAGCATGCAGAATATCAGACGCGTACTTCTTCAGGAGGGTGTGACTAAATTTCGTACCTACAGCTGTATAGAGTAACGTCACTATCCATGCGTTCTGCTTTCAGTCAGTATATATACATTCGCGAGCACCGGGGTTAAATACTGGCGTGCTCCAATAGCTTTTCTACGCGTGGGGTGAAATCCAGAATATTTATAAACCCTATTCGTTGACAGATTGAAGAGGCCGTTGTCTGCTAGACGCGCAGGTCTGCCGAGTTCGGAGTGTCTCTGCATGGTTGTGCGTGTCGCAAATTAAAGACCGAACAGAGACGTGAGGAATCTCTGGGCTTAAAGCAAGACGACCGATAGCTGCTCCGATCATCACTGACAGGGAGGGTGCAATGGGGGCAGGCTTCAACGAAACATAATTAGGCTTGCGGATTTGCATGACACCGCTTAACGATCGTGGCTGTGAGTTGGCTTAGCCCCTAATTTGGGTACCTAGCGCAATCGTTTCCCTGCCATCTGCCACGTGCATCACCCCAAGCGACTGTTGTGAAGGCGTAGTAGGTTCACGACATTGCAAGCAGTGGAATACTTGGAGGACTGGGATTGGACGCTTTTGCTGAGCGATTGCGTTGCGAGCACCGCTGCTGCAACTACCACTGCTTGAACTGTAGGGGGATGCGGTACTTCAGTGGATAAATGCTCGATTGGGAAGAAAAAGTTTCACTGGTCTGTGTGCAAGTCTCAGGCGTGCTTATGAATCTTGAACTGCTGGCCGATTTATATGACGTTCATTATCGCTTCCAGTTGCTGTTTATTCGGGATTATCAACTTGTCGCTGTCAGCATGATCTTTTTAGGGGTGGTTCGACATAGTATTTTGCGTGTGTTGTCCTATTAGTTATAAATCTTATGTATCTCACTGCTTTTTGCGGATGTATGCACGTTGCTAGCTTGACCTGTGCACTCTGAGCGACTGTCTATAGCCGAGTTGTAGTATAAGTGAGTACACGAACAGACTCGGACGTTGGTGAACAGAGGAAGAAGGCATGGCGGCCTTTAAAAGAAAGCCCTGTAGGTCTCCGCAGGTTAAGTGGGCACCGTGAATTGAGATGTTCAACGGCGAGTTTCTGGCCGATAAAGTTACACACAGTTTGAGCGTAAGACGTTTTAGGGGCGAAGCTCCTTAGAGTGTGGGTCGTTCCCTCCTCCGTACATAGTATGCAGCCACCTGTAGTTTTATGAAGTGCTCACTAGATGGCATGATGGCGCTGCGGTGCTCGCTTCATTCAGATGTATGGGAACGCGTAGCATGGGAGTCTGTCTGTCTGTCTGTCTGTCTGTCTGTCTGTCTGTCTGTCTGTCTGTCTGTCTGTCTGTCTGTCTGTCTGTCCGTCCGTCCGAGCTCTGCGGTGCTGCTTAGCTAGTACGTGAATTGATCAATAAATGGCGCGGAGGCGCTCGCTGCGTGCTCTAGTGTGATAGGAGAGCGCTAGATGGCGACACACAGTGTATTGTCACGTCTTTGATGATGTACTGGGCAAGATTCACGGAAGATTCACGGTTTTTACCGATGAACCTCCGGAGCTTCGCCCACTCATCATCATTCACTCTGTGGATATGCGTGGATTTTTTTTTTTTTTTTGAGCACGGGCCAAGAAGGGTTCACTTTTCTAAAACCTAGTTCGAGTTGAAATTCCTCTTCTTTGCTTTGCATTTATCTGCATCTTTTCTAACAGTAGATGCACAGCACAGGGTTTCTTAGCCGGTGTAAGCACTGGCTAACCTTCCTGTCTTTCTGTATATTCTTTCTTCTTCCTCCTCGTCCTTTGGCCAGTTTAATATTACGAAATGTAGCATGAAAAATCAAATCGAGCTCGTACTCGCGATAGCTGCACTCAACCAGGCTCACTCTGACTGAGACTTACGAAAATATTACTAATTTGTGCTCATGTGGATTGGGTAACCATAATCACAATCAGAATCGCATAACCACTGCAATCTACTCTTTCTCTCAAATTTATGGCACCAACCATGAAAATAATTTCCCGTAAAGTAGCCGCAGTGCATCGAGCAGTCTCCTCTAAGAAACGCATAACTACGAGGAGGAATCATAACTATCCTGAAGTACTTCCCTTACGGAGAAGGGTAGGATCAATGGCTACTATAGAGGTGAAGGAGAAATCCCTTGCCTCGGCAACGACTACAACGAGTGTAATTTAATTCGTCTCCATTTATATAAAATGCCAAAATATAGTGACGTTTTCAAAAACAGCTTTCTACAGGAAACAGATCGAAGCTCAAGTCAGTCATCTGTATCAGTCAGGTCCAAAGAACTTTAGTACCTCATAATCTAGCGCGACAATCATGCTGTATTTCCATTTGCCTTGCACCCTGGTTTGCAAATCATGGTCTCAACTCTTCTGCCTCACACTTGTGATAATTTTCGGGAAGTATAAATGCTGCTTATCCCGCACATTTTCAACAAAAATCAACACTTGAAAGTGCAGCGCATGTCCTGTCGCGCTCGTGTCTCTCGTTATGGTGTATTCTTTGTTCAGCGCTGCGAAGAATCATCACCATAACAGCTTGCTTATTTCATTCTTAGTTAATAATGATTTCACGTGCCATAAAACTTATTTAAAAGAGCGACACCACTCGGAAGCGTACAGCTACTGCGAAAAGCGATGAGCCCAACTGACCGATGACCATGCGATGCTCTCATCCCTGTCTCAGTGTGGCTCTGCGTCCATCGCGGTGGACTCTTGCCCTCTCCACCAGCGCATAAGGTCCCGCTTCCTCCTCCCCAGGCCAGCTTCACCCCTCTGCCTTCCACTACTGCGAGTGAAGTAGTGTGGGCCCATAGGGTCTTTGCCGCGTTAGCGCGTGTCAGTTTCACGATGAAGTACTGCGCCACACGATTTTAGATGGCGGGGACATTGCAGTAAAGAGCGCGGAATAAGAAGTACAGCTGGCGTTGGCAAGCAATCAGAGTGCGTGCGGGAGTGGCCTTACGGCTAGCGCATCGGTCTACTGTGTCTAAGGACACAGGTATTCGTGGTTCGATTTCTCGATCAACGAGGTACCTATTTGGCAAGAAAGCAGCAGAAGCAGCAGCAGCAGCAGCAGCCACAGTCAGGAAAGCTCAGACGTGGTTCGCAAAGGAAGCTTCACTTTGAAATCGAACAAAAAATTCCGTCTACAAACGTAGCGCGCAGCTTTCATAACCTAAGCAGCATTTCGCTCCGTTTTATGTGCCTCCCAATGAAGAAGGCTAGACGCGGAGGTTCTGAGCACATGACCTACGCGATGCTCATTTTATTTATTCTGTGATCGGCTCACTTTACTATGACATTGTCCGCATGGTTCACGTGATGACCTGGAGTTGACATGCTTTAGAAATGGCGCTACCGAATTGCGCTTTACTGGGGAAAAACTGAACAAGTAGGCACGCCATAGAGCGAACTTGGAAAAGAAAGCGTAAGGACATTTGTTTTATTCAGTAGATTGTGCTTTCAATATACTTACTTCAGTGAAAATACTCGGGTGGGGTTTCTCGTCTTACTGCGAGATTTCGTAGAGTACAAAGCCACCAGCCGTCACACCTTTACAGAGGTATCTAAGCTGAGGCTTCGAGTGTATAGGTGCCTCTGCGTATTTCATATTGTAAGGTTGCACGAACTCTCTTCTCGTTCTCTGTCGCTCTCGTTCACATTGTCAGACCTGCCTCGTTCCTGTGTTTAGATTCACTTGCTCGGTCATGGTTTGCAGTATGCCTATTTCTTTTTTGTACATGCACTAATAAGAATAAGTCGATCAGCACCTCAGTAAAGAACGCTCGGCCTTACAGTGTCACCACCCTGAACTGTGGCGTGGTGTTAAGCATTCTCAAACACAAAACACAAACAATAAAAAAACGTGTCCCGGGGCACGCGCGTATGCCACGTGTACCAAGCACTTGATAGCTGTATTTCATGAAACGTCCTGCGACTGGACATCAAGAACTTAAAGGGATGCTTAAAGTCCTCTTAAATCTGCGCTCGAGAATATTGCTACGATCCATGTTTAATGAAGACAGACGTGCTGAGTTGACGGGAGCGCCGCTCAAGAGCTTGCGCGCCTTATTTAAAATGCGGCCATTTGAGCGCACTTTTGCCGCGATTGCGTGCCTTAATTAGGACGTTTGGAGACACGCCACGGAGTGTGCACAGAGGAGAGAAAAGGAAGGACGGCAGCTCGCGGTAGGGCGTCTCTCCTCTCCCTCGATCCTCCACCCAAGCTCTTGAATAACGTCCATTATACTCTAGCCGTTATCACGGGGCCTTTCAGTTTCCGCGGTCTCAATTGGCTTGTAATCCCGCTTGCGCAGACACTTTGTGTGTGTGTGTGTGGGTGTGTGTGTGTGTGCGTGTGCATAGTCCTTTTTTTTCCCTGCCGAGCAAAATGAGGAGGCGTTTCATGTTGCTGCCATTACACCGGCCGTTGTCTTCCCTTCTCACTTGACGTGCATTTGCGTTAGCATTGGTGCGGCACAAATCCCTGCTCGATTTCTGCAACGCACATACAGCAAATATTACTTTCGACGTCCCTCGGTTCTTAGTAATCAGGGCGTCACGTGATTGCCAACGTATTTCGTTCATCGCACAATCACTCTAAGGTCCTCGCAAGTTAGCCACTGCAATCTGCGCCCCGCCACGGTGGTCTAGTGGCTGTGGTACTCGGCTGCTGATCCGAGGGTCGCGGGATCGAATCCCGACCGCGGCGGCTGCATTTCGATGGAGGCGAAATGTTGAGGCCCGTGTGCTGTGCGATGTCAGTGCACGTTAAAGAACCCCAGGTGGTCGAAATCTCCGGAGCCCTCCACTACGGCGTCTCTCATAATCAGAGCTGGTTTTGGGACGTTAAACCCCACAAATCAATCATCACTGCAATCTGGACGTGCGCTCATGCCAGATGATTCGCATATCGTGTGACGGTGACGTGCGCATTTTCTTATTGTGGTCGCTTGAAGTAGGAGCAAGTATTGTTCTCAGAGCTATTGCGAAAACGATGGCTTCGCAATGGCATGGTCAGACCTGATTGCAGAGAATCCTATTCCGAAACAAGATATATAGGCACTCACTGCTCACTGCCTATAGCACATCGGCCTGCTATAGGCGGCAGATGTCACCTCCTGTACTAAAGCATTGATAACGTTTCTACAGGCAACATGCCTCAACGAAACGCTGTAAACTGCGTATGGTATATATATATATATATATATATATATATATATATATATATATATATATATATATATATATATATATATGAGTGTGTGAGTAAGTGTAACTGCATGTACGTGTTGTGTTACACGCGATCATTGTACATATAATAATCACCGCTAAAAACCTGGAGTAGTAAGCCAGGCCATTAACCAGGCTAACATCTCCGAAGTTATCAATAAAACATTCTCTATCTCCCTCTCCTGCCGTATACGGCCAATTCTAATCGTTCTTTGCTACCAACCATTTAGGTTATTGTAGCTCACATGTGCCGCTTGCGTCCATACTTCTCCCTCTGGCTTTTTTTTTAATGTTAAACTTTCGTTAGTGCATTTTGCTATTCTTTCAAGCGGAGAAATAACATAAAAGCTGCACTAGAAATGTCTGAGCAAGCCACTCCTGACCAAATTATGGACATAATATCACTCTTACCACGGCGTCTAAAGGCTTTTTGCTTGCTGCTCTTACTATTTGGTTCGTAAGGAAACGCAAGGACGGCAACGTAGATAATTGTATAACTTGGAATAATTTTAATGAGTATCTTGCAACTTGCGAGTACTTAATGCATGAGGATCAGTGAACGTCTGTATACACTGCACAGCAAAACTTCTATGTGCATAACTGTAAAATGAACCTCCCTGCCTTTCCTCTTCATCTCTCTCTCTCTTTCTACTAATCGTAACATCGAGCGCACAATTCACATAGCGTTCGTACTACTTACACATCAAAGCGAATAGGATTACCATGTTCGAGAAGTTTCCCACGGATGTCGAGCCACACCCCTGTTTGACGAGGTGGTGTGATAGTGATTCGAGTAAGTTTCGCGATTGTATATTAGCGTTTGTGCAAATAGATTTACCGCTTCCTAAAATACAGCCACTGTCTTTATTATGGGGCGTCTACGAAAAAGTGTTCCACAAAGACATCTTAGATATCAGTTACACGTTGTCTTATTTTTCTTGGGATGCGAAAATCGAGATTTCTTGCCCCCGTCATACAGTAAACGGCACAGGAGGATATGTAATTGATGTAGCCACTATTGATTGATTGATTGATTGATTGATTGATTGGTGATTGATTTCTGGCGTTTTACGTCCGAAAACCACGATATGATTTTGGGATACACCATAGTGGAGGACACCGGAAATTTAGCCCACCTGGGGCTCATTAACGTGCACCTGACATCGCACAGCACACGGGCCTCAACATTTCGCCGCCATCGGAATGCTGCCGGCGCGGCCGGGATTCGATCCCACGACCTCCAAATCAGCAGCCGAGTGCCATAGCCACCAGGCCACCCTGGAGGCCGGAGGACGCCACTATTTATGTTTGCGGGAAATCGTAGAATGAGTTGAAGTCAATACAGTAATGGCCACATTACCTGCTCGACCATATACACCGGCGTAGCCTATTTTACAAGGGTGGAGAGGGAGGAGGGGCTGTATAGGCCACATGGAGGGAAAAAAATTAAAAAAGTGGATCTTGCACGCAAAAAAAAAAACAACAACAACAAATGTATCATTTTGTCAGCACACCAAAATTCTTACTTTCGCTTCTAGACTTTAGTATATGTGACAAAAAAATAGCAGTAGGTGTGTAAATGGCATGAGCAAAAAAAAAAAAAGAAGCCGAAAGAAGGGGGAGAGGCGTATGCAGCGCGCAGAACATTTGCGAGTATTCTGACATCAAAGACCCTACCCCCCATCTCCACTTGTATGTATACGTATATCGTACATATCGATGCGTCCACATGCATATATGATACACATCGGCAGCCAATGTTATTTGTTTTGTTTCTTTTGACAAAACGCCTTGACGTGAAATCGAACGGAACAACATAACAAAAATAGATATGGAACTAGCGTAATGCTACCTTCTTTACAAGAGCAGTAAATGACTTTTGAAGTTGGTGGTGTACTAAATGTTAGAAAGCCAGTATTCCGCATTGATTTTCGATAGCACGAAGCGCAGCGATGCTAAGTACATAAATCAGGAGCGCGCACTCCATGCATGCAGGAGTAAATATATGGGTGTGTCGTTATTTTCTCCATTGAATGATGTACGTAGGCCATGTAGCGTGGGCGTGGCGAAGCGTACGAGGCACAGCAAGCCGCCGCTTCGGTCCTCGCTGCTGCATGCAGGTACCCTGTCGTGAGCTGCGGGGGATGGGCGATGAGAATAGTAATTCGCTGCACTGTCAACACCTTTCCGACGTGGCTGTTTTTTTATTCAACCAAATATATGCGCAGCATCACGCTGTCCAAAGACAGCCAGGAATAGCCGTCGAAGGAAGTCTTTGAATGCGTTGACAATGATGGACAGCGTATAGCGTAACTACGTTTGAGGTACAATGAAAGGGGAAAGGACAAGGACTCGTTTTTTTTATTGTTGAACACAACCTCATCAACCTAATTGACCAATAAGGCAAGGAAGTCATAAGGGAAGTTATTTGTATTTTTAGCTGTAGTGTAGTAGTTGTGACATAAATGGAAAGGGATTAAAGTAGACGAAAAAAAAAACATACCAGCCGCCGGCGGGGAGAGCACCAACAATCTTCGGATAACGCGTCCGATGCTCTACAAACTAAGCTACGGCGGAGGCCGCTCCAACGTCCACTTTATTCGGTGTTTCTGTAAATTGATTCCTGGGAGTGTTTTTTTTTTTTGGCCACTTAAAGCCCTTTCCATATATATAATAACTAATACATTAGCTAAAAACCAAATAACTTCTCCTATGCCTTCCTTGGTATCTTTGTCTGTTAGCTTCTTGACGTGTGAGATATGTAACTGTTGTTCGGACAGAGGTGTTAAAAGAGCTTGCGGCGTGGGTGTATTAGCGCTACAAATGGCGCCCAATCCGAGACTACAACTGCCACTCGGGACGTCCCTAACGTGAGTAAAGTTAGGAACGTCAAGAAAGCGGTGCCCATGTAAGCCATTCAATCATTATTCCTGGAGTATAGCTTCACGACGTCATATTGTCCGTCAGCAAAAACCATTAAACATGTTTCACCTTAATAATATTTGTTAGGATGATCAGCGGCCGTAGTTCGACATCATGAAGACTCTTGGCTCTAGCTTATCTATATATAGACTACGTACACGCAAGTCAATCACCCTTCACATAGGTATATGGGATAATACATGTTCTGCTTATTGGTGTGGCGAGCCCTTCAATGCTCCACTCACCAGCGTGCCAACTCTTACTGCGATGACATCATCAGTCGCCTTACATGTGTTTCATTCCCTCCACATACCGGGCTACGAAAAGAGCTCAACTATTCAAATTCAGCGATGACGTACTCTACCGCTGTATTTTTCACCCGGAGGGCCATCGTTGGGTTCCCGTTGTACCGCTCTCTCTTCGTGCAGGCTTCACACGACGACCCTACGCCGGGCCACTTTGTTTACCACAAGAACCACGAGCGCATACGGAGTCGATTCTTCTGGTCAGGCCTTTCCACGAACGTCGCTAAATACATTATCTAGTGCGTGTTTTCCCAACTCCCCAAGTGGCCTACTACGGCTCCGGTCAGGACGCTACATCGACTTACTTGTCCAGCAGAACCGTTTTTCGTCGTTGGAATTAAACCTTTCGGACCTCTCCTAACTACTCCTGACGGCAACCGATGGATCATCACTGCTGTCGACCATTTGAGCCGGTACGCTGCAACAGCCTCAATCCTTTCAGCCACTGCTTCGAAGGCAACAAATTTCTTTTTTAAAAGCTATTTACTTACTACATGGGACCACTCGCGTACTTTTGAGAGAACGGGGCAAGACTTTCAAGCACTCCATGAAGTTCATCAGACGTCCAAAACCGTGCATAAACCAATGTCCAGCTACCACCCTCAAACAAATGGTCTAACTGAGCGCTTTCGCCGCACAATGTGCTACATGTTGTCTATGTATACATCCAACCTGACCATCGCAACTGGGATGTCATTCTTCCATTTGTAACGTTTGCTTACAACACCGCTGTTCCACGGACTACAGGATGCTCCCCGTTTTTCCTGGTATACGGCCGTAACCCAACCTCCTCACTCAATGTTTTTTTCTTCTCTGACCCCGTCAACCCTTCACCATTCATTTGTGACAAGTTTGTGTCTCGTCGTTGTCGCGTCCTGGTCGTCGCGTCTTGGCCGTCGTCGCGTCCTGGCCAACACCGAAGCTAGCCAAGAAGACCACTACGATGCCGCACACATATATATATATATATATATATATATATATATATATATATATATATATATATATATATATATATATATCTTAAAGAGAAGGAAGGGGTCAAGGGCGCTCGTTTATTTGTTAGAAGCAACTTAATGAACCAGCAAACACTGAAGCTTAGGATAGCAAAGGGGAAGTTATTCAAGTTCCTAATTGTCGTATTGTGATTTTTGGGCAGGTCGAAAGGAACTAAAATGGACGAAAAGACAAACCTGCCTATAAATCACATCTACGTGACGTCTCCCGGCAATAAGAGTGTTCCATACTCGCCGCCATGGCTACGAATGGAGCTGCCTAACACTCTCAGGATTACATATACATAAATGCTCTATAACGTGGACGGGGGGACGACTGTGTTAGCTCAGTGGTAAGAGCATCGGACTGCGTAATCCTAGGGTCGTGGGTTCGGTACCCACTGAAGGCAGGTTTGTCTTTTCGTCCGCCTTAGTTCCTTTCTGCTTATTCAAAAATACAGTTTGTTTGTTGGGTCACATATATATATATATATATATATATATATATACTATATATATATATATATATATTATATATATGTGTGTGTGTGTGTGTGTGTGTGTGTGTGTGTGCATGTCGGGAAAGCCGTCGGGGCAACGAAGATCTTTGATCGTTAATCGGCACAGGCATATAACAGACGAGTTATTGATCGAGAACGTTATGAAGTGGTGCTGATCCTTCACCACGCAAATATATCTTTCTTTTAGGGGCGAAGCTCCTTAAGGTGTGGGTCGTTCCCTCCTCTTTAGTAGTATGTATGTAGCCACCTCGCGCCGCCGGGAGGCTCGCGCTCGCCCTCGGCGCGTGCCTCCAGGCGCGCGAGCTCTCTCACTCTTTCATCTGCTGTCTTGTGTGTGAGAGAGAGAGAGAGAGCGAAAGGCGCGCGTTGACTATGGAAACGCTCTTTCTTCGATGAACGCTCTACCGGCTCGCAAAGAAGGAGAACGCGCCCTCACCCGCGAGAGACAACGTTGGCGCAGTCAGCGTCTTCTAGCGAGTTTCTTGATTGAAAAATACCGACTGCTCGCGCTGAAGAACCGTTCACCGGCCACCCATATATATATATATATATATATATATATATATATATATATATATATATATATATATATATATATATATATATATATATATATATATATATATATATATATGCACTGGATCTTGACTTGCAATGAAGTGCCGGTGGGAGATTTCACTTGTGCGTAGTTGAACCATAAGGATTCGTAGCGTGCGCGTTAACTAAATTAATCCGGAACTCGGAACGATCTACGATGAACATCCGGAGCTTCGCCCACTCATCATCATTCACTCCGTGGATATGCTGTGGATTTTTTCTTTCCTTCTTTTTGCTTTGCATTTCGCCATCTGGAAATGGAAACCTCTTCTGACACTTTATCACACACATTATCACATTATCATTATCACATTATCACACACTTTATAGCACGTTGTGTTTCGCATAATCACCACCATCTCTGCGAGCGAGAGCGGGTCGAGCGGGACAGATGAACAGAGTGCGCGAGCGAATGCCGCACATTGGGCTTCGCGTTAGCACCGCTGTTGGCCGAGGACAAGAGTGGATCGGCTTTTCCCTCTGGATTTACTACGCCGACAACGGCGCAGGATCGTCGATGAGCAGATGTTTTGTTAAAAAAAAATCCCGTCATATCCACGAAGTGAATGATGATGAATGGGCGAAGCTCCGGAGCAAATCTGGTAAACCGTGAATCCTGCGTAAATGCCCACTCACGGGCATTTACGGAGCCCGTGAGTGGGCTTCGTAAATGCGCACTCACGCCTTCAGAATGTCGAAGTATTCCTTGTCGGTGCGGACATTGAAGGTTGCCAGAAACTCTTCCAAGGATTCCAAGGATTCTAAGGATCTTGCCCGTGTTGTCACGGATGCACCTCTAGCGGTCGCCTCGAGAACTAGATTACACGCCAAACAACAAGGGACAGGCCCTTGGAATCCTTGGAATCCTTGGAAGAGTTTCTGGCCACCTTCAATGTCCACCGGCACTACATTGCAGGTCAAGATCCAGCGCCTATATATACAGGGTGGCCGGTGAAGGGTTGCGCAGCGCGAGCAGTCGGTTTTTTTCAATCAAGAAACTCGCTAGCAGAGGAGAGTCTCTCCCAGGCAATCGTGGAGTGCGGACGCGAGGTTTCAGAGCTCCTTCGACCACGGCACGTTGTGCTAAAAATGGTAGGGCTACCCTGATCCTTGTTCAGTGGCACTCGCACCTCAGCGTTGGTGTGACCCGGCGAATTCCTTGTAGTCCGCAATGCGGATATGAGCCTTACGCGATGTATTTCTCTCTCTTTCTTTTGTGACCGCATATCCAAGATGGGTACGTGCCGCACGTGATTGTGGTTTGACTGTCATAATTAATTTTCTTCAGTTATCGTGATGGTTGATTGCCCCTTTATACATAGTATAAAATACATGTGCTCTGATGTCATGTCTATCATATAACCTCCTAACGTGTCGCTTTTATTGTTAATTATTTTTGATTAATCTTCATTTAAGTTTGTTTCCGGTCGGCCAAGGAAG
Organism: Hyalomma asiaticum; assembly: GCA_013339685.2. NCBI lineage: Eukaryota > Metazoa > Arthropoda > Arachnida > Ixodida > Ixodidae > Hyalomma > Hyalomma asiaticum. The sequence continues at coordinate 103,500,858 of CM023481.1, read as the reverse complement.
CGAATCGGAAGTGCCACGCAGGACACGAGAGAGCCACTCGGTGCACGGTGCCCCTATAACAATGAATTTTGGGTGACGTTTGCTTTGCCTGTGGCAGCCAATGAAGCGTGGTGCCACTGAATATCCCTGCAATAAATATCCTGAGAGGCCCGCGTACTGTACGTTGTCTGTTCACGTTAAAGAACCCCACCCAGGGTGTCGGAATTTCCACAGCCCTCCAGTACAGCGTCTGTCATAATGATGTCGTTGTTTTAGGACGTAAATCCCTAGAAATCAAGACATCCGAAGGTGCAGCGAGGGAAAGTGATGAAAAAAAAAAGGAGGGTGATGACATCGAAAGGCTAGGAGGGTTAAAGAAATTGTAATCATTCTCTTTGCTGCTCCATAGTGCAAACGACATATTAAGTGGAGACTGAACCGTTTTGCAGTTCTTGGTACTGTTTGGCTTTAAGTTAGCATCGCAGCAAAGGCCAGCAATTTGTCCGCAACAGTTAACATTTTTGCTACTGATAAATGTGCCCCCCATGTACCTCAAGCTAAAGTTCTGGCATTGCTCAAAACTGTAGCATTTCGGTCTGCCGGAGAACATCGTATGGAGCACACACCTGTAGAAAACCTTCCATTTGCAAGTTAACTTGTTGAGAAAGTCCTATTTGCGAAAGCATTGGATCGCAAGTCTGAAATTAATCATGTCTTGTAGATAATTTTATTGCTTCATGTATTTAACGAAGGGAAAAGTTGCACTGCCTTTAACCCTTATGTATGACTCTGCGAAGAACAAATACCTCATAAATAGGTACTATAGCAACTTGTGTGTGTACGTGAAATGTAGTAGGGATACGAAGAAAATAGTTCAAAATTTTGAACTATAATAAGCACACGCCTGTATGAATGCTTGTATGAGTGCTTGTAGCCCCTACGATTGCAGTCCATTTAAACTTGTTTTGGTGCGCCAGCTGTGTGACATCACTTCTCCTCGCGCATGCACAGCACGGTTCTAGTGCGCGCACGAGAAACTGCTCCATCTCGGCCAGTGTAGCTAACACTACAAAAAGGGTGGTTGTGATTCAGACGTCGGCTACTCGTTCGAGCTGCAGTAGTTGGCCGCCCACGTCGGTATCCCTGGAAAAGAGGAGGCCGGGAATCTCGCAGAGCGTGCAAAGCTCAGGTATGCCTCTTAACAATGGTTTCGCGGCAGGGGACTTCACGAAGTACTGTCTGCGGCGTCACTTCCGGGTATACCATCAAGAGTGGTAGGTGTTCGTTGGAAACGGAACACCTGCCACTCTTGATGGTATACCCATCAAGGGACGAGGCACTCGGCGCTACCGGCTGAGTCTGGTGACCTCTCCGGCCTGAGCGTACTGCGGTGAGCCGGGGACACTCGAACATCCGGTGCTTGCATGCCCCATCCAGAGCTCTCTAAAGGAGTCATCTCCTCCAGGCCTATCGCATCTCAGTGCTGCAGTCCAGAAACCATGGTGACTTTGTCTTCCCAGGCAGTCACTTGGGTCCTGCCCTCTATAGAGCCTCATCAAGGACCTGAACTCGACAAACCTCAACTCCACACAGTAGAACATCGACATTCTGCACATGCAGGCAGATGCAGAGCTCTCTGCACCTTGGTTTATCTGTCTGATCGTCATCATCAGCCTTCAGCCCAAGCCGGAGTTCTCTTAGGTCCTTGGTTTCTGCCCGCCTAGCGCTACCTCTCACCACTCCTCTTCTACTTAGCCGTATGTCTCACTCATTTCCCCTCCCCCATTTTCGCGGAGCTGTGTGCTTGCAAGGGTTGCAGAAGAAAGTACCACGCTTCTCTCCTTTCTTTTGGAGATCTCATTATGTTCTTAAGAAGTGCTTTAGAGGTCCCCCAGCATCAAGTGCGGGTTGTCTATAACCGGTAACCCAACTACTAGCCTAACAGAATTTTGAAATAAGGCTTCTGAGCACCAGGAAGTGAGCGCTGTGGAGCTGCACGCGTACGTCTACTGGCATGAGCTCACCGTTTAGGAGGTTCGTAACTGTGCTGTCATGCTCACGCATACCTCTTGCATTTATTCTCGATGTGATTGACGGAGGTTGCGCACCTTCAACAACATCCACCTGGGAACTCGAACAAGGTTGATCATAGGGGAGGGTCCAACAGGGAAAGCGAGGCGAGGTGAAAACGAACAAATTTTGAAGCATCGCCACTACGTAGGGGTGTACTCTGGAGAACAATACAATAACACTTAGCGCGCGTGCGCCTGCACACGTGAGCAGAAAAAGACTGCGACGAGGACGCCGCCGCGGCTGTTTGGCGCTACATTCCTTTTATCATGAAATCGTACCAACATTGCACGAATGTCACCTTTGATTCATCCGTAACACTCTAAGGCTTCCAAACTTACGTTGAATCGAAACGCCACTTTAGAATTTCTTCGATCAGATAACGTAAGCATGTAAGTAAGCCGAAGCTATAAACTCTAAGAGAGAAACTATATTCGAAAGTCGCTCGTTCAAAGAACTGCGACAGTGTGTTCCTTGTACATTGATCCACCTTTTCATGGGAAATGATGTCGTGACTATACACGTGATATATCTCGGCGTAGAGGCGGAGCTACATGCGTAGCACAGCGCCCTGCAGCTGTTTCGCAGATATCTCCGCGTAGGAAGGGAACGCATTGGGATTCCACGTTGTAAGTGCTTTCAGGGGAAATGGGCCCATTGAAATCGCGTGCGAGATGAAGCTTAGAAGGAAGGCCAACGGCGACCTAAGGTCGAACAACATAGCTGATAGCGCTTCTCAGTGCCTCAGCGCTAGATATACGTATTCTTTTGTTGTGCGTCCTTTGTTACGGCCACTATCCTGAAACAAGTAATTTACATTTGTTTTAACACTTCTTTCTGCATTATTTATACTTCAGTACCCAAAGAAAGGAGAACACGGAAGTACGTGGGGCCTGGTGTTCACCAAGAAACAAAGTGTGCAGGGACTTGATAGATAGTGATATTGATAGTGATGTTGTCGCTACAGGGGTGTTAGCCAGGGACTTGATTTCTGTGAAATACGCTCAAATTTTACGAATGAGAACGTTTAAACTAAATACGAATCAGAACGCACAGAACGCGGTGGGCTTTTGTGATTTTTTCAATGAGGTAAAAAAGAAATCTTGAGTATTTAACATTACCTTTTCGTGAATCGAGTACCTGGTGACACTATTGTTTCGTACACAGCGCCTCTGATGCGCATGTTGAGAGGGCCTGTAACGTAATGAAGTGAAAAATAAATGAACTAAAATAAGAAAACCACTTTTGCAAAGCTCTAATTATCAGAGAATAGTTTTGTGCAGTGCATTATATATATATATAGAAACAAGTTAATGAAACAAGAAACATTGAAGCCTAGGGAAAGTTATTTCAATTCGTAATTATGATATTGTAATTTTTTGGGGTAAGTAGAAAGGAATTAAAGTGGACGAAAAGACAAACCTGCCTTCAGTGGGAACCGAACCCACGACCTTCGGATATCGCGTCGGATGCTCTACCGCTTAGCGACGAAGGCGGTTGCCCCTCCGTCCACTTTATTGCGTATTTATGTATATGGAATCCTGGGAGTGTTAGGCAGCGCTACTCGTAGCCATGGCTGCGAGTGTAGCCCACTCTTACTGCGAGGAGGCGTCACGTAGAACGTGATCTTATGTCGAGGTGGCTGCTGCCCAATAAACCCTCATATGCTACCCAAAGCACCAAGTCTGCCGCAACGAGGCCCAAGCTATGAAATAACGAAAGGGAAGGGGATCAAGGGCTCGCTTTATTTGTTAGAAACAAGTTAATGAAACAAAAAACATTGAAGCCTAGGAAAGCATAGGGGAAGTTATTCCAATTCGTAATTATGATATTGTAATTTTTTGGGGTAAGTAGAAAGGAATTAAAGTGGATATCTTTATCAGATATACCTATCAGGATACCTTTATCAAGATATCTTGATAAAGGTCAGGGTCTGCCCGAAACGTCGACCAATAAATGGAATATCGTGGAAGTGCTGCGTCTCACACTTATATTCATGCGGCAGCCGAAGCTACCTACATCGCTAAACTATATATATATATATATATATATATATATATATATATATATATATATATATATATATATATATATATATATATATATATATATATATATATATGATTAAGGAGGCCGGTCTCCGGCTGCAACGTTGACTAAACGCTTTCCCCATTTTGTTGCCAATTCCGAGGGTTACCACTCATCTCCCTCTCTCTCTCTCTCTCTCTATATATATATATATATATGGTGTATGTGTGGTGTGTCTGTGTAACGTAATGAGACTGCTCAACACCGGGCTGTGACGCTGCAGTAGTTCTACACCGACGCGGGATTATTGAGGGGGGTTCCAAGCAGAGAAACTTACCTGGCATTCCAGTCGCATCTGTGTCCTGACGCAGCCAGCATGTGAAGTGATGCAAACGCTATTTTCGAGCTTTTGTCTCGACAGAAAACGTAAAAAAGTGGGGCCTTCTTGGAGCAGTGGTACGCGACTAAATTTTTCTTTAACTTTATGACAAAACCACTTCCGAGACGTTAGCCTTCGTTAAGGAGGCTATCAAAGGCGATGCCTTGTCAGAAGGTCCAGTTTTCAGGAGGTTCAGTGAGTTTAAGAACGGACGGAAGACCGGTTTGAACGAAAATGTGGCGAAAGTAAAAATATCTTCTGGACTCCAACCGCCGTTTGAGTGTCAGGTTGAATACAGAAGACCTCAGCATGTGCAAAACAACGGTTCACAAAATTATTTTGAAAGCTTGAGCATAAGAAAGGTTTGTGTGAAACTGGTGCCAAAGGTGTTAAGTCATGAACGAAAAAAAAAAACTATTTAGTAAGTTTCTCAGGAGATGTTAATGCAGTTAGAAAGTGAAGCAGGACTTTTTATACGACGTCATAACAGGCGACGAATCATGGGTGTTCCAGTCTGACCGCGAAACCAAGCCCTAAGTTCAAAGTGGCACACCGAGCACTCCCCGCGATCCAAGAAAGCGAGTATGTCGAAGTCGTTGTTGTTGTTGTGGCCTCTATAACTGGCACATACCTTCGAGGGGGATTGGCCACACTACAGGTAATGATATAGAGGACGGGAAAATTAAAAGGCCAAGGCGAAAATCTAAGAAAAAATAAAAAGTAATGTCGAAGTCCAAAATAAAGACAAATTTCGTTGTCTTTTTCTACTAACTTCGAGTAGTCAGTAAAGATTTTGTACCTCCCTGGCGAACAGTCAACGTCCCATTCTACAAAGAAGCCACTGAGCGCCTTTACAGAGCCGTCAAACGGAAACGGCGGGGATTGCCGACCGCTGAAAGCTACAGCACGACAACGCTCCAACCCACACCGCCTTCGCTGTGACCGCCTATATAGCCCGGGTAGGGGCTGCAATTTTGCCACAGCCACCATTCGGCCCCGATGTGAGTCCGCCAGGCTTTCTCCTATTTCCAAAGCTGAAGTAAAGCCCGAAAGGCCGCCGTTTCAACGATGTTTGCATTCGCACGAAAAGAATACTTGAAGTTGGTCCTTGTGATTTCCTTCACTGTTGTTGTCTGTATGTACCTACGTACCTGACATCCAGCCTTTCCACATGGTCAGCATCTACTTGTAGGCACCCTATTGATTTTTGGCGTGCACAAAATAGTCCTTGATGTTCTTGGGGCCCCTTAATAAGACTCGCGAAGCGGCAGGGACCGTTTTGAATAGCCGTACACACTGCTGCGTCATGTTAAAGTGCCTATTTAGAATTTTGTTAGTGTATGCTGCTGGACTCCGCCAGTGTTTCAATGCCAACACTACGAGGAATATTTGTGTAGAGAGAAGTCACATCCATAATTACAAGGAAGGCGCGTGAGGGATTCCTATATCTTTATTTCCCGTAGAGAGTGGTTAGCATCGCGTAGGTAGGGGGAATGTGTAGGTGGCATTTTGCTAATCACGGAGTCTATGTAGCTTGATATCGACTCGGTGAGAGTAACCTTGCTTGGAATTATTGGTATGCCAGGATTTCCTTCTATATGTATCTTACGAAGCATGTAGAATAGTCCCGGCTTTGCAAATGGTAGAGTAAGTGTGAAAGCTCCCCGAGTACTAGTAGATCATGAACTGCGGAGGTTAACATCGTTTGGTGTTCGGCAGTTGGGTCTCTGTCACGCAGTTTATAAAAAGACGGGGTATTCAACTGACAAACGCCCTCACTGATGTAGTCTGATTTGCTTAGTATAACAACGCCTACCTCTTTGTTCGCTGCCCGCTGGTTTAATTACGATATTTGATCGATCGTCCACTTTGTGAACAGACAATCTTAGAATACCGTCCTCACGGTCCAACGGCTCAGAAAGCAATGAAAGCGCTTTTGGCCTTTCTAAAAGCATCTGACCTAGCCGAGCGCCTATGATATTGTATAGGACTGCCCTGTAGGCATTCCCCCTATCTCCTTCTCTTTACTTTTATTCCCCTTTTCCCATCCCCCAGTGTAGGGTAGCAAACCGGACTCATGACTGGTTAACATCCCTGCCTTCCCTTCCTTATTTCTCTCTCTCTCTCTCTCTCTTGATCGATCGCTTAGTATTCTCTGTGGCAGAACAGAAAAACAAAAAAAAACAAGGGGGAGGGAAAGAGGCGAGAAAGAGAAAAAAGGAAGAAGAAAAAAACTTTGAAATATGGGCGAAGAGAAATAATGCCGAGGAAGGAGATGAGGAGAAGAGAAAGTTGCCACTGGACCCTCGGAAGAGAGTGTCCGTGTATATGCATTGTTCTGTACGTTCTTCCGTTTTTATCGTGTGTGTGTGCCTGTGCGTGTGTGTGCTCGATTTGTAGCGGCGATGCTATATATATGAATCGACGCGCCGCACACAATTTATCTTGAGCTAGGTCGGCTTCCTGCCGAAACGTCGATAAATGAACAGTTCTTTTTGACGCGTCTATTCTCTCTCCGTCTGCACCGAACAATCAGCCTGCACAAAACAACTATAATTGTCAGCATAGTAAGGTGCCTGACTGGGCTTGTCGGTTCTTCATACTGAAGACAAACAGCGCGAGATGAAACGCGGGGCAAAAAACTGGGGCACACTACAAATGTTGTCCCGTGTCCCATCTCTTCGTCGCTGTGTTTCTTCTCGCGCTATTTAACATTATTATATTGACCCCCCGCACCCAAATATGCTTCTCGCCACTATACAGCATCTTTTTTATTGATCTGTTGGGGAACCACTTGCACGGAGACGCGCGCTCACAATTGCCTTTGCCTTAACGCCGCCAATCTCGCTTTCCCCAGCCCCGTCTCTCATATTACTGAGGTCTAAACGGACGCTGCCAACCGGAAGGCTACACGGTGAACGTTACAAAGTCAAGGACCGGCACAGTGAGCCTATTATACTGAGAATGCCAATTGCATTAAATGCTGCCTGTTAAATTGAACTGCCGTTGAAATATGAGGAAGAGGGGGAAGGAAACAGAAAGGCAGGGAGGTTAACCAGAAAGCGTCCGGTTGGCTACCCTGCACTCGGTGATTGGGGAATGGGAATAGAAAGATGAAAAAAAGAAAAGGGAAAGAAAAAGGTGTCCGGGGATGGCAAATAATGCGCTGACGCGTAGGGTATTGCACTGCTACTCACTCAAATGCGTTCACACAAGCCCGTAGTCCTCAGGAAACAAAACAGTGCTTTCACTGCCTTGTGGGCCGACGAGCGATGGGGACGGTGTTCCAGTAGCATATGTACCGAAAGCGGCCGATTGTCGAGTCGTTGGAATGCCTGAGTTAGTGTTTCACGTTCTACGGCAAATCGAGGGCAGTGCATAGTAAGCGGTCACTGGTTTCGTCAGTGCCGCAGACATCGCATGCTGCATTGTCCGTCACTCCAATTAATGTAGAGTATGCTTTCGTGAAGGCAACTCCTAACCAGAGGCGACAGTCCGGATGGAGGGCAGAGTTCCAGGCACTGGTTTAGTTGATGCAGTCTTGTATGATGTTTGGTGAGCTCCACTCCATCAGAGAGAGACTGCGTGTCAGGTGTCGAAGCTGCCTTGCTGTGTCAGTTGGAGTAAAGTACGCTAAAGCAGGTAGGCATGCTACGAATCCCAGGAATGCTTGCCTAAAGTGGAACAAATCAAATGGCATGATTGCTGACAGTACGCATAGCAGCATTATGCCTCAGCAACTTTCTTTTCAAGCGAAGCTTGTATAGTCGTAGCCTGTGCCGGCGTAGTTGACGTTGTGGTCATCACGACGAACCTCCCATAAAAATGGAACTCCTGGCGCCTTTGAAAAGAGAAAATGGTTACGGGTGCGGGGATTCGAACTGGGGACCCCACCCTCGTAAGGCAAGTGTCTTAACTAATAGAACACACAGCCACGCTTGGAGGAAGTGAACATATCTGACCTATATGAATGCTTCGGATTTCCTACCACCGTGTATAGGACTTCCGGTGAGCATCAATGTGACTGCGCCAGGAAAGAAAAGAAGGAAATAAAAATGAACACAAGGAAGGAAATAAATTGTTTGCGCTGCCAAGCGCGTGGCTCGTACCCGCATTTGACATGCGCATATGAGCCACATGTAGAAGGAAAGAAACAAAGGGATCACGTGTGGCTCGATCATGCCCGCTTTGGATATGCATCATACGAGTACGAGCCACAAGCGATTGAATTCACCTGCTGTCTACCGAGTCAACTAAAGCTGGAAGGACAGTGGAAGGACAAGTGGTAGGTCGGGTGTACTCTCGAAAAAGTGGAAGGATAAGTGGAAGGTCGGGAGTATTCTCGACAAACTTCGCTTTTCCCCCTCCAATTTTCTGGACAGGGGAAGAGCCCGTGATTCCCTTTTTCCTTTCCTTTTTTTAATTCTGCGAAACGACACCCTCTCTGCGTATGTTTTCTCTCCTGTTGCGTGCCGGCGGAGGCAGTGATTTAACCATGCACGCTTGACAAACTGTCCGCTTGTCGCAGAGTCACCTTATACATGCTGTCTGGCGCGCTTGGCTGCGAATCTTTGCTTCCAATTTGTTACCGAGGCTTTCTCGCATGCACTCTGTAACGCGCCCAGCTTCAAGAGGTTGGCGGGCCTTTTGAAGGACGCTTGGCTGTCTTGGGGATCGCGGCAATCCGGGCAGCAGCCGAGGCAGCTGTCCCATCCAAGGCGGGCCCCTGCTGGCGTTCATCCGTACGTAAGACTCTTGAAAGCGGCTCAGCGTGAGAGATGCGCAGGCTCTATGGCTTTCCCCTTGGCCTGAACCCTCTCGTGTTCTCGCTTCCAAGCGCGCATATATCTCACTTTGCTGTTACGACGCCGGGTCATCGCAGGATTAAAAAATAATAAGTGAAAGAAGGAGAGGGATGAATATAAGCTTTCTGTCCATACAGGACTGTCAAGATAACGCGAGCGCGTTCTTATGGTATCAAATACCCCGTCTTTCCTGCCTCGACTCCCGGCGCGTGCGGATACCTTCCGAGCTTAGAGCTCACGTGGCTTGCTGACGGTGAGTTTTGGCGCTACTGCAACCGAGAAGCAAGAGAGGCACGTCGGCAAAAAAAAAAAAAAAATTCAAGGAGGAGGTCGGAGCCCGACGGCGAGGCACAAGAGATATGCGTTCTTTGAAAATGGGGACGCATCGTCATCGCCAAGGAAACCACTTTCTCAAAAAGCATTCTTGCGTGGCATGTGCTGTAATGCATACGACATGTGCGGAATGGAACTTCTGAGAGGAACAGGGCGGATTCTTTAAGCCATTCGGGCTTCTGCGAAGGTTTTCTTTGTTCTGCCGATGGTGCAGTTTTTTATATTGATCTGAGAACTGCTCCGCCGAGAGGGCTTCCGTGCATGCACAAGAGGCGGAGGAGAAGATCCACAAAGTGAAAACCTTGAGATGTCGTTGTGCACGTGGGCCCTTACTTGAGCAAGCGTGGTGAAGAATAAACGCGGTGGTGGTTTGGCTGAGGTCGGAGGTAGGATTCGGCTTGTTAAGGTGCGCTATTGCGCAATAAATAGCATGGTACAGGGTTAGTTTAGTTCTAACTATTGGACTTCACCAATACTTCTTTTTGTGCGAGTTGGTTTATCTTGAAATATGCGGGTACCAGCGCAAACAGACGATCGCAAGAGAGAAGACATAAACAAGCGCTGACTGACAAATGGATTTATTGGCAAGAATAACGCACCTTGTAAATGTCAGAGTGAAGCATAAGAAATAAAGAGGAATGGCATAAAAAAAGGATGAAAGCGTGGTCAACAACGCCAGAGGGATACAGCCAACCAAGTGCAACAAAACGCCGTCAAATATTTTACTTGCAATCTAGAACCAGATAGTCGCATCCAGCGAACTCAGCATCACTGAGAGCGAGAGAAGGGGTGCTGAAACACTGCCAAATTCCCTAATGTGGTAGGCTTCTAAACAGATGTGCGCGGCCTTGTCACTATACTTTTTTCTACAGTCGTCGTCCCTTCTGACCGGGCCACACAATCTGTACACTTACTGAAGATTATGGATATAAGGTACTGGAACGTAATGTAAGGTCCTCAGGCATAGGAGCCTTCCGATGGTTCCAAGCCGTTGTACTTCCCGTTGCATGCTTCGATTTTTGAAGGAGGGTTTCAGAAACAAGTCAAGATCTAGAAAGGGAACTATGCAGCCAAGAAGGTCGCAAGTAGGCACGGCGCGCCAATTCGTATATCTGTCTCAAATAAGCTGGGAAAATTGTGTCCACGTATCTGCGACACCAGTAAACGTGGATGCCCGGAGGACCGCCAACCACCTTTCGTGAAATCTTCTGCATGAGTGGTGCATTGCACTCCCATGTCATGTGGCATGTTTAACGCCGGCAAAACGGGTCGCTGCGTCAATTTGACCTTTGAGAGGAATACACTATAAAATTAAAAATAAGACAAAAAAGACTGGATGACAATTACGCCCATTTAGGAATTAGGATACCCTTGCAGTAGATACCTTCGCATGTTGGTATCAACGGCAACGAACGAGCAGATGTCCTGGCCAACGAAACACTTTGATAAGAGCTCCCGTTAATTAGATAAGATTATAAGAGCTCCCTTTAGTCAGATATTACCAAAGCAGGTAATTCTAGACCATTTCCGCTCTCTGTGGAAGCCGCCATACCAGCCTTGCGTTACAAGAGGACTTAGCCAAGGCAAGCCAACCCTGCTCTACAGCGTTAGAACGCTGTCGGCACGCACTCCTGCGTGGTCTTAAAAGTTAGGGGCGCTGGTTCACCGTTGTGCGCGGGGTGCAATGTTGTGGGAGACATTGACCACTACATCTGGTCCTGCAAGCGCTTTTCCTCTGAAAGAAACACGCTCACGGACAACATGGAGAAAAGGGGGTTCCCCCGCTCCTGCACAGAACGGATTGTACATCCGGAAGGTGCACGCACCGTTCTCAAGGAGGCGTCGGCCCTTCTTTTAACATTTCTGCAAGAGACAGGATTGAATGCCACGTGGTGACGCATACGACATGGACAAACACGCTCAAGCAGAGCAATCGCCGGCCAAGTTTGCCAGGCTAACACCGCCTGTAGCCACATCACAAACCCCATCAGATGCGTTAGAAGGGACGACGCTTCTAGGAGAGAGCCGTTCAAGCCCGCGCGCACCAGTTTAGAAGCCTACCACATTAGTAAATTTGGTAGCAAGTAGTACAGCGACATCACATCCGTCAAAATATCGGTTATCCGATTACTCGACTCATAGGTTCTTCCAATAGGCAAACCGGATAGCTGGAGTGTTAACGTTTTTGGTTTTTTATTCGGGTTATGTTATCCGGTATTCGGATATTCGAATAACCGGATATTTGATTTTAGTGCTGCCACCGAAACTATCGCTGTCTCTCTCCCTTGAATTCTTGACATTTCTAGTCACCTCTTCAAGCGCTCCTCCAAAGCTTATATGTGCCCTGGTTAATATCCGTACACTTCCTATTTCTCAATTTACCTTTCTGGATACCTCTACTTCACAAAATTTTAGTCGTAGATTCACGCTCTACCAGACTTGCCCCGCCACGGTGGTCTAGTGGTTATGGCACTCGGCTGCAGATCCGAAGGTCGCGGGATCGAATCCCGGCCGCGGCGGCTGCATTTCGATGGAGGCGAAATGTTGAGGCCCGTGTGCTGTGCGATGTCAGTGCACGTTAAAGAACCCCAGGTGGTCGAAATTTCCGGAGCCCTCCACTACGGCGTCTCTCATAATCAGAACTGGTTTTGGGACGTTAAACCCCACAAATCAATCAATCAACGCTCTACCAGACTTGTGGTGTTCTGTAGAATATGACTTGCGCAACGGCGAAATGCAGTCCCCGATTACGGCCTCATAAAAGTTTTGCGGAACTACGTATGGTGGTGAACCACCACATTTATTATTCGTGCTCCAAACTTTCTTAGGATTGCACGAATCCAGTAAACGGAGGCTTACTTGGTTTTGTCATAGTGTCCTCCTTGAATACATTAATAGCGACATGAAGCCACATACTCGAATAGCCCGATAACCGGTTATTTAAACCAGATCTCCTAGGTAGTATCTGTTTCATAAAAGCCGAATAGCCGGATTCACAAGCCTTTATTCCTGATTGACCTTCGTCAACAATCGTGGTCCACTGTCAGTTTTGCTTACAGTATGACAAGGAGAAAAAGAAGCGGAAATGCAGAAGAAGTCCTCGTTACGCTTTTTACGTTATTTCAGTTTTAAAAGAAATTGCGAAATGGTGCAGTAAATGCGCTCCAGAAACAGAGTTATCTGCTGCTCCAAGCGTAAGTACTTTCGCACGGAATCGTAAATGCAAGTACGATTTTTTTTCTGTATTACACGGCGCATTCCGCAAGGGGGGGGGGGGGGGTGATCCAGCCTCCGTATGTGAAGTCTCCCGCCCGCACATATACACACTTAGGTACACATGCGAGTCACGTCATGTAACCACGACTGACGTCATACACGCGCGCGTGCGCTAGTGATGTCAGTGCAGCACGAGTGTAAACGGTATAGGCATGAATATAGAAATACGCAAAAACAGAAATATCAGTGTTATAGCGGTGGGACTTGAAGTCGGGGGACACTACCTATCAGGCGGAATAGAACTCATTGAACGCGTACAAGCAAACGCATTCAATCTCCTGGCGCGTTTCCACAACGCTGACGCTTTCCTCGGGGATTTCCCTCGTGCATGCTGAAATGATGGCATGGACGGCGCATTTACATGATGTTAAATGACACTGAATAGCTGTTATGCCATTCACATTGAGAACGATAATCCAGACTGGTCAATTTTTAATTCAATTCAATGTCTATTTTCATGAGCAGTCAAAAGCGTGGCGAGGGCTAAATGCTTGTGGGACTGACAATGTCCCCGCCCTGCATACACTCCTGACAACGTTTAACAGTCTTCTATATAACATACGCCAGGCAGAAGCGGTACTCTAACATAAACAAAAACACTCTTTTAACTCAAGATATCGAATATGCGCATACTTAATATATACATATTTATATAACGTTCATAACTAAATCACAAAAATCACCAAACAGTCACATAAATCTCATAAATCACCAAAATATAGATGCACAATGCTCTGCTGTACCTCAAACCATATAGACATAAAATACCGCCATAATTTCCGCCGTAATTCGTACAGGATTATTGTAATTAAGCTCCTCTGTGTGCTATTCTCGTACATACATACATACATACATACATACATACATACATACATACATACATACATACATACATACATACATACATACATACATACATACATACATACATACATACATACATACATACATACAAGCGCGCATTTCTTTGCCACACATGCTCGAATGTATTAGCCCTTACGTCAACGGAAAGTGAACGATTCGTGCGAAATACCGGTTTCAGGAGGAGTCGCATGCTCTGCGAGTACAATTAACGCAGGGGCAAGCAATACTGAGAGCCTCTCTCGCTGATCCCAACGCAGCGTCGCGTTCCACTGTCCGACCGTGCGTAGGAAGGTCGGTCGCGCTGGAAACGCCTCCGCTAATTATCGGGCTGTGCCGGTGTTGTTGCCGACTTACGATGAAAATACACGTGCCTCAGAGGCTCAGCAATCGGTCGATTGCTGACGTCAGCTTTATGCAAGCGTTGGTGCCGTGTTTGTGTAGTGTCACGCGGGGCCAGCTGTTGGGAAGAGTCAGCAACGATTCTGTTTACGCCTGGCGTCAGCATTTGTTTGTGGCCTTTGATGCCAGGGTGAGGATTTATTTATTTATATATTTATTTATTTTAACCTATGTTTTCAATTCATGTAAACTTCGTGATTGAGCGCTTACCTTTCTTGGTAAAAATTCACTCCGTTTTCTTCTACACCGGACCTTAATTGTGCGAACATTAATATGTGATAGGAATGGCTTCCTAAGGAATTATGGGTAGCTCAAGGAAAACAGACGAATCCAAGGTGACTCTGGGAGGACTATTGTTAAATAGAACACAAAAATAATACAAAATAGGATATTGTCGCAAAATATTCCAGTATTTGATTACAGTTACTCAGAATTGTCTGGTTGCGGAACAATGTAAGAAAATATTTGCGTTTGACGTACCATATGCGAAAATAAATTGCGCGGAAGTATTAATGTTTATCTAGCCTTTTATTCCTTTTTTATTAAGATACATTGAATTGATTTTAAATGTCACTTTTGCACGATCGACTTATTAAAAAATTAGGGTTTTGAGTCGAGCTATGTTCCAAGTCACTGGATATTGAACGATATCTGCCTGTCCGCCCAGGTGGAAAAAATATCTACTCTGCAACCATAATGTCCTGCAGCAGAATGGCGATATGGGCAAGTTTGTTCACGTGCATTTGTGAAGTTCTGGTAGCGCAAGCACGTACGCGCTGAAAGAAGTTTACTTAGAACAAGGCAAAGAGGGAGTTACACAAGCCCTGACTTACGACTTCCTGGGAAATGCACACGCGGTATGAATCCTCAATTTGTAGACCTGAGCGGATTTTTTTTTTTATGTATCCTGCATGGAGCTTTTGCCATGTTGCCCCCTCAGGAACCAATGCACGCAGCGGATGTTCGGGCTTGTGGGGCTTAATAGTGAAAAAGAAAAAAAATGACAGCTCTGATAACTGCGCTTTTTTCACACGAGCCCGAACATTCGCTCGCTGCATGTCATTGTTTCCGAGATAGTTGATTGATTTCTGGGGTTTTACGTCCAAGAACCATGCTATGATTATGAGAGACGCCGTAGTGGAGGGCTCCGGAAATTTTGAACACTTGAGGCTCTTTAACGTGCACTGACATCGCACAGTACACGGGCCTCAACACTTCGTTTCCATTCAAGTGCGGCCGCCGCGGCCGGGATTCGATCCCGCTACCTTGGGATGTTTCCGAGAGGGCAGCCTGGAAAATGCTTTTTGCAGGATATATAGAAAAAGAATGTGGTTTATCTCTGTGTCACAGGAATCGGAGAGTACGAGAGTGAAGCCTCAGGGTGCAATACATAAGCTGTGCAATACATAAGAGACAATCTGGCGAATGGAGGGGCGGTACATTGATTTTGGTACCCTGGAAATGTGAACCCGTTACATGTAGACATAGCTTGGGATCAGTGGCACCTCGACACTGCACAGGGAACCACGGCAGTTGCACCTAAGTGAATGTTTTCGAACGACTCCCATTCCTCCAGATACACTGCATTGCACGGGCCAGAGGCCTGCGCAGACCTGCCATAAACCAGGAGCGTCCGCAAACAGTGAAACCTTGCAAGTGAAACCGAAGGTGTTGTCAGCGGATCGTTTAGTGAACACGCTGCCCGCTGCAGCGAAAGGCGCATCATTTACTAGTCTACGGCTGTCTCTGCGTTCCTGGAGCAGAGCGCGTCGCAGCACAACTGGCTACCGTATACACGACACAAGACGAATTTTGTAGCGCTCGTGGTTGCACCTTGCCCAAGCAACGCGCCGACCGAACGCCGCTGTAGTGACTAGAATAAGGCACTCTAAGCCGCTAATATCCGCTGCGATAGAGGCGCTGAGTCAACCGAAGCGCAAACTGCCGACGCACATTAGCACGACAGCCTGTTGCTTCGCTCCATCGTTCATAGACGGCGGTACACCACCACCGCGAACTAAGAGTGCAGTGAGAGGGAAGCGATGGTAATTTAGCGGAAATTTCGCTTTCTAAACACCTTTGCTTTAACCCGCCATAACTTAGACGCAAATTGTAAAGCGGTGTAGGGAAGCTATAGCACGTACCCCCCCCTACCTTCCACCTTCCATATCCTTGATCGGTAGAGTGTCAAGCTACTACCGTCACACGACGGGTGGTTGTGGGTGACGTGGGCAAATGTGTCCTAGCGTGTGGTGCTTTTTCATGATCAAATGTGCCTTATTTTTTCGGACAACCACTTCCGTGACGGCAGTACGTCAGTGATGCTCATCCCGTCTCTGGGGGCCCATATGCGCAGCTGTAATAGACCGCCGGTCATCTGCACTTTGCAGTACGTGGCCATATTAGTACCATTCTTTCCGTGCTTTTTTTTAGCGCTTGCTATAGAATATGAGGCCATGTTTCTGTGCCTCTTATGCTCCTCTAGCAACATCTTCTGTTTCATCGGTCGCAACATGCGTATAACTCTCAGCTTTTTGTCGCGGAGTCAACAACGAAGGTCATCAAGAAGCAAGCTTTTGCAAAGAAACACGGAAAACGTTTTGCGGAACGTGTATGCACCATTGCCTACGAGATACCGTTTTTATTTTTTTATTATTATTATTTATTTTGCTCAGCGCTTGTACATCGGCCGAACAGGCCGGTGTAGAAATGATCGTTCGGGGAAGCACTACTCTGTCGAAGACATTTGTCCGAGACATATATGGCTGACCGCTGTAAACCTTGCAAATTTCAGCCAAGGTGTCAAAGAAAGACGGTTCCAGAGCATGATAACGACCGGCGCGCACTTGGCATAAGCGGTGCTTTCTACGTTCAACAGCATGTCGAGTCTCGTGTGAGCGTGCCTTGCATTTCTTTTGATGGCCAGTGAATTATACGCCTGCCAGTCTTAGCAAGCTGTGATACCAATGCCACAGCCCGCTGAAAGGGTAGGCATACAATTTCACGGCTCGAGATGAGTATCCTTGTGGTTTGGCGTGTATTGTATGTATGCGCAAGTTTGCAGTTCTGGTCCAATAACACACCTCCACCACCACCACTGTCAATTCCATTGCCGCTGCATATACCAGGATGTCCCAGTAATCATGCACCTGGTTTTTAAAAATATATGAGCGCTGTAGCGAAATAATCCCAATTATAGCTTGTTAGTAGTCGTGTATTCTTGCTACCACTGTTTCCTCATCACTAACTATCAATTAATTAGTTGTATTTATTAGACATTTTAAATACTGCTTTAATCGCTTACATGTCGAACAGAAAGTTGTAGGCCGCCTCAAATAACACTCGAATCAAGCATTTATTTCACGCTGAAATTGCTCACGTTGTTGTTGTTGCTTTCTTTTTGTGTGTGTGTGTGGGAAAACAGAGGCCCGCGAAATACATGAAATACGAAATAAATGCGCGCTCGAGCGCCACTACTCAAGCGCTTCCGAGCGATATCGCATGGAAACGCGGCTGCACGCTTTTATCGCCGCGATGTTGCATAGGTCTCACGAGTTATCTGGCTGTGAGATAAGCGTAAACCTGTGCTGCCGTGTAGCATGCCGTCATATATATCTGTCAAGTATCGCTTGGGAGCGCTGGAAAACGGTTCGAGAGCGCACATCAGTAAAATGTAGATACGTTAAAGCAAAATACGAACAAAATAAAGACGGCATCTAAATGCAAGTCAGTAGTTCTAAAGAAAAGCTGACTCGTGTATATAGAGATTGCGAACATATACAAGCATAGAAAGTGCAACACACATTCGAAGTGATAGTACAAAACACAGCAGAGTCAAGTAGGTGCAATATATGTTGCATTCAGCGTATTTCTCAATTATTTTGTTGGGCACATGGAGGTGATCGATTGTAGAGCTTCCTTTTCTGTTTCTGGCTTACACTCTCTTGGTTGATTCAAATCAACTTTCCTTTTCCTTTTGTCTACCACATAAAAAATGTTCCCGTTCAAGAGGTAAACGAGCGCAATTATTTTTAGGAGTGATATTTACAACTCTTAACTGGTCGACCCACGTAAACAGCATATGAGCTACAGCCCGAAGAAAATTTGGGCTCCTAAAGCATAGGTTACACAAATCTTCCCACTCCCTAAGATTGATGACCTACAAGACCATTATCAGATCCCCTCTGGAATACGGCAGCGCTGTTTGGGACCCTTTTACTCTGGCAAACAGGAAAGTTAGGAAAAGTTCAAAGATTAGCCATCCGCTATGTTCATAAATGTTTCAGACGTCTTGATTCACCTTCAGAGATGTACTGTTGGCCGAACGTGAACCACAATGGCTCAAACAAGAAAAACGGCATGTTTGAATTACCTATAGCCTGTCTTTATTCTGGTAAACTAGGAATCAAACCGGAATAATAATTAGATAAACATACCGGTCGGGCCTCGCGTCACAAATACGTTGATTACATTCAGCCTGTAGTCGCATGAATCAAACTCTACAAAAATTCATTCTTTCCGCGAACAATTACAGAGTGGAATTCATTACCGTGTACTCCAGCCCTGTTAAAAAATGTGATAATATGTATGTTTCCTTTTGTGGTTTTCTAGTTTTTTCACCCTCTGTTGCATGGGCAACAGCCTGTACTATTGTACAAAATAAAAACAAAATAAAAGGTATATATCTTACCCTGTTCGACATTGATTTCGTCAATGTTTTGTGTATCATTGAAAGTAGGGTAATTGGTCTAATTATTAAAGTCTATATCGCTTCCCTTCTTGCGTATCAATAGAACATTTGCGTTTTCCATCTCGGTGGTACATTTCTAGTTTTGAGGCATTGTGCATAGCGTGTTGAAAGCTTCCTCTCCATGAAATCTTCTCGGTATATGATCACGTCAGTTATTTTACCGTTTTGTTCGGCCGCTTTTCTGAGGGCGTGCTTTGTACTCTCTCCTCACCGTTTGTATAATTGCGCAAGGAACGTTGGTATTCTGCTCGTCGCTGGGTATACCATGATACAGCGATTACTGTTTGAACTGTACAGTTATGAACCAAAGTCCTCGGCCACCTTCACAATGTCATCGACAGTAATGATATTACCTTACGCATCCTTCACCTCATGTATTATGATTCTGCATATACCAAGTTTCCTTTTATCGATGAACAAATCGCAAAGTACGATTTAAAACAGGGAATGTCGCGGGAGCCAACGTTTCGACAAGCGGACTTGTCTTCGTCAGGGCGGCAACTGCATCCATCATTCAAGCATCCATCTTCCCCTGAGCTTCATTCAAGCATCCATCTTCCCCTGAGCTTCTCTTCTAGTTTAGTTTCCTTTTAGTTTTTTGATGCTATCGCCCTTTTTAACTGTAACGTTTTGTCACCGACATTACTTATTGTAATCAGCTTTAACAGATCAGATCATTTTTTATATCTCTTGAGTTACTTGTTTTAATCTGCTGTCGTTTACTCATTAAATTTAGTACTTTGAGGGAGCTTGCTTACCTTTTGCTTAAGAGTCTTGGCTCTAAGTTCAGTTGCTGCTTCGGAAATAAGCCTATAGTTATGGTTTCGTTGAACCTTCTATGTCGTAATCTTCTTTCGGTCATTGAGCCACATACTTATTCTCAGGCCTGATCCTGAATTCTTGTATTTTTTTCTCTGATTTCATATAGATTGACTTGTTTAACAGGAGTAAACCTATTTCTTGTCATTCGATTGAGAACTATCCATCGGCTCGTTAGCCTATGATCGCTACATTTTATTTCAAAAACTACACCTTTGTCTTGTACAATGCCTGAATTCCCGCACATCGTGAAATCCATTTCATTTGTTTCTCCGTCGGAGCTTATGTCCACTTCCTCTGCCTGAGCTTTTTGAAGAACGTGTTCATTATATGCGGGGTCGATTTCTTTGTGCGAACTCTACTGGATACATAGGCTCTCCTGGATACATAGTGTTCAAAGACAATCCCTGTCGTCCGCCCTAGCACACCTGGACAATAGGCCAATGCCTGCCGAAGCCATTCTTAGATGTCGGCAAAAGACATTGCAGCTAAAGGCGACGAGGGCACTACGTAAGTTTTTAAAAGAAACAGATTTGGACAAGCGGCTGTGACAGCGACGTTGCGTACCCTCAAATAGGGACGGGCTGTGACTGTTTAACTGAGCATGCGCTGTGTTATGCTCTCTCTATTTCTCTCTTTCCCCACCATCTTTCAATATTCCCCATCCCGTTCCCATGTCTAGGGTATTACTCCCTGCTTTTCTCTCTATCTCTCTCTCTCGTTGGTGCCATAGTTTACGATTACCTGTTCTTTGCTTCTTGCGCCTTCCGTGTTGTTGTCTCTTGTAACTATGGATTATTAAGTAAGACATACCTTTTGCATTACAAATTCTAACTCATCATAAAGCTGTGCCACTTGGTTGCCATCACGATAGAACGCTAGATCGTATCCTCGTATTAATTTTAGCCTGTATCTTATTTAGCTTTGCCACAACACATGTCACCGTTTCGTTAGTGATGCAGAATTCCTCAACGTTACCCACAACAGCTTGATGGATTAGGAACCACACTTTATATACTCACTTCTTAAAGAGTCCTTTGTAGCAGAGGACGTGTCCATTACTGACTTTCTTTCTTAGGAGATAGTGGTTCAGTGTCGCCGGTCACGTATTGGTAACGCATAACGTATGAGCATCCAGCCCATTTTCATTCTTCTGTGACTGCTCTCATGTGCAGGGTGTCCCCTGCCAGCATTTGGCCAATGACAGCTTCTTGCACATATTTTGAGGCTGAGAAGGAATAATAAAATTGTACAATAGTACGCAAATTAATATTCAACTACGCTCTTACGCTCTGGCGCCTAAGTTTCCTAATAGTGTGCTGCGATACGCCCTCTCTATTCTGAGCAGGGCATTCCCACCTGGAGATAGGAGGTTATTTTTCGTTGGTTTTAAGTGCTAAGTAGTCATAGCCCTTACAGCTTCAGCACTACAAAACAGCAATTGAAAGAATGCGACTTGTTCCCTGAGCAATTTTTGCAGCAGGATATATTTTGTGCATCTCTTATGCAGAATAAAGGCCCCCACCGCGCCGGTTGCATTTCGATGGAAGTGAAATGTCGAGGCCCGTGCGATGTCAGTGCACGTTAAAGGCCCCCAGGTGGTCGAAATTTCCGGAGTCCTCCACTGCGGCGCCTCTAGTAATCATATCATATTCTTGGGACGTGAAACCCCAGAAATCAATCAATAATTATGCAGAATCGAGGTATAACTATTAGTCTTTATACCAAGGAATATTACTCAGCCTTCCTATAATATCTCACTGAAAAACGAGGCTTCCTTCACTTAATTTTATACCTCCATCGAATCGAATCTCACTGGGTAGTAAATTAAAGTCATATAGGGAGATTATTGCAGTCAGCAGATTTCTTCTTTACCTGGGAAACGGGGACGTGATTCGTTTTGGAATGACCCTTCCTAAAGCAGCTTACTGCCTGGGTTCTTTGAAATCAGGTGTCACGCTGATTATATCAGGAAGTATTTCAGGGCCTATTTTGTACAACTATAAAAGCAAGTAATTTGGTCTGTAAATTATTTAGGACGTTGACATTTCTCTTCCTGTTGTAATCCAATGCTAAGGTACATTTCAAGTGCGCACGGTGTGCCAGTTTTCTCATGTTATGCTGTGGATAACCACTCTTTTTATACGGACATACACATAAAACTTCTGTATCCCCTTTATCTATGCCGCCAATGAAGGTCACGGGGATGGTTTAGGCTCTCGAGCAGTTCAGTATAGCATTCCTGTGTTTCATTTCCTGCAATTGTTGCTGACGACGTAGTCCTGCCCATTTTTCGCTGCATACACCGTACTCGTTTCAAACCTAAATATTGTCTCTAACATCACGGCCCGCTTTGACTACTGCTTCGGCAATCTCCTGGACATTAAAATTTTAAGGATTACTTACTTTTGTTTTTAAAATCAGTTTTGACAGTTCAGCGCAGGGTAAGTTAGCCAACCTGTTTATGATCTGTCTAGCATCCCTGCCTTTAATTCTGTTTCTCCTCCTTCTCCTATGAACAGTGTGAAGCAATGGATACGTAGAGGCGACACATACGGCGAGCGACGCATACATCAGCATGTGGAGGCGCGAGATCGCAAGCAACAATAATCGTAAACTAATGCGCAAATAACGTTTGTCCAGTAGGGCACTACAGCTTATTTAATGGTGTAACTAGCATTTACGAGCACGGCGCCTAAAGGAACAAAATAAAAAAAATCACAGCATATCCACGGGGTGAATCATGATGAGTGGGCGAAGCTCCGGAGGGAATCATCGGTAAACCGTGAATCTTCCGTGTAATTCGCCCAGTCGATCATCATGTAAAGACGTCTTACGCAGCCCCTTACACAGGCCGGAACGCGCACCGCGTTTGCCGACGCCATCACATGACTGCTGAGAGAGTATAAGGCGGAGAGGCCACAGCGTCTTACACCAGCTTCTTACACGGGCCGTAACGCGCTAGCACAAACGCGTTAGAAACGCGCAGTCTTTCGTTAATGTTGCGTATTTAGTGTCATCGTGGTGCATGTGTCCATGTGCCCTTCGTGGCGTAGCGGCTAGCGCCGCGTGTTCGGAAGCGAGGGGTCCCCGGTTCGATTCTGCGCTTCGGACACAACTTACGGAATTCTTTTTAGGGGCGAAGCTCCTTAAGGCGTGGGTCGTGCGTCCCTAGTAGTAGGTAGCCACCGGCGCGTGCCTCCCGGCAGGCACGCGCCGAGGGCGAGCGCGTGGCTCCCGGCACGCGCTCGCCCGCGAGAGACAACGTTGGCGCAGGCAGCGTCTCCTAGCGAGTTTCTTGATTGAGAAATACCGACTGCTCGCGTTGGAGAAGCGTTCACCGGCAACCATATATATATATATATATATATATATATATATATATATATATATATATATATATATATATATACACATAGGCACTGCATCTTGACTTGCAATGAAGTGCCGGTGGGAGATTTCACTTGTGCATTGTGCATAGTTGAACCGTGAGGATTCGTAGCATGCGCGAGATGTTATAAAACTAGATGGCGGTACTTGTAGTTGATGATGAAAGATGCGAGATGTTATAATAGTTTGATGACATTTACTCAAGTGTTTCACATTTAATTGTGGGGCGAATTCCACGGAAGAGTTTCACGGTTTACCGATGATTCCTTCCGGAGCTTCGCCCCACTCATCATCATTCACCCCGTGAATATGCTGTGATTTTTTTCATAAAACTAGACGTGGCTACCTACTACTACTACTACTACTACTACTACTACTACTACTACTACTACATACTACAGAGGAGGGACAGACCCACACCCTAAGGAGCTTCGCCCCTAAAAAAGCGCTGGTACGAATGAGCTCGAAGCTTTCAATGTCTCAATGAGTCTTGCGCTTAATGAGTCTTGCGGCGTCGACGTCCCGAAAGTTGGTTCCACACTGCTTCCCTCCTGTGTTTCTGTTATTCAGTTTGCGGAGCAAATAGCTCGATTAAAGCATCTGTCGTTTTTTTTTTTTGTTTATTTTCTGTAATATTTATTTTCCAACCCAAAGGTCCGTTCGATTCATCGCCGATTCGCCACGGTGATTCGCCACGGCGACTAGCCACGGAGGTATACATGCCAAAATGTGCGGCTCACTGTGTACCATTCTAGTATATGTATTGGCGGCCTCTAGATACAGAACAATTTCCGCACTTGTATGCATAATTAGCGAAATTACGCTAATTAACTTTTTAATTATTAGTAATCGGTGGCTACAGCACCACTCGCCCGTGGTCACCGCCGCTCCGGCCGCGCAAGCAGCTTGCGTTATCTCCTTGTTATCAGCGGCGTTGGGCGCCGCGGGCGAGTGACGAAATCCGGGGAGGCGATGACATCGACGTCACAGACGCTCTTTTTCCGGCAGTTTCGGTTTCAAGGAGCCTGCCACGGGGAACGAATTGTTCGCGTAGCTCCGACATGCACTGCGCTATTTAAAATTTGATCGTTGGGATAGGTAGTGTCGAGGACGGGCTCCAAAGTACTCATTTGCTGTAGCGACCAATTACTGATATTTAAAAAGTTAATTAGCGTAATTTGGCTAATTATGCATACAAGTGTGGAAATTGTTCTGTATCTAGAGGCCGCCAATCCGTATACTCGAATGGTACACAAGACATTCCCGCAATTTATGTTTTTCTAATTTTCAAAATGTGTTGCAACTAAAAAAAAAACCCTGTATATGTGAAGCGATAAACGAGTGATACTGCCATCGTCTTTTCTTCATTCGCCTGCTTGGCTCGCCGCGACAAATTTTGGTTCGACGTGTATTCAAGCGGAATCAGCGGCTTACATGCCACTCAAGATATGGGTGGCACCTTTGCAACCCATGGCTGAAGAAGAGCCCGCACCCGCTTATACAGATTCCTTATACGCATATAGAGCCATCGTCTCAGTTTGTGCCACACGCTCTGGCTTTCCAAAAGCGGTTGCTGTGACTGCAGGCGCCCACCAAATACATTATGGCTAGGCATGACTTGTCGGTGAGTGTAGCCAAAATCATGATTGTGGCTCCAGCCGCACGACCCTTTGCTGCAGCTCTTGGGTTACACTAGCGTAAGCGAGCCGCTACTCAAAAGCAGCTGTACGAAGCTATTCTCAAAAGGGATTCGTCTTTCTGATGCGCCGTCCTTATCTCTCGTAAGGTCTGCTATAAATACGCGTCTACCGACACGAATCAGTTTCGCGGAATCCGCAAGGTAGTGCTACGAGAGGTATAACGCGGGCGGATATAAATTTTTGCCTTTCTCTGGACGCTGTCATTCTGCAGTGCACTTCCAATAGAGTGGAACGACTTTGGTAAAGCGAAGACGCGTTTCCAGCAATTCGCAGCCACTTCGAAAGAACGAAACAAAGTTGAGCTAGTTGGTTCTTTCGCCACAGTGGGCCCCTTCTGTCGATACTCGGCATTTGTGTCGTTTGCCTCCCTTGTGTCCGCGTTTGGATGCCTTGCCTTCTCTTATGATGGATCACATTGACAGTTCTTTCACGAGGCTGGCAGCTTTCGTGGAGCGCGTGCCTCCCTCTTGGATATTATTTCTATTGTTTGACGGAGCCGTAAGTAACGCATTGTCCAACGAAATTCCCGACACACATGCGCGCGCGATCGCGAATAACTTCATGCACCGCTCTGCAGAGATGAATTCAGAGCTTGTCAGACGAAGCACCAACACAAAATTCGTGGCGTCCAAAAGCTTAACTAACACAGTCAGTCGGTGCCATCAGAGATGTTCACGGATATTTGGACATGTTTTGTTAGAACTAGCAAGTAGACGTCTGAACAGTTCGGTGTGAGACCATTACAGAGTGAGCTATCAGGGGAGGCTTCGTAAGCTATGGGTATGCTCGCACATATAACCATGACCAAGTCCGCGAGGCATAGGCAAAGTACACTCGCATCCTATCCACCAGGAGAATGCAGGCGACAACAAAAACCAACAGGCAAGCCACTGCAGCGCAAGGATTGCGTTGTGTCAGTGACGACGCGGAATGCTGAGTGCATTTTCTCGTATTCTGGTACTGTCGTCGTAGGGCAGGGCTTTATTACCCATAGTGTTACTACCTTCGCATCCCAAGCTTGTCCCATTTCTCTACTCTTACTTTTTGTTCTATAATAGTAGTTTGTTGCTTGCTTGTCTACGAGGTTTCGGAAATCGCCTAGCCTAGAGCCTGTATCACAGTATATCATCATGCTAATGCCCCCCCCCCCTCTCCTTACCCACAGTAAAAACGAAAGGTTTAATCAATGCCGTAAGGGTAGATTAGGTAGCTCCTGCGTAAGGCGACAATTGCGTGCCCAAGAGCTACCTAAAGACTAAGCCATAAGACTAAAGAATTCTTCGAAATGCTACTGTTCCTTCCTTTTCAATTTTGAGAGCTTCAATCCATTATTCACTCAGTTTGTTACGAAAACAGATACGAACAGGACTCGCAAAATTTGCAAGGGGACCCTTTTACTATTAGTATTTTGCTATTTGAGCATATACAAGGGTTCATAATTCGGCAAATTCCAAGCGTACGGATAAAATTAATTTCCTTGGCACAATGAATGTTGGTCATGCTTCTGCTAGCGTGTAGTTTTGTGGTGTACAGATTACCGCAGACATTATTGTTGACCGAACAAACAAACAAACAAACAAACAAACAAACAAACAAACAAACAAATAAATAAATAAATAAATAGTGGTGAAGAGGTTACTTAAAGGAACATAAAGGGAAACATCAAGATGAGCATGATCGAAAGATTAGGTTTGTGCGACAACCAGTCCGCCATTCCTAGTGAAAACGGAGAAGTTATAAGCGAGAAAACGGAGAAATTGAGAAATTACAGTGGCGCCCTCTGTACCGCTGTATAGATGCCTTTTTGAAATGACGTCATCTCATCTATCTTGAGTGCTTGATTGCTGCTGCAGGCTTTAAATGAAATGTGAATTAGATAAGCTTTGGCACTAAATAAACGTGCAGTAACACGCAGTTGTTGCCACATATATTACGGCCCTAGAAGTCACTGCATCTGTATGTCGGCAGCCGAAATCGTGACGTCAAGTCATTTTTTTTCGGCAAGGGTGCTTCAAATTGAGCGGCGACACCAAGGACTTTGTTTGGGTGGCATTTTTTGGCCCAAACCATTCGTTTAGCGGCGCGCAGAAGGCGGTGAGAGGCTACAACACAGGTGAACAATCGCTCTAGCAAAACCTAATATTTTCCTTTAGTGTCTATTCAAACCTCCATTCCGTCCATGGTCCACCCTGCATTGTTCAGCCAACGCATTCCTGGGCCTAACCTGACGAAAATTAAGGATGTTGTCAACTGAGCAGTTCCATAGCTTGCCAAATGTAGCGAAAGTGGATTCATCATCATCATCGCTAGACTATTTTAGGTCCACTGCAGGACGAAGGCCTTTCCCAACGATGTCCAATCAACCCAATCCTGAGCGAGTTAGTTCCACTTTATGCCTGCAAACGTTTTAATTTCATCGCTCCATCTAACCTTTTGCCTGCCTCTGTTGCGTTTTCCCTCTTTTGGAATCCATTCCGTCGCTCTTACTGTGCATCTGTTATCTTTCCTCCTCATGACATGTCCTGCCCAGGTCCACTTCTTTCTTTTAATTGATATAATAGTATCAGCGACTCCTGTTTGTTCCCTGGTCCATTCCGCTCATTTTTTTATCTCTTAGCGTTACACCTATCATTTTTTTTTTCATTGCACTTTGCGTGCTCCTTAGTTTCATCTCTAGTCGTTTTAGTTATACTCCACGTTTCTGCACCGTACGTTATAGTCACAGCGGCAAGTTTCCTGTCTTGATTTCGGAACGCCTTCCGAATGCGCTCCAGCCCATCCTTATTCTACGGAGAATTTCCTTTTCATGGTTAGGCGTCCCTGTTAGTAGAGAGTTTTAGTTTGCCCGTAAACTTCTTTACGTTTGCGGGATACCGGTTTACCGTGCGTGTTTACGGTGGAAGTAGGACTGCTGTCGCCATCTATTCGCGGTTTGCTTAACTACAAAGCATTCGATTTTCTTTTTAGTAGCGTGAGCGTTTTCTTCGAAAGAGATAATGAAAGTACTCAGAGTCAATTGTTATCTCACGTCCAATACTTTACACTAGGAGTCAAGCAAAACGTGCACGCAACAATAATATTAGTTTTTTGTGTGCCTGGTTAGGTTCCACATCATCAGGTGTCGCCACCAGCGCTGCTGGTCACGTACACTTTCCCGTTAAACCGGTAACCGTAAACGTGAAGAAGTTTACGGACAAACTAAAACTCTCTATTCACTCTCCCAGGTATACGTATTCGTTCACACATTCTAAGGGTTCACTGCTAATTTTAAATTCCTGTTCTTTAGCTAGAGCATTGAGCATAACTTTGGTCTTTTGCGTATTCATTTTTAGTCCAATTTCAGTACTTAATTCCCAGTTTAGGTCATCAACCATGTTTTGTAGTTCGCCTCCATCATTGCTAAAGAGCACAATGTCGTCTGCAAACCGTAACTATTCGAATTCCGTTTTCTTCCCAGTGTAGACGTTTAAACACTGCCTCTAAACATGCAGTGAATAGCATCGGGCAGATCGTATCTCCTTGTTTGACACCTCTCCCGATCGGGATTTTTCCGCTTCTCTCATGTACGAGTAGTGTGGCTGTGCAATCTTTGTGTATGTTATTTAAGGTTTGCACATATACGTCAGGTACCCCTTGTCGACGTAAAGCGTCTAGAAGTGCTTGTATTTCTATAGTGTCAAATGCTTTCTCGTAGTTTATAAACGCCATATAAAGAGGTTGGTTATATCCAGCATACTTCTCAATTACTAGGTTGATAGCACGGCTGTGGTCCACTGTTGAGTAACCTTTCCTAAAACCAGCTTGTTCTCTTGGTTGGTTAAAGTCGAGTGTGCCTAGCAGAAAGTGGATTACTTTCACGCAATGCAAACTTTTCAACAGTTCGAGAAATTTCCGGGTCATTTCAAATCGCGTCGCCTTCGGCGTGGTAGCGGCTACCGGGTACGGAAGCGGGTGCTGTTTTCGTCTTTAAATGAACACATATGATTTTAACTTATTGTGAGAAATTATGTTTGGCGCCTAACACGAACATGGACCAGTAGAGAGTATCCACTGGTCTACGTGATTCTACGCTCACACGCAGGACCGCGGAGCAGCCCTATGAAGTGGCCATTCATTAGTCTAGAGGCTACTGAACCTTTGCCCAATGTAAAAAAAAAAATGCAATTCATTCTTTTTTTCAATCACGCGTTATTTCCTTATAAATAACAATGTGTCGCGGCTTGTTTTGAACAGAACAGTGGCGCTGCCTAAGTGGAGCGCCATACGTCATCATGATCAGCACTGCAGCCATCCAATGCCACGTGCAATGATGCGGTTTTGTTTTGGTTAAGATGGGGCTCAGGATTGAATTTTGTATCGGTATAGAATAAGGAGCGCTGGGGCAATCCATGATGTGCGCTGTGCCTCGGCGTGCACTATGTGTGGCGTATACGCACACCAGCCACGGTTCTCTATAATAGCGACGTACGTTGGAGTCTATGCTTCTCACAGGATTTGGTGGAAGCGGTTCGAGAGAAAGATGCGGAAGCCATGCATGTACGCCATATCGCTAAAAAAAGGAAGAAATAAATCTAAGGGACTGCAAGTTTCACACCATCACATGCAAGAAGCATCGTACCGTCGTTTTACACGCACTCCCCTTCCCCCCTCCCTCCCCCACCCCCCCCCTTCATTTTTTTTTATGCCGAAGAAAGTGTCTCTGGAATCTCGCGTTGGGACCGGCGAAACGACCGGCAGCGTCGTCACCGTCGTCTCGGCGTCAGTCCATTGGTCTGTCCTCGTAAGATCGGTGTTCCTCGAGGTGTGCTACGGCTGCTCAGTGAATATGAAAACGTCGAAGCGGCACGTGGTTCGCTGCGAGAGTGGAACTGTACACCACGAACACGTGGCCAGTTACGTGTTTGAGGCGAAAGAACCCGACCTTCTCTCCCGCCTTGCTACGCAACGCCCCTCGTTCACGGATTAAATTTTGTCGACGCGGCTTTGGCGACGAGTGCAACCTATAGAATAGACGGAGAATATCTAAACAATTTAAGATTTGCAGACGACATTGTGCTCTTTAGCAATGATGGTGACGAGCTGCAAAACATGATTGATGACCTAAACAGGGAAAGCATTAAAATTGGATTAAAAATGAATAGGCAAAAGACCAAAGTTATGCTCAATAGCTTAGCTAAGGAACAGGAATTTAAAATCAACAATGAACCCTTACAATGTGTAAACAAATATGTATATCTGGGACAGTTACTATCAGGAACACCTACTCAGGAAAATGAAATTCTCCGTAGAATAAGGCTGGGCTGGAGCGCATTCGGAAGGCATTACGAAATCATGACCGGACACTTACCGCTCTCATTAAAGCGGAAAGTATTCAATCACTGCATTCTCCCAGTACTAACGTACGGTGCAGAAACATGGAGAATAACGAAAAAACTAGAGATGAAACTAAGGAGCACGCAACGTGCAATGGAAAGAAAAATGATAGGGGTAACGCTAAGAGATAAAAAACGAGCGGAATGGATCAGAGAACAGACAGGAGTAGCCGATATTATCTTATCAATTAAAAGAAAGAAGTGGACCTGGGCAGGACATGTCATGAGGAGGAAGGATAATAGGTGGACAGTAAAGCGACGGAATGGATACCACGAGAGGGAAAACGCAACAGAGGTAGGCAAAAGGTTAGATGGAGCGATGAAATTAAAAAGTTTGCGAGCATAAAGTGGAACCAACTCGCTCAGGATAGGGTGGATTGGAAATCGTTGGGAGAGGCCTTCGTCCTGCAGTGGACCTAAACAGGCTGATGATGATGATGATGATGATGATGATGATGATGATGCAACCTAACGGCGTTTGAGCTTCTTTGAATAGTGTACATGCAGTGGGAGGTTGCAGCGAGGCAACTTGCACTGAAGTTCCCTGAATTTCACGGAGCGTGACTTGAGACGGATAACTATGCCGCGAGGTTTTGACATCAACTGCATTTGCCTCTAGTCTGGAAAGGGTTCCTACTTCTTTAAGTTGCACGTTAAAGAACCCCAGGTGGTCGAAATTTCCGGAGCCCTCCACTACGGCGTCTCTCATAATGAAATCGTGGTTTTGGGACGTCAAGCCCCAGAAATCGATCAACCTACTTCTTTAAGTGCACTGTGAACGTCCGAGTCCTCATCAACATATATCTTGCGGTCACACATATAGTAATATGAGCTACTGTTCTCTTCCTAATCACTGGGCTGCAAGTACATCTAATCCGGTACCGTGTTTGTGTATGGACACTGATTAGATTAGTGGGCCTCGTGCGAGTTGCGACCCAGCACTTTTCCCGGCCCCAAGACCGACGTGTTTACATCAACGCGAGTCAATCATGGCACTCGCAGTAATCAGGCAGCCACAGAGGGACGTTTTTTTTTCTTCTTTTTCCTCATGGGACAATACTAGCGCTTCTACAGCATTATTTTTTTTTCTTTTGCCGCTCAACTCGGAGATCAAGTGCAAATATTTGACTGCGCGTGAGATCGAAAACGAAAACACTGCTACGGAAAGGGTCGTGTTTACGAGACGTCCATGTAACGCAGCACAAAAAATCGCGGTGCGATATTTTTAGTCACAGTATTGTTTTCAGCTGGTGAATTCTGTGATGTATTGAAACTTCGAAAAACTAAACGTCAGCAAGGACCCGTGGCTTCTGGTACGCTTTATTTTTGCGGCATAGTATTATTGTCGCGTTATATCGCCCATGTGGCATATCGGCTGTGACAGCGACCCTAAAATAGTCCTGACGTTTCTGTACAGGCGCATTTAGCCAGTACCGCAAATCGCTTGGATCACGAGCAGACCAATTTAGGCTCCCAAGCGTGAAGTGCCTAACAACTTATCAGGTTTTTCTAAAAGACAAGCATCGCTACTAATCACAACGGCGTTGCTGATCGAGTTCTCGACCGCCTCTGCAAAGGATAGGCGATGTCACATGGGCAACTGATCTGACTGGCTGTCCCGCTGATGTCGCTTGTAACTTTTCAAACTGTGAGCAAATGTTTCCATTGGTTGAAGCACTGTAACTTGTGGTTATTCCGGCAGACAGCGAGTGTCGATCTCAATGTGTTACATGTTAATGCGCTACATGTAGACGTGGTCCACCACCATCGACTCGGGGTTTTTTTTTTCCATTGTGCTGGCAATGATACATACACTTGAACTAGGTTTTTGCCGCCGGCGTCGACTGTCGCCGCCGTGCCGCCCTGTGTGTGTATATATATATATATATATATATATATATATATATATATGCGTGCGTGCGCGTGGTGTGTGTGTGTGTGTGTGTGCGTGTGTGTTAGAAACAACTTACTGAAGCAAACCGACAATGGAGCTAACGAAAGCGTATACGTAATATATGGAATAAACGGAAAGGTATTAAAGTGGAAGGAAAAACACACTTGCCTTGGAAAATGCATCCGAAGGTCGTAGGTTCGGTCCCTACCGAAGGAAAGTGTGTTTCTTCGTCCAGTTTAATTCCTTTCCGTTTATTTCATAATTACTAAACTACTTTTTATTTTCTATGCTGTGCTTAGCTTCATGGCGTCTGAACAGCTATACAGACCAGCCGTGGGTGTGACCAAACCCTACGCAAGGTACATTGCGTACTGCACTCTGTTACTGCAAATCAATATTTAATATAGCACATTTATGACCTGATGGGATAGCCGGCTCTCACGTAGCCTACATTCCCATGTTACCACATTTAATTTAAAAAATTATGACCTGTAGTTAGAATATGTGCAACGCCTCACTCAATCCTCTCGACTCTTTCAGGAAATCACACACAAATGCGTCGTGCGCTATTTAACTAGAGCGGAACAGTATCTGAAATAGCAGTGGATCAAACAAAGAAACGCTGGACATGTAACTGAGCCGGTAAAACAGCGCTTCATCTCTATATACCTATCAGGTATGCACGTTTGTTTCGGACGAAGTGTTTCTTTCATAGAACGCTTGTACCCTTGTCTCGCTTATTTTACTGCAAAATCTGGGAACTCCTGCTCCCTCCTTGCGGCAATGGGTGCTGAAGCATTCGAGGACCCCCCTGGCGCGCAACCATCACGTCAGGTCGCGTCTAGAAAACGTGGAAACACATCAAGCGGCTCTGAAAGCGATGCCACCGAGATGTACTCGGACAGCTCCGACTCGTCGGACGACGACTTCACCCTTGTCATGAGCCGAACAGCGAAAAGAAGACTGTTGCGGACGTCGTCAGTGAAAACCGCGCCGCAGCGATGGCCGCACAGTGTGCTTTTTACGCCCATGGACCCTACGTGCAATCTACGTCTCCTGAACAGCCAAGTTGTGTCTGTGTATCTCGAAAGAGTAGCGCCAGACGAGATAAAATACGTGAGAGTAAACTCAAGAAAGAATGCCCTGCCAGTAGACGTTCTGCGCCGTAGCGCGCTGCAAAGCCTCCGCAACGTTACGGAAATTGACAATATGAAAGTGAAATCAACGATTACTACAGGCTGCAAAGATAATGTTGGTGTCATTTACGATATATACATTTCCATCAAATCCGACGACTTGCCCATATTGATAAAACCAGCTACAGAAGGCGCTCTTATCACGCACACCACGAGACTTGGCAACACGCGCTGCGTGAGGCTTCTGTTCGAAGGAGACAGCCTTCCTATACACGTTAAAGTTGGCCACGTACGTCATCCAGTACGACCATACGTGCCCAGGTCTCTGCAATGCTATAAATGTTTCAAGTTAGGACACGTTAAGGGTGTCTGTAACAACAATGTGGTGTGCCCGCGATGTGCTGAATGTCATCCCAAAGATTCCTGCCGGGCTACTGTGTTAAAATGCACAAATTGTCATGGTGCTCATGAGGCCCAACGAGCGCGCTGTGCTGAAACGTATGGTGCGGGACAACTCCACGCACAGAGGGGCTGCTCTTTCTATCAGCCGAAGACGGCGTCACTGCCGAAAAGCGTCAAATAAAGTCGCTGCTACCGCCAGAGATGCCACACCTTCCCCCAAAGCGGCTCCTCTGCCAACACCGAAATCCGTGAAGACAGACAATTCGAGCCAGAAAGGATGGTCAAGGCTTGCACCTCATCAAGAGTTACAAGCACTCCCACAAGTAGAACCTGCCTCGAAGTCATATCACATCCAGGCGCCCTCGACGATTTCAACAACCGCTGAAGCGACGACGACGGAGGATCGCCAAGTCATCATGATGTTGAAGTCACTTATGGACGCCATGCGTGTTCTGTTGTGCAACATGAAAACTCCGTCGGCGCAGAGTGCGCTCCAGGTGCTGGACACCCTGAGTCCAGTGCTTGCGGCTCGTGGATGAAAACCACGACCTGCAAAATGCCGTCGTTTCAAGTGGAAGTCAGGAATGCGTCTGTTGTCCAGTAAAATGGCAGAGGGCTTAAGTCACGCATGTCGGACTTTAGGCAGTTCGTCTTCATGAATCACTTCCCTATTGTTGTGATCTGCCAGCCCAACCTGTCAGCTCCATCAGGCTTTCTGGGTATGAGTGCTTTATGCTTGCGAAAAATTTTGGCATCGACTCCACAGCCTTGGGTAATCACAGGCGATTTTAACGCTCATCATTACCTATGGGGAAGTTCGAAAGTCAACTCCAGAGGTAAACAATTGGTTTCCTTTGCCTCTGACTGTCAACTCTGCCTCTCTAATGACGGAAGCCCGACTTATCTGCGTGGAGCAGCGTACTGTAGCTGCCTGGACCTTACTTTCGTATGACGTTCATTTGCGAGAAAAGTACATTGGTTTTCGGACTTGGAAGCGCGAGGCAGCGATCACGTCCCAACTTATCTGAGGATTGAAGGTTTCACGGGATCTGAATCCTGCAGAGCTGTTGTGAGCACTGCTTGGTCTAAATACAAAACGATCATGGAAGATTCTTGTCGCACCGGTTCATCGAACAACATAGAGGAAGCGATAAAGGGCACCCTGGAATCCACCACGCAATCACTCTGGAAGAGTTCTGTACGCACGGACTTCGACATCGAACTCGAAAAACTTCGTGCGATTCTCCGTCGTGCGGAAAGAAGGTATAGACGCACGAAGTCTATCCACGACTTGAGACTGGCTAGATGGATACCCATCGCGCTTCGCCGCGATGGGTATCCTTTTTTGAGTCTCTGGATCCGCGAAAGCCTTTGTCGCTCGTTTGGAGAACTGTTCGTGGACTTCGTACAACACCCAGTCAACGCCACCCATTTAAATCTCTAGCACTCCATCTAAAATGCAGTGAGATTGAAGTCGCCGAGTCTTCCTGTTGAAGGATTGCTGGTTAGGCAAATCCTGATGGAGCGGTGGTGGTTTCGCCCGACCATCCCTCTCTTCTCACGTGATCCTCGCATGGAATGCCCATTTTCTATGGAAGAACTAGAAGCTGCACTGGCTGTGTGCAGGCGTTCTTCAGCGCCAGGACCGGACGGCATTACTTATCGCACCCTGTGGAACCTGGATGAGCAAGCTCGAAAGGCACTCCTGAACCTTTACAACGACTACTGGCAGACGGCCACAACCCCGCAGGAATGGAAATGCAGCCACTTCATTCTACACCTTAAGGCCGGCAAATCTCCTTTCGACATTTCCTCATACCGTCCGATCGCGCTTGCCATTTGTGCTGGCAAAACGATGGAAAGAATGGTACTTGGAGTGCTACGAGGTTTATCCAGACGATATGACCGGTTTCAGGCGCGCTCGTTCCATCAACAGACAGCGTTGTTGATCTGGTGACATAAGTCCAACACCAGAAAGCCTGTAAGCGACTATCTGCCGCTGCGTTCCTAGACGTTAAAGGCGCTTACGACAATGTCACCCATGAAGCCATTCTGAGTGCGCTAGGCCGTTGTAGGAATTGGTGGAAAGATGTATATGTGGGTATGCAGCTACCTACAGATGAGGACGTTCTGCGTGCACACAAAGAACGGCCCGACACCAAAGCATCACGTTAGCAGGGGAGTCCCTCAAGGCGAAGTGCTAACTCCAACGCTTTTTAACCTAACCCTCACTGGACTAGTAGACCATCTGCCAAGCACCGTACGACTTTCCATCGATGCCGATGACATCTGCGTTTGGACGTCCGCTGTGACACGTCTTCAGCTTCGTGCTCGGCTTCAGAAGGCAGCCACGACGACGTCACTTACATCCTGAAGGTGTGCAGTGGTGGCATTCACCAGGAAACCGATGTTGGCATATAACATCTCCATTAATGGACAAGTAACACCACACAGCAGAAGTCATAGGTTCCTGGGAGTAGTAATTGATAGAGACCTGTCTTGGAATCCGCTCGTGAAATACTCGAAGAAACGGCTGGCTGCTATCTGCCACTTGTTGAGATTCCTCGCAGGAAGAAATCGGGGCCTGTCCATACAAGGTATGCTACAGTTTTGGAGGGTGCTGTTCGTTGGATTCCTGCGGTACAGCCTACCTGCTATCGCCAACACCTGCAAGACTAGCCTGCAACACCTGCAAGACTAGCCTGTGCACGATACAGAGCATTCAAGCACAAGCTCTTAAGATATGCCTTGGCTTACCGCGCAGCGCGTCAACGGCTGGAACCATTGCAATAGAGCAGGATTTCTGTATAACGACGCACATCGCCATTGGGACCATGCGAACTCACCTCAGGCATGCGGCTAGGACTCCCTCACCCCATCTAGCGAGCCTCGTTGCTGCAAGGCCCCGCACGTCATTCAGCGTTAAAGGGCCCATGACAGCTGTTTTTTTCGTTGGAGACTTTTATGTTCTAATGAGTAGAACAGTGTCTTGTAATCACGGCATGGGGTGGCAAATTCTCCAGCGTGAAGTCTAATTAGTCACAGCATCGTTAATTTTGTTCAGCTTTAATGAAGCTTCGAAACGCGCGCCAAAAACTGCAAGAAACTAGCGCCGCGGGGCTAGCGCGGCGGCTGTCGGAAGTGAGCGCATGCACTGATCACTTGAGCTCAAGATTCGGTGACGTTGCGGAGAGCGCGAGCGCCAGACCAGCTCGCCACACTCGCTTTGCATCATAGCGTGTGTACAATGCACGCTTGAGCGACCAACACGGAGAGGAAGAAGAAAAATACGGCTTTTCGCGTGGCCTCCGCGATCGGCTGCGAGAGCCGATCTTGGAGGCCACGCTCGGAGGCCATAGCGCGGCGCGCCCGTGTCTCTCTGTGACGTCACGATATCAACTTACAAAAGTGAAACGTCACAGATGGCCCACAAACTGCGTCACACTAGTGGCGTGTCGCGAGGTGCTGCAAGCTCGGATGATCATTCCCGCTTACTTTGAAACCATATTAAAATTACTTAGAGGCGACGTTCGCCGCTAATACTTGGTCAAGATTGCTTTCGTAGTGCAGGAAAACCAATTAACGCAAGCATTTCGCGTTTGAAATGTTGGTGTCATGGGACATTTAATGTCAATGCACACAGTGCAGTGCTTACTCTTGGGTACGCGCCTGCGGCCAAGCCAGTGCTCGCCCTGTGGTGTTTGAGCCTCCCACAAGTACACCTCACAATTCTTGGGGTACAGAAGAAGTCAGATCTACCAGTACCTGCGCTAAAGCAACTGAGCTTACACCTGTTGTACGAACGGTGCGGTAACCAACTGCACGTATACACCAATGGATCGACCACGTCCTCCAGTTCTGGCGAGCGGTAGTCGTACCAACGTGGGGGATAATCCTTCGACTGAAGACATCTAATGCCACGACGTCCACGGCGGCAGAACTCAGGACTCTTCGCCGTGCACTAGAATTCTTGAATGCTGAGAGGCCGAGAAAATGGGCTGTGTTTTCGACTCGAAACCGGTGTTACAACGCATTCGGTCAGTTCTTAGGCGCGGATGCCACGAGCAGCTGGCGTACGATATAATCGTGCTTCGCCACCAGCTCAGAAAAAATGGTCACGAGATTAACATTCAGTGGGTGCCCAGTCACTGCGGAATCAGCGGCAACGATTCCGCAGATAGCTAGCGCAGCTCGCACTTCACATCAAAAGCGAACGTTTTAGGGGCGAAGCTCCTCTTAGTCTAACCTTGCCACGCGTCAGGCGTCAGGCGTCAGTCGTCAGGCGTCAGGCGTAACCCGCGTGCCGGGAGGCACGCGCTCGAGAGCGAAAGGCGCGCGTTGGCTATGGAAACGCTCTTTCTTAGAGGAACGCTACCAGCTCGCAAAGGAGGAGAACGCACCCTCAACCGCGAGAGACAACGTTGGCGCAAGCAGCGTCTCCTAGCGAGTTTCTTGATAGAGAAATACCGACTGCTCGCGTTGGAGAAGCGTTCACCGGCAACCCATATATATATATATATATATATATATATATATATATATATATATATATATATATATATATATATATATATATATATAGGCACTGGATCTTGATTGACTTGCAATGAAGTGCCGGTGGGAGATTTCACTTCTGCATAGTTGAACCATGAGGATTCGTAGCGTGCGCAATAACTAAATTAATCCGGAACTCGGCACGATCTACGATGAACCTCCCGGGCTTCGCCCACTCATCATCATTCACTCCGTGGATATGCTGTAATTTTTTTTCGATTCCGCTCTCAAGGACAGATGCTGCAATGCAGCTTCGACATCTGGCATGCAGTCTCTCACTGGATGAGCGGAACTCGCCAAACATCAGGCGAACGCGACTGTACCAACTAAACCCTTTCCTGCATCTCCGCCCTCCATCAGGACTTCCTCGACATGGGGCCTCGCTTCTTTTTCGACTTTGGCTGGTAGTTGCCTTCCCAAAGCTATACAACGCATTAATTGGAGCGATCGACAGTGCAGCATACAAAGTGTGCCACACCGACGAAACCTTCGACCATTTGCTGTGCCACTGTCCGCGATTCGATGCGGAAAGGAAAACACTTGTTCAGACGCTACACCAACTCGACGATCGGCCACTTTCCGTGCTAGATGCTGCTTAAACACCGCCTTCATCGCTCGTCGGCCCACAAGGCACTGAAAACACTTTTGCGCTTCTTAAAGACCACGGGCTTGCGCGAACGCTTCTGACTGATGGAGTCATCCTACAACATCTATTTCGTTATTCCCCTTCCTCCTCTCTCTCCCATCTTTCTATTTCCCCAGTGTAGGGTAGCCAACAGGACGCCTTTCTGGTTAACCTCCCTGCCTGTTTATGCCCCCCTTCCTTCCTTCCTTCCTTCCTTCCTTCCTTCCTTCCTTCCTTCCTTCCTTCCTTCCTTCCTGTTTGCTTGTTTGTTTCTGCGCTAGCGCTTTGCGCGACGCAGCATAGTGCAGCCGAAACGCACTTGCAAAATTGCTTCTTTACTACCGCTGGGAAGCCACTGTGGCAGCTTGGCAGACAATGGTTCGCGCTACTAAGGTCGAGTACACAGCTTCGATTCCTAATCATGGCGGCTTTATTTCTATAGAGCGACATGCGAAATAACCCGAGTATAATTAGAGTTAGGTGCACTTTCTACGGGGCCAATTCCGTTAGTAGGACCAGCAGGATGGTGCTCCAGCACGGCGTACATCATATACGTATCGTGACTTTCTGCATGTAAAACCACGCAAATTATGATCACGGCGAATGTACTCAATAGTCATTAATGGCTGTTAAGCCTATGTCGAGAAGCATTTTGCCAGATGGCACATTTATCCTTGCGGCAGCACATCTTACGAAAACTACCATTGCATTAGTGAGTCGTAGGTATCGGGATATCGTAGGTAGTTTGTGTAATTGCACTTGCACGCGCAATGGTTTTGGCGCCTTCGTGCATGCTACGAACAAATAACCGGTGATACACGCCAACAGGCAGTACTGGACACTTCACAAGATAAATAGAAAAGGCGTGGCCACACCTCTCAACCTGTCGGCTTGTCTAGGCCTGTGGAACGCGCATCGTCGATCGATCTTTCGAAGTATGTTTGAGAGCGCTTATGTCACAGCGTTCAAGCGCCTAGTCGCGTGGTACTGTTTCAACTCTCGCGCACTTTCTTAAAATCCCGGAAAAATTAAAACCGATGCACTTATTTTATGAAAACACATTATCTGTACAATAATGAACTTGCTCTACAATCTCACCGTTGAACATTTTGCGTTTAGAGCAGCAGTCTTATGAATGTTTATTTGTGACGGTAATTAATTACCCGTGCTCATTAAAAACTATGTGTTGGTCAAGACGACAGTAAACATTACTATCATTGTTGCATTCTCGTAGCCCGCACGCGCATTTTTTTTTTCAGAGGTTGGCGCAAGTTAACTCAAACACCCTGCCTTAGCACCAGGATCTTTCCTTGTTCATGATACTGTACGCCTAAACCTCTCAAGTGTGTAAAGCAGTCTCAATGAGTGCAGCTCAGTGGTTGAGATTTCCGGTATAGTCTGAGTACATACGTGACCGGTGACCAAGAGCGTAGGCGACCACAGCTTTATTCTGCATTTGATGTCCTTCTTAGCGTCCCGGACGGCACAGCAACAATAAAAAAAAATCAAAGCCAGTTGCCATGCCTGTGAAATCTGAGCAAACAGCGTAGCTGGCAAGCAAGCGCCACCTTCTGGCAACCGCACATTGAGTTCTGTCTTCATCTTCTTCTTTTCAGCTTCCTTCCATTCTTTGTCTCTTGTTACACCTTCTTTCTTTCTTTCTTTCTTTCTTTCTTTCTTTCTTTCTTGATCTCTTTAGGATAGCGATCTCTCCCCTTTCCCCTTGTAACCTTTACACCACTACTCACCACCCTCAATTATATTTCCTACCCCTCGCTAAGCTACTACACTGCACGTGGCCATGCCATCGTTTACTTTCTCATCTCCTCCTTTCTCTCCTTCTCACCTTTACATCGGTCCTCCTCAGCCTCACTTCCCTTTCCCATGCCCTCGTTGTACATACTATGCATGGCTATGCCATGTTAAGCGCTGTTTGACACATACCCGCTTTCGGTGGTGCATACCCGCTGAGTTTTTTTTAAGCAACGCACAGACAAACCTCAAGCTTAAACAGCTACGCTGTTAATGTCAAATCGTGTTTCAGAGAACTATATGATGATGATTCTCCTGCGGATACAACGTACAACACAGAAATCTTTGAAGATAACGTTCTCAAATTTCAGAACGGCTCTCGTGTACGCCCACGCGCTATGTGCGCGCTCGAAAATGCGCACCTGAAGAAAGCAAGCCGCCGTGTTGTTTTCGATATGAGAGAGAGAGCAATAAGGAAGGGAAGGCAGGGATGTTAACCAGTCATGAGTCCGGTTTGCTACCCTACACTGTAAACAAAAATTACCCGAGATGGGAGCTTTTACCAGCGCGTCAACCGAAAAAACTCCCATGCCCCAACCATTTACTCCGTCATAGCGGAGTGAATTCGGCGCATGACATCATTTTACCACCATTGCTAAGTGACGGAGTATAAAAACGACATGACCTTATTATACTACCCACACGGAGTTTCAGTTCACGTGGTCCCAACCCCCACATGGGAGTTTTTAACAGCCGTCTTCGGTTGCGACGCTCTTGCGGCGGTGTGATGTGTGTGTGTATGCGCGCTTGAGCTCGCGCGTCTGTTTAGTGCTTCCGTGTGATGCTCCAGTGCATTGCTTGGTTCGACGAATCGTCGGTGGGATTTGTATCTGTGCGTGCTCGCACGTGTGCTTAGTGCGTCCAAGTGAAGCGCCACTTCGTTTTTTAAACGAGTCTTGAGTGCGCAGTGAGTTTGCAACGGCCGATCAGTGTTCTGTGTAAACGTGTCAAGGCTCTTTCCACTGGTGACCGCTCTGCTCCTCCAGCCAGACGCCGAATGCCGCGCATCGACCAGACCA
The DNA here is from genome assembly GCA_013339685.2 of Hyalomma asiaticum. NCBI lineage: Eukaryota > Metazoa > Arthropoda > Arachnida > Ixodida > Ixodidae > Hyalomma > Hyalomma asiaticum. The sequence goes on along the minus strand of CM023481.1, from coordinate 103,459,252 downwards.
CCACAGTGATGCGCGAATCGGAAATATTTGTTACGAAGTGGCTGGGGCACCACCGCCCAGCGAGTGTTGACGTGGTTTTAGGCTTCCGAAATTATCAAGATTGTATGCGGACAAGCCAGGATTATCGGAAAGCAAACGTCAAGGCTATCGACCGAAAGGAGAAAGGACCAAAAGGATACCAAATTTACCCAGGTAGATCGAATATTAATAAAATTATGCAAGAAATTGTCCCGGACCACGCCTAGGCTTAGTTGGCTTCAGCAAAAGCTCATACATTGATGTAAACATAAACTCCCATATAGGTACCCGCAAGAGCTCCGCGATGGATGTAAACAAATACTCCCATAGCTACCCGCAAAAGCTCCTCGATGGATGTAAATACAGCTGCGGTCAAGCGGAGTAAATCTTTTACTCCGCATGACCGGAGTATATTAAACTCTCATCAGGGAATGCGCTAGAGGACAGGTCCATTTACTCCCATCTCGGGTAATTTTTGTTTACAGTGTACACTGGCGTATGGGAGAAGGGGAAGAAAAGTAAAGAGAAGGAGAGAGGGGGAATGCCTACAGGACAGTCCTATATAATATCATAGGCGCTCGGTAAGGCCAGATGTTTTTAGAAAACCCAAAAGCGCTTTCATTGCCTTCTGAGCCATTGGTCGGCGAGGACGGTGTTCCAAGATTGTCTGTTCACTAAGTGGGCGATCGTCGAGCTTTCTGAAGGACTCGGTCATAGGCAGTCTATGTTCCTCAAATTGTGGGCAGTGGCACACAACATGAGATTTCGAATTGAAGGAAGGAAGGAAAAAATAGAGAGGGAAAGGCAGGGAGGTTAACCAGTGTAGGACAACCGGTATGCTACCCTGCACGAGGGGAAGGGGACGGGGGAGATTGAAAGGTGAAAGGAAAGAGGAAGAGAGAGAGAGAGGGTGCACATATAGCACATTGTCAGAGTCAGTGGCACCTGCATGGTACGTGACATCACACATCGCTGTTAAAGTCGTTTGTGCAAGTCCGTCGTCTTTAAAAACTGCAGCAGCGCCTTTGTCACCTTTAGTTGCAATGTCTTGTGTGGCCGACACTGCAGAATGGCATCAACCGACATCCGTCGCAGGCCAAGGGGAGCAAGAGTGGACGCCAATGTTTGCCTCTGTGTGTCATAGCGAGGACAGTCGCATATGACGTGTTGAAGCGTCTCTTCACGTCGACAGGTGTCACAAAGAGGGCTGTCGGCCATTCCGATCATAAAAGAATAAGAGTTCGTAAAAGCCACTCTTAACCACAAACGATAAAGCAGGGTCGCCTCTGCTCGGCGGAGTTTTGGTGGCAATCGAAAATGTCGCAAAGACGGAAGGTGGTGTTGTCGACTGTTCTGAGTTGTTTGGCTGCTTGAGGCACTCCACACCGACAGCGTAATCTCCTGTGCAATCGCTTGAAGTTGCCTGGCAGCGTCGGACCTTGAGAGAGGTATGGGCTCAACTTTTGTGCCTTCAAGTGCGGACTTGGCGGCCTTGTCAGCATATTCATTTCCAATGACGCCGCAGTGACTTATGCTGTGCAAATAAGGCTAGAATTTAGGAACATGTTCGCATATACACTTACTGCAGCGACATACTAAACACTCCGCTCCTTAATGAAGGAAGAAATGGCGCGTATATGGTAGGCGTTCAGTGCATTTTTTTTGTGCGTAATTCTTTGTAGTTATTGTTGAAAAGCAGAATGTAATCGGCAGACTGTATAACGTTGTTGAGGTATTCTCCGTTCACCTTTATTCTCAGTTCTTTCCAATGTGGTCTTTTGAATGCTCCTGAACACGCAGTGAAGAACACTGGAGAGATTCTGCCTCCTCGCCTGACGCTTCTACGGTTATTTATTTATTTATTTATTTATTTATTTATTTATTTATTTATTTATTTATTTATTTATTTATTGCGTGGAGAAAGCACAGGTAACTGAGGAGTCTTTGTAGACATTGGCTGAGGTATGCACATATGTTTCAAGTACTCCTTCGGGACACAAGGCTCCCAAGACTGCTGATTTTGCTTCGCCGAATACATTCTCGCAGTCGATGAACGCCATTTTAGAGGGTTTGTCGTATTTGGATGATTTCTTACTTATCTGGTTTATGACATGGCTCAGCCGGTTTGCTCTGTGTTGAATACATTCAATTGTCTCCCTCACCCTTTTCAATATTATTTTCGTGAGTACTTTGCGTAATATTGAAAGGAAGCCAACGGGCCTCCGTAATTCAAGTTCTGTAGGTTTTACTTTTTATGTCTCCCTATTAATACATTGTTCGCGTTTTACAGCTCGCAGGTGTACAGCTGATTTCTTAAGCATCATGTATAGACAGTCGCGAGCATCTGATACATACAATGCCGTTCATCATTGATAAAGCGATTATTATACTGTAATTTCCAGCATTATTTCCATGGGGCATCTCTGGTACACTCTTTCTAACCTCATCGATAGTTACAGATGAAAAGAGAGAGAGAAACAAGGGAAGGGAAAGGCAGGGAGGTTAACCAGACGCGCGTCCGGTTTGCTACCCTACACTGGAGGAAGGTGGAATAGGGATACAAAGAGGTAGGGGAGAGAAATAGAAGAGTGCCGCCCCATCCGAGAAAGCACATTGTCACATAAGTCTTTGGCTGCTGTCAGCAGAATGTAGGTTCTGGCCTTGAGGCATGTATCCCAGGCATGACGTCGGGCGTCAGATGAGGAACGCATGTGCAAAACCACCTTTCGCAATCCTCCAAGCAAGGGAAGCTTCCAGGCATTTATTTCGATTATTCACATAATATGATTGTCATCCTTTAATTGACGAACTAAGCTATATCGGACTGACACACCTCTCCGTGACAGCATATTATCATTCCAAGCAATAGTACGGTTATAAAAGATGGCCACCATCGGGGGCACCTTGAACTCTACCTGTACGCAGTGTTTGTTTTTTTAATATTGATGGCATACGCAAAAGATTCCGACATGGGCGCCTTTGGTAGTTGTACTGCAAATGGTGTTTCATCATTTTTATGGTATGCACGATGGACGAACAAGGTGTATACCGATGGATCCTGTACTGAGGAAGCCTCAGCATCGCGGCCTTTGACACACCAGAACTTTTGGAGAGAAGCGACTGTACAAACTCTCACTTATTTGGTCGTCAACGGCAGCGGATTAGTCGCTATTTCTGAAGCAGTCGACTTTATTTCTGATCACTCAGAAGCTAGACATTTGGTCATGTGTACGGATAGCAAATCTGCTCTTCAGATCATCAAAAATGTAAGAGAGACTCTCTAGAACGGTAAATAGCTCATCATACAGCAGAAACCATGCAGTACGCGGCAGCACATGGTCATGACATAGTATTTCAATGGGTACCAAGCCACGTTACAAAAGGGCAATGAAGAAACGTACAGACTTTCCAAAACAGCCTTAAATGTGGGAATATTTGCGCAGTCCCTATGTCTAGGTGGGTTATTCGGACTAAAATAACTCAAGAATATACCACTGTTCTATAGGGAAAGGATTTGACAGTGTCGAGGCTAAACAATCACTGATAAGACTGGCCCGCAAAGAACTTTCTCTATAGCCGCAGATCTTCCACGACACATAGGGACTTAGAGTCAGAGACTTCGACTGCAAGTAACATATAAAAATAGTTTCCTTCATAGCTAGGATACATCGTTCCAACGTATCTGAGTACAACTGGGGCAATGAATTTCAGAACGTTGCCCACATTCTCGTAGAGTGTACAAAGTATGGCAATGAATCAGAATCAATTTTATTATTACAAGTTGGGTAAAGTTACAGGCATTTAGTATACAGAAGGAGGTCCCATAGTCAAGAGACTGACTATGAAAGAAGAAAGTTGGTGAGAAAACTCGCAAGTCGGGACGAGAGCCCTTTTACATTAGAAAAGTTACTGTACTTGGGCCGTCGCCAGCAAACCGTCTGCAGCAACAGGCAAACATCACCTTAATGGATTTCTTAGAGGAAGAAACTGCCAGATCCCACGTTCAGTGGGAATCAAGGAAATGCGAAGCGCGCATCAGGAACGTAAAATGGATCGGCATTGTTGCCGCGCTATACCGATTTTGGTACATTGAAGTTAACGACATGGGTCAGCGGTGGCGTAGAGGTAGAGCATCCGCCTCGCGTGCAAAAGGACCGTGGTTCGAATCCCGGTTCCGGGCAATTCTTCACCGGATTAAAAAAAATCGCATGTTGATCGAATTGCATAAGGAGGCTTGGGGTGCGGCCGGATCCCGGCGACCATACCCGGTAAGGCACTCCCTCACCACAGCAGGATTGGCCACCCTGGTGCAGTAACGGCCACAACCTCCCATGAATACGCCAATTAACCCTCGGCCCTCAGTCCCCAGCGGCTGCGAAACAACTGACCACGGCGGCGGTCAGACCTGCGACGCAGCAGACGGTGCTAAGAATCTCTGGGTCCGGACAGGCCGCCACTGGAATCTGACCCTGGCAACGTTTAACGCAAGAACTTTATCAAGCGAGGGAAGTCTAGAGGTACTGTTTGAGGAATTATCGGGCATTAAATGGGACGTTATAGGGCTCAGAGAGGTTAGGAGGACGGGTGAAGCCTTTACACTGCTGAAAAATGGGCACATCCTATGTTATCGTGGCCTAGAAGACAAAAGAGAACTAGGAGTGGGATTTCTGGTCAACAAGACCATTGCAGGCAACATAGTAGAATACTATAGCATTAACGAGAGGGTAGCAGGTCTTGTAATTAGGCTTAATAAGAGGTACAAATTGAAGGTGGTACAGGGCTATGCACCTACATCCAGCCATGACGACCAGCTAGTTGAACGCTTCTATGAAGATGTGGAATCGGCAATGGCTAAAGTAACGACGCAGTACACTATTGTGATGGGAGACTTCAATGCTAAGGTAGGCAAGAGGCAGGCTGGAGACAAGGCAGTCGGGAACTATGGCGTGGGTTGTAGGAATGACAGAGGGGACTTATTAGTAGAGTTCCCCGAGCGGAATAATCTGCGTATCATGAACACGTTCTTCCGTAAACGGGAGAATCGGAAGTGGACTTGGAAAAGCCCGAATGGCGAGCATAAAAATGAAATAGACTACATACTATGCGAGAACCCTGGCGTCGTGCAGGATGTGGAAGTGCTGGGCAGAGTTAAGTGCAGTGACCACAGGATGGTGAGATCTCGAATTGGGCTAGATTTGAGGAGGGACCGCAATAAGGTAGTACGAAAGACGCCGATCAATGAGCTAACTGTAAGACGGAAAGTCGAGGAATTCCAGATAGCGCTGCAGAACAGATATTCAGCTCTAACAGACCAAGCAGACAATTGCGTTCAGGAAGTCAGCGATAATATCACGCGGATTGTCACGGAATGTGCAATAGAAGTAGGAGGTAAGATCGGTAGAGAGATTATTAGCAAACTTTCCCAGGAGACGAAAGACTTGATTAGAAAGCGGCAAGGCATGACAGTATCAAATGCAATTGACAGAATTGAACTAGCGGAGCTTTCGAAGTTAGTCAATAAGCGTAAGACAGCCGACATAGGAAAGTATAATATGGAGCGGATTGAGCATGCTCTAAAGAACGGAAGGAGCCTGAAAGCGGCGAAGAGACGTCTAGGCATAGGTATAAATCAGATGTATGCATTACGAGACAGGCAAGGCAATGTGATCACGAATAGGGATGAGATAGTGATAATAGCCGAGGAGTTTTACAGAGATCACAGTAGTCGTGATAACCAGAAGAGTGAACGGGGAAGCAGTTTAGAAGATGCTTACATTTCACCAGTACTGACAGAGGAAGTAACGAAAGCTTTGAAAGAGATGCAAGCGGGAAAGGCACCCGGTGAGGATCAGTAACAGCAGAACTGCTAAAGGATAGTGGGCAGATTATACTGGAAAAACTGGCAAGCCTGTATACGCAATGCCTAATGACTGCGAGCATACCGGAATCTTGGAAGAATGCTAACATCATCCTAATCCATAAGAAAGGCGACACAAAGGACTTGAAAAATTACAGGCCGATTAGCTTAATGTCAGTCGTTTACAAGGTATTTACCAAGGTAACCACTAACAGAATTTGTGCCACCTTAGATTTCAGTCAACCTAAGGAACAAGCAGGGTTTCGTAAAGGCTACTCAACAGTAGACCATATTCACACTATCAATCAAGTGACAGAGAAATGCGCGGAGTATAATCAACCCCTATATATAGCCTTTATAGATTACGAGAAGTGCATTCGGCAAGCATTCTCAGATAATGAATGGTAGCTTACCATTGTCTCTGAAGAGGAAAGTCTATAACAGCTGCATCTTACCGGTACTCACCTACGGGGCAGAAAAACTTGGAGGCTAACTAAGAGGGTTCAGCTTAAATCGAGGACGACGCAGCGAGCTATGGAACGGAAAATGGTAGGTGTAACCTTAAGGGACAAGAAGAGAGCGGTGTGGGTTAGGGGACAAAGGCGTGTTAGGGACATACTAATAGAAATTAAGAAGAAGAAATGGACCTGGGCGGGCCATGTAATGCGAAGACAAGACAACCGTTGGTCATTAAGGGTAACAGAGTGGATTCCTAGAGAAGGCAAGCGTAGCAGGGGGCGGCAGAAAGTTAGGTGGGCAGATGAGATCAGGATGTTTGCGGGGATAAATTTGGCCCAGTTAGCACAGGACAGGGATAATTGGAGATCCATGGGAGAGGCCTTTGCCCTGCAGTGGGCGTAGACAGGCTGATGATGAAGTTAACGAAACGGCCGCAAGAGCACCAAGACTGTGGCATGTAAACCATGCCGCTCATGACACGCATGTCATGATTGTAATGTTAGGACCTGTCACTTACGTTCGTCATGCAGTGGTGTTGTGCCATACCAATTTTAGCATACGTCCCAATAATAAAAAGGCCAGCAAAGCACCAAGACCGTGGCACGTAAATCATGTCGCTGATGAGATGCATGTCATGATTTTCATATTATGGCCTGTCATTTATGTTCGTCATGCAGTCATCTTGTGGCATAGCAACTTTCGCATACATCCTATTAACGAAACGGCCAGGAGAGCACGAAGTCGTAGGCAGCTAAGTAGATAGATAGATAGATAGATAGATAGATAGATAGATAGATAGATAGATAGATAGATAGATAGATAGATAGATAGATAGATAGATAGATAGATACGCTTAAATTCGCCGAATTTCGCTAAGAAACGCTTCGCATTTAAAAAGAACTAGACAAGCGTTTATGACGAACAGTAATGCATTTAAAATACACAGGCTGTGGTGCGACGTACTTCCACATTGTCCTGTGGTCTGTGGTTATAACTTGGACCTAACCGGGTACATGGACAATTCTTCATCTTGGAAGAATTGTCAGTGAATATGGATCTAAAGTGTCTGTGAAAGGCGGTGAAGGACAGCGATGTACATGAATCCACGTGTTCGCGCAGTATATGGACAGAATTGAGCGTATGTGAACGCTTTAGTACGATATGAACTCTGGCCAATGTACTGACCATTGGCATACTTTTATTTTATTTGTGTCAGCTCTTAGTGTCCTTACTTTATTTATTTTTTGCTGCAAAACACAGAGAAATGGAGTAGCCGAGATGATATACCTCAACCTCTCCACACCACTCGAGAAAGAACAGAACAGAAGTCGCATTAACGAACAGCGGTGTAGCTATAGCTTCACACTAACTTACCTGTTCGGGCACGATGATTCGACTTTCCCTCGCCCCGGACGTGTGTCAATTTTATCGACACTGATTGAGAAGTTTTTATTTGCTTATTCTTTTAGCTAAAACAAACTATTATAAACAGCAACAGCAGCAAAAAGCTCCGCGTGTCCAAAAACCGCTTTTCGTTATTGTCAGCTGTCAGTCAATAGCAGCAATCCCCTCAGCGGCGAAATAGAGTAGCGTCGAAGAGAGTAAAGACCGACCTCTGTTTGAAGAGAGCGATTTTGAGAAAAAAAAGGCAGCATTGCTCCCCACTCAAGCACGCTGTACGTGCCATGCATGGCTACAAAATTTGGCCGAGCTGTTCATTTTAGCGTTGGCTATCCGTAGAATTTTTTTGTCACTTGCCCCGAGGAGTGGTTCAGGAACCCTTTAAGGCACTGGAAATGCAGTCAGCACTGCTTATACGACTGTCTTTCCATGGCCTTGCCACAGTGTACTCTGTAGCAAACTAAACGTTTGTCATCTACTTAACCTCTCTCTCTTCGTATGTCTATGTCCCTTTTCGCTCTCTATTTCGTCTTTTGCACTGGAACGTTATCTTCAGAAGTTCAGAAAAGGAGTCCAAAATAAAATCTTTGCAAATGTATACGAGCCCAGAAAATTTCGCTGGCCTACGAGGCGCTGTACGATGACGTTGTAAGGCGTAAATTACTTTTCTTCAATTATGTCTGCGAACAAAATCGGCTTCCACTGATCCACCGAAACCTCTTCGCTTCGTCTCACATCAATCGTTCCTTCATTTTCCAATTATAAACACTGTGCGGAGTGCTTTAGTATACGTTGGGACCCAAACGGCTTTCCTCCCAAATAAGCATTTTACCCACATATACTTCGCCAACGCGTGTTCACGCAGTTGCGAATCAAGGCACTTCCACTAAGCTAGGCGCCTTTGCTTTCTCTGTGCAGCTGTCTCACGACTGTGTAATTTGTCAGCTCACGGCAGAGGCGTCGAGTTCTTTACCGGGGCGTCGTGTGTGGGGAGTACGTGCCCGACGAACACATGGTTACAGTCCTTCTGGTTCAAGAATGCGCCCCATCCATACCCGTTCCTTCCTTCCCTAAAGCTTTTACTTATTGCTATAGCCTTATCCCCGTTGGAACTCCTCGTTTCTTCCTGGCGGCTCCCGTCTTTTTTGGACGCCATCGCACCACATCCCGGATGATCCGACGTAACCTCCATGCTATAGAGCTATTGATATTCACGCACGCACGCGCGGAGGGGTTGACTGGACACACGACCATTCTCCCCGCGACTCTATTTGCTTTCCTGTTTGCTTGCCTGTCTCGCTGCTGTATTTGCGCGGCGACGCGACGGTCTTTCTAGAGCGCTCACCCATTGAGACGAGAGCATAGTACACAAGGGTAAAAAAAAACAATAGACGCGCAATGCCTCGCGAAGAAAAAAGAAGCCACTCACTCTTATTGGTCAAGCTACTGTTCACTCCCCTTGGGTATATTTGTGGGCATCTGCTCCTCTTGCTATCCATCGAAGCTTTTCGCGACACGGCTCGCGGCACGTGGTTCGAGGAACACACACACACACACACACACACACACACACACACACACACACACACACACACACACACACACACACACACATATATATATATATATATATATATATATATATATATATATATATATATATATTGTCGCGGTTCAACGCGAACAAGTGACAACACCGTTGAAGGAGACAAGGAAAACAGCGTGTTGACGCCACTACAACAGAAAACTCTTCTTCGTCTTCTTCGGAGTCCAATTTACCCCTAACCCCACTAGCCGGAGTTCACTGAAAACGCCAGTCGTCGTCGTCGTCTTTGTGCCTTCATAGAACGCACGCGTCAATATATATATATATATATATATATATATATATATGTATATATATATATATATATATATATATATATATATATATATATATATATATATATATATATATATATATATATATATATATATATATATATATATATATATATATATATATATATAAGCGCTCTAGTGCGTTATAGGAACATCCGTCAAAGTTGACGTCGCATAGATGCGGGTAAGTCGTGCTTGCCTCTCAGTGCCTCAAAGGTCCTTCAACGACCTTAAAGGGAAGTTCTTTCAGTACGAATCATGGTTCCCCGAATCGTATGCCTGTGCACGTGTGTTCATCTGACAGTACTTGAGCGATCAACCGTTAGTTTGGGCAGCAGACACTCATTTACCACAAAGAAACAATGCAAGCACCACATAGCAGCAAACAACACGCGCAACTGTGCGCGAGCATGTGTTGTTTATTCACTTTAGCAGCAAATATGCCGTACACCTCGCAGCGTCCCGTTTAGGATGTTTTCCTTCCTCGGGCGAAACCGTACACATGCAACAAAGGCAACGCCGTCTATCTTGTGTTTCCCGTTTTTGCTGTCATTGTCCTTGATTCTTTGCATCGCGTTTTAGTTTATGCCGACCGATGCCTGTCGACGAAAGTCCCTCTATTGTAAAGGAACGGTGTGGTGATAGGAGCGATTTGTGAGTCTTTCTCTACTTCCACAAACTGATTCGCTTCCTATCTATCTATCTATCTATCTATCTATCTATCTATCTATCTATCTATCTGTCTGTCTGTCTGTCTGTCTGTCTGTCTGTCTGTCTGTCTGTCTGTCTGTCTGTCTGGCTGGCTGGCTGGCTGGCTGGCTGGCTGGCTGGCTGGCTGGCTGGACGGACGGACGGACGGACGGACGGACGGATGGATGGATGGATGGATGGATGGCACGATTTCCATGACTGGGTCCGAATATATGATGAACATGACTAATCGATCATGACATGAATAAAACCACATGCCTGCCGTGTGCATCATGAATAATAACTTTGTAACCACGTGTGTAATCACGGTTGTAATCACGCCACACGTGATTATTTTTTCATTTTCAAATGAAAATGAGAAGATAATCACGTGTGGCGAATAACCGCATATCACGGCCTGGGGAATGTCAATTAAAATCATTGAGACAGTGGCGATCAACAAGCATGGTTATGCCGCTTTCGTCACCACTCTGTCGAAACTGTTTATTTCAGTACGTTATTATTGCGAAATCTCGCCACTGCCTACAAAAAGATACGGCCTGATCACACCGTGAAATAATACTAGATTAACACAGAAACGTCACAACATAAATCACAGCAGCATTTTGTCTTTCTCATTATTTCACTCCTTAGCTAATTTAATTGGAGCTTTTGTGTTAACTTAATCTGTAACACCTGCAGTGAAAATATTCGAATACGAAAAATATTGGGGTAAATGCGCTTAGAAACTGGAATAGCTTGCGCTTGCTTGCACGGGAATGCCACAATACGACCAGTTTGCGTTTCTGCCTTTGTTCGCAGAGGCCTGGATCGTAAGCCATTGCGCATGTGCAGCCTTATGCAGGTACAGTGCTCAGCGGATGAAACGCGACACTCGGAGCGCACGGCTGGCGATGATTTCTGCGTCATCACTATGAGCTGGGGACACTGAGATAATTAGTTATGGTATTAAATTAAAAGGAGAGACTTCGGGAAGCATTGCGATTCACTTTATTCTCTCTGTGATCTCCCAGCACACTACAGTATCACAAAATGCACCGGCCGCCACGTGATCCGAGTGTCGCGTTTCAATCGCTGAGCCCTGTGCTCGCACTTGAGCCCAAGTACTTCGGTATGGTCATTCACATTAGCACGAAAAAAAAGAAAACATTGACTCAGAAAGCTCCAATACGTGGCACCAAACAAATAAGTGTCCACAGCTGCAGGACGATTTGTGCGATTTGTGTTTTCAAGATGAAAGTTTAAAATGGCAGAGTTGCTCGGGCGACTAGCAGTTTTCGGCAACGCAAATTGTACGTAGTGTGCACTAGAACGCGCTGATTTAAAAGATCAGTGCTGTAGAAGTTCACTGGAGCGAGGAGGCTTAAAGCGATGAAAAATCGTTGAACAGGTAGTCGAGCGATATATGCCGTTCCGCGATTGTTTGTCACATTAGAGATCGATGAAGTTTTTAAGGCCGCATGGATTGCGAAATGTAATGGTGAAATCACTCATTGCGGCTTTGAGGAAGCAGGAAACTGGTAAAAGCAGTGCTCTAATGGCTGCTCATGTACGCACGTAATTGAAGCAGCATTGAAGCGTTCATGCGGCAAATTTATTGCGGCGCAGCGTGGAGCGACCATATGCCCAATTTATTGCGGTCACACGCGAAATGCGGCAGCGAGTATTGAAGGAAAAGGTCTATAATTGATAAGTTATTGTTTATGAGACTAGATCCTCCATTATCTTTTTGAGTCGAACATTATAACACGCGTAAATAGCATCCTGTGGGTAAATTTTTTTATTAACGCAACCACGTGCACCCCTATAAATATTCGAAAACATTTGTAATAGCCTTTTCTGAACGAAGACCACAAAGTGACGCTATGGGCGCGACCATGTAGTGAAGGTGAGAGCACTTGGTTTACTTTGGCCAGTTGCGGTTCTTTTACATGCACCTGAATTGGAGCAAACGGGCGTTTTCGCTTACCTTCCCATCAAAAAAAGGCCTTTCGCCGCGAAGACTAAATGTCCGGCATCATACAATACAGCCACATGCTACGAATAGCCGTGTTTCTAGAAATGCGCAATACGTACACTCTAAGCGATCTTTGCAGTGAAGCGGTGCAGTTCGCGACGTCTATACCCACGTACAGTATCTAGGTCGACCTACAAATATGGTCGCTTCAGTGTTGGCGTCATTATAACTTCGCGCCTTCAGGTGAGCGATAGCACTATAGTCGCAGTCCACTCATCGTATGCTCATTGAAAAATATGAGGTTTTAAAAAATACCAGTAAATTTATTTTATTTATTTATTTATTTACAGCATACTGCGGTCTTCCGACCAGGCAGGGGGCATAATAAACAGTAATTCAACATGTAACTTCAATAAAAGAAAGTTCAAGCAATCAAAACATAACGCAGTAGAACACACCATAACAAATAAATAAAGTAAAATGGAGCAAGATAATACAAATTGCAAATAGACCAGTTCAGTCAATTGGAATGTAGACAGTTTCGAGAGCTTGTGTTATATGGTTAAAAACAGAAGCATACATAGTTATTAAAATCAGGATTATCATTATCACAGAACGCTTCAAAAGGTAACTCGTTCCACTCATTGATAGTCCGAGGAAAGAAAGAGTTCTTGACAATATTAGTACGCGCGAAGGTCCAAGAGTGTAAGCATGTGTATGTCTAGTTTGTCTTGAAATTCGATGCCGACATTTGGTGTCTGAAGGGTGTTTGAAGCCGACATTTGGTCGGGCTTTCGGATGCGAAATCCCAAACGCTGCCGCACTGCTCCTTCTCTTCGCCCGCTGTTGGGGCCTCCCCACCTTGACAGCTTCGCGTGGTTTCTTCGTGGCCAGCGAGAGGGACGCATCCGAGGTACGCGGCAGCCGCCGCTGCGGCCGACATCACGGCACCGAGAACGAAATATAGCCATTTATATGGCCACACAGCGACACGCTATAGCGTTGTTTCTTCGGCCGCATCCACCGGGCTGTTGGGCTATATCAAGACAAGCACAGAATTCCTTGCTCTTCTTGCCTCCCAGCCATTTGCCGCAGCTGCCAGAGGGGAGAGCTGGCGGCTGGTCGGTGGCCTATAGGTGTCGATGTTTGTTTACTGTGCGCGTAGCGTTCTGTTGCGACAGCGCCGAAACGCTGGAACGTTTGTTTGGTTGCGCTTGGTGAGGAAAAGTGTGGTTACGTGCGGACCGCTGCTCGCAATCCTTAGTACGACGTCAATATGCGATGCCATTGTAGACGTCTTCATGTTAGGGCTGACTATATGTTGTGATTTATACGTCCCGCAATTGTTTACGAGTCCGGCCCGAGGTGGCGTCAGCGTGAACGCACACCGTACCAAAGTCGCATACTGCTAAGTGATTACAAGTCATAACGTGACTTAACGTAAAATAATGATAATTCTAGTGGACTAATGCGAATAAAAGATGAGTTGAAGTGAATTATGGGTAATAAAGAATGCTCGCCACACCCGCGGAAAAAAGCAAAAACAAAAGTAAGCGCGAACGCTCTGTGCGCCGCAACGACACGCCGGTACCCAGGCACTTATGACGCTGAAAAGCGTCATGAACGTTAAGTAATATAGACGAATGTTCGAGTTTTCCCGTTTTTATCTCGGTCGTAGGAAGCATCGACAGTTCTGGACGTAACGTGAGTCTCATACGAATTAACATAAATTAACGTGAATGAAAGGTGTATAACATTAAACTAATGCGTACGAAAGATGAAATGAAGTAAACGAACTTGACGAACTTGAATTAAAGTATTTTTATAGTGAACTTTATGAGTGTCTCGCGAGAGCATGGGAAGGGAAAGGCCGCGGCTGCTTTAAAACAACCGATATAGCTTACCTCTATCCCTTCTTCGCCTGCCCTGTATCGTAGTACATCCAGCGTTGGAGTTTATCAAGACGCCTGGCGCCGTATGTCGGTTTTCAAAGAAAATAACTGAGTAGGGAAAAGCCCGTCTATCTTGCTAAATTGGTTGCGCAGCTGTTTGGATCTAAACAGCGACTTAATCTGATCCACCTCCATGTTGCGCATGTTTGGCGAATCTAACACTCAGAAGAAGTGCTGAAAATATTTCTCTGCCACGTGGGTGCTTTCCTGATCTGCCGGTTGGCTCACTCACCACAACCGCGAAAAAAAAAAATTGACAGATCCCACGTGCAGTGGGAATCAAGGAAATGCGAAGCACGCATCAGGCACGTAAAATGGATTTTGCATTGTTGTCTCTCTATACCGGGTTTGGTGCATATGATGTTGTTGTTGTTGTTTGGGGTTTATGTGGGGTTTAACGTCCCAAAACCAGCTCTGATTATGAGAGACGCCGTAGTGGAGGGCTCCGGAAATTTTGACCACCTGGGGTTCTTTAACGTGCACTGACATCGCACAGCACACGGGCCTCAACATTTCGCCTCCATCGAAATGCAGCCGCCGCGGCCGGGATTCGATCCCGCGACCCTCGGATCAGTAGCCGAGTACCTTAGCCACTAGACCACCGTGGCGGGGCTTGGTGCATATGAAGCTAACGAAACGGCCGTGAGAGCATCAAGACTGTGGCATGTAAACCATGCCGCTCATACACGCATGCCATGATTCTGATGGTATGGCCTGTCATTTACGTCCGTCATGCAGTCGTATTGTGCCATAGCAGTTTTGGTATACATCCCATTAACGAAACGCGTGGCATGTAAATCATGGCGCTCATGATATGCATGTCACGATGTTCACGTTATGACCTGTCATTTATGATCGTCATGCTGTCTCGTTGTGCCATACCAATTTCCGTATGTATCCCACTAACGAAACGGCAGTATAGCGCCAGGGCAGTGGCATGTAAATCATGCCGCACATGACATGCATGTCATGGTTTTCATGTTATGACCTGTCATTTATGTTCGTCATGCAGTCATGTAGTGGCGTACCGGTTTTCTTATACATCCCATAAATGAAACGGCCAGGAGAGCACCAAGTCCGTGGCATGTAAATGATGTCGCTCATGACATGCATGTTGTGATTTTCATGTTATGACCTCTCATTTATGTTCTTCATGCAGTCATGTTGTGGCATGCTTATTTTCGTGTACATTCCGTTAACGAAACGCGTGGCATGTAAATCATGTTGCTCATGACGTGCATGTCATTATTTTCATATTGTGACCTGTCATTTGTGTTCGTCATGCGGTCATGTTGTGGCATACCAATTTTCGTATACGTCCCATTAACGAAACGGCCAGGAGAGCACCAAGACCGTGGCATGTAAATCATGTCGCTTATGACATGCATGTCATGATTTTCATGTTAAGACCTGTCATTTATATTCGTCATGCAGTCATCTTGTGGCATAGCAATTTTCGTATACATCCCATTAACGAAACGCGTGTCATGTAAATCATGTCGCTCATGACATGCACGTCGCGATTTTCATGTCATGACCTGTCATTTATGTTCATCATGGAGTCATATTGTGGAATACCAATTTTCGTATACATCCCATTGACGAAACGGCCAGGAGAGAACCAAGACCGTAGCATGTAAATCAAGCCGCTCACGACATGCATGTCATGCTTTCCATGTTATGATCTGTCACTTATGTTCGTCATGCAGTCCTGTTGTAGCATACCAATTTTCGCCTACATCCCACTAACGAAGCGGCCAGGAGAGCACTAAGACCTTGGCATGTAAATCATGCCGCTCATGACATGCACATCATGATTTTCACGTTACGACCTGCCATTTATGTTCGTCAGGCAGTCATGTTGTGCCACACCAATCTTCGCATACATCGCATTAGCGAAACGGTCAGGAGAGCACCAAGAGCGTGGCATGTAAATCGTGCCGCTCATGACAAGCACATCTTGATTTTCACGTTACGACCTGTCATTTATGTTCTTCATGCACTCATGTCATGGCATACCAATTTTCGTAAACATCCCATTAGCGAAACGGCCAGGAGAGCACAAAATCGTAGGCGGCTAGATAGATAGATAGATACGCTCAAAGTCACCGAAGTTCACTAAGAAATGCTTCGCATTAAAACAAAAAAAAAGGTGAGCGCGAAGGCTCTGTGCGCCGCAACGACACGCCGGTACCCAGGCACTTATGGCACGGTAATACTGGTGTCACACGGGCGCTTCGAAGGCCTTCGAACCGATGGCCCGTCGACTCATGTTTGAGCTGCTACAGGGGCGGTGTCGATGTCCGTCGAGTCTATAGTCTGTGAAATGCACGGCATTTGCGCGCCCACTTCTTTCTTCTCTTGCACTCATGCCCTCAGCCCGCTACTACATAAAGGCGGATGCGTTTCATTAGCATAGCATAGATTAGTATAATATAGGAAGGGAGTGACAAAGGCAAGGGAAGGTAAGGAGGAGGAGGAAAGCGTAGCCTTAGCTTGTACACTGTAATTCTTTCTTCTCTTGCACTCATGCCCTCAGCCCGCTACTACATAAAGGCGGATGCGTTTCATTAGCGTAGCATAGATTAGTATAATATAGGAAGGGAGTGACAAAGGCAAGGGAAGGTAAGGAGGAGGAGGAAAGCGTAGCCTTAGCTTGTACACTGTAATATGGCAAGGGCATGAGGAAGGGAAGCGAGTGTGAGCAAAAGGAGAAGGGGAGAGGGTGGAGCATAGCGTAGCCGTGTATGGTGTGGTTAGCAATCGGTTGGAAAGAGAGGGGAAGATGAGGAGGAAATACGTCAGGGGGAGGTGGACGTCACAACCGGACATGGTCCGCCAAACCAATTTGAACCTAGAAACATGACCCAAATCACGCAGCGTGACGCGAGATGAAGTCACGTGACATGTTCCCGCGAAAACCATGCAACGGATAGTCACGTGACAAATCACGTGACTTCGTTGACCTTGCCAGAAGAAGCTTGGTCGGCCTCAAGCCCTGCTCTTAATCCAGCCTTGCACCACTAGTGCTAACTTCCCACTTTAGTTTTCGCAGCGCCGTTACGGCAGAGTCGGACGCCTATGCTTTACCTGCATTTATGCCTATATTTATTTACTTTTACTGCAATATATATCTTCACTATATAGCTTATACACTTGCCTATATTTATTTTGTCGAACGTGAGTGCATCGCATCGAAAATCCGCACTGGAATTGCAACGACAACCGACGAGCTTTCTTGTCCAGTATATGGGCCAGTTTGGCCAGCTCATGTGTCAGCAAGATAAACGCAGAAATAAAATATATTGTGCTCACTGTAATTCGTGTATTACGCTTGTGTAACTTACAGGTTAAGCTTGATGCCGAATGAATCTGGGCACATCCCCGAGTGACATGGACAAGACGTAAATTTACGATTGAGTGCCCTGCACATATAGCAAAAGCCCCCGTAAGAATTTGTAGCCTTTTGATTTTGCGTGCGGTTCTGTAAAATTTAGAGAAAAAATAAATAAATAAATAAATTTTCCTCACACTCGCTCCAAGACACATATTCTTGCGCAGCGCTCACTCCTACCCACACTCCCCAAAATTCTACGCAGCTTGATTCACTGGTACTCACTCAGCAGGGCTTACTCAGACACAGAATGGGGAATATCGAATTCTCTGCTCCATTGGGCTCGCTCCAAATCAAACTCGACAAAATGTTTACCCAGTAGTGATCATCAAGACGCCATTATCCGGCTCGGCAGTGCCCACTCTGACTCAAACTCATGAATAGATACCCAAGTTATGCACAGAACTCTCATACGTCATACGCTTGTTTTTATGTAGCACTTCAAGGGACAGTTGATTAAACAGAGTTTCACGGGATGAATACTAGAAAAAACCCTGACGCTAGTGTTTGAAGGAGCAGCAAGTAGGACTTCAAGGACGGTTGAGACAGCATCAGAGTGTATTTGCCTTCTGACTTCACGCGTCTTCATGTCTTTAAGAACGGTTCACTTACTAGAAGATATTCCAGTGTAAACGCGACGGTTTGCTGAATGTGCATGTGTGCGAATACTTATTGATGTGACATGGTTAGAAAGCTACCGATAAAAAATTAGGATTACGAATTTACAGTGCTAATATGTCCTCCTTTAGTGGTGGCACGATGTGGTAGCATTTTTAAATATATGAGTACCAAGTATTATTTATTTATTTATGTATTTATCTACTCCCTGCATCTCCTATGGGACATTACAGCAGGGAGTTTAGGTGGACGTAGAGCTCCTCCTTTTTTCTTCGGCTGGTGATGCACTAATGACTTCAAATGCACGACGGTGTAGACGTGCCTTGTAAATATTTATTCGCTAATCGCTGGCTTCCCTAAGTGCAGGATAAGCACTCTGCGGCATTTTTGCAAACTGTGTCTCTGAGTGCCGGGTAATGTGACGGGCAGATTCGCTCAATGTTTGATAGTGAAATATAGCTTTCAAAATTCACCGTCCGTGCACCCCGCAGAAAAAGTAAACTAGCGAAGATGAACTGTGCGGCCCCGATGTTTATCACTGGCTTAATGCCGACGGGTCATTCGGTTTATTGAGTCTTTCTGAGTTATAGGTTATGCGAGTTTCTCAACAAGGTTACACGCGCGCTTGGCTTGGGTTTATTACAGTGTTTATTTGAAATTCAGCACACTGGGCTTCGCGTAATCAACGTCATGTATAGTATTGACCTGAGGGCAAGAGCGGACCGAGCGCAAGAGAAAAATGGAAGTGCGAATGCTTATGACTGTGGCCCGAAAAGACGGCGGTTTTAACCCGGTCGCACTTTAAATGGTGGCGAAAATAGTAGGGGACCATGTACTGTAGGTTGTTACTAATTCCTGGAGGTCAAAATTACTCTGGAGCCCTCCACTACGGCACGTGCCTCATGGCATAGAACTGGTTTTGGTCCGTAAAATCCCATCAATTCTTATTATCACTAGACGTATTTGTTCTGCGTAGAACTGATCAGATAGCTCAGGATACATGCAGTGCATGCTGTAGGAAACTGCCTCATTGTCCCGAATTAATCTTAGCCGTGAATAGTTCCTGTGGCGCTCGGTTAAAGAAATGAAGAAAAAATGCAGCAAATTTTCATCACTCAGTTTTGCGAAGCGTGAAGAGAAGCACATAAAGTTAAGCCAAGCAACATAAGAAATAATCGCTGTGAGTAAAGACACAAGATAGGGCCGAATGGAACAACACGTAAGCATTACAAATGTTATTAAGGAAAGCGAGAGGTCCATTCAGTATACCATACAGTGGAGTGTATCGCTACAGGTAGTGTAGCTTGTTATGGTCGAAGCTATAGGGCGACTTGGTAGCGATACACTTTGAAAGTTCCTACAGCGAATATGCGAACAGGGTAAGAAAAACGACAGAGGGAAACAGCGCTCTTTGCCTTTGTCTGTCGCTGTTTTTTTTTTCTCCGTTTGTATATGCTCTATAGGAACTTTCAAAATCTATTACTGCGAAGTTTCAGCCATTGCCTTCTTTGCGTAACGAAAATATTTAGTAATCTCACTCGTGTGACTGAAGCTAAAGAATCAGTAAAAAATAAAGCTGCTAGAACGTTCGAAGTTGTGAGCACGACGGCGAGACGAATGTGTGAACTAACCATCACTCCCATGAGCCATGGCAGCTGGGCTATGCCTGAGTTTCCCCCAGAATGATTTTTAGAATAATTTCTACTAGACTCTACGGGTTTAACTACACTTTGTGTAAATCGTTTCTCGTCGCGAAACTTCAAACAACGTCCTGCATCCACTGCCTTAATCTGAGCTTTTGCACGATGCTGCAGTCGGGCGGCATACATGCATGTAGCACGCAACCCACATGTTCCATGTTTACGTGCGATTCATTCCGTCGACGTTGACTGCGATTACCCTTGTAGTTTTTCCAGCATGTTTCACACGCACACACACACACACACACACACACACACACACACACACACACACACACACACACACACACACACACACACACACACACACACACACACACACAAACCGATCCTAATAGGTTTTCGTGCTTACTGTATCCTCGTACCTCAGGGTATGTGAAACTTCGCTATTCAGGACAACCCGCACAGCGACGAATGCCGTGCGCGACAGCCCGTGACCAGAACGAAGGGTTATCGCTGACCCCAACCTAAACAAAACATAAGCGGATATTGACGTTTTGCATGCGGGTTAGCGAAATTGGAAACAAGATCGATGGAAGTGGCGTAGGAGGAGCGACGTCTGATTGTGCCGTGGGATATTGGTACACTCCGCCGTGGAGCATTACGAAGAGCGCGCGAGTGTCTTCCTAGGTATTGACATCTTCATACGCACGCACTTGTTGTTGTGCTGGGTTTTCGCGTTTTCTAACTTTCAGAAAAAAAATATCCGGATCCGCATTGGATTCAGAAGTGCACGCTGCTTGTTAAAGCCTATGCGAATATCGAATGTACGAGAGCTTGTGCGTCTGTAGTACCTTTTTCTCGAGTATCTGGCGAAACCGATCAAGTAAACCAGCACGGTACGAAAAAACGCGAGCTTTTCGAACTGTAATTCAGGCTTACGTAAAAAGTTAAAGAAGATATTCAGTACTACAATGACATCAATCATTAGTAAGGAAAACGCGAACGCAACATGCCCTGCGAGTTTTCAGGCGCCATTGCAAGTAAAATGAAGCGCAGCCAACCTGCAACATAACGAATTTTGTCTTCCACTGGGGAGAACAGAACACTTGTAGAAAGCACCAGCGCAACAGCAGCGGGATCGACAGCAACAGAAGGGCAATAGTAATAAGAACAATTAAATGGGTAAGGAAATTACCAAACGAGAACAAAAAAGAAAATAAAAGCTACAGTTGTTTGGAGAGACGCTGGTTCGGTGATAACATTCCGTAAAGATGAAACTGTGCCAAATTTGGTAATACAAAATTTATTTTACATAAGGTAAAATTGTTGCTGCAGTAAAATATACGTCTGTGCAAAAAATATTCAACTGTACATATAAAATATACAACTGTACACATCGTCCTTTGTGACGACATGTACGGTTGCCTAAATCTAAACTGCAAGGGGTTCGAGGTATTCGTCCACGAACATGTGTTAACAATGATGAGTTCTATTGTAGTTAACCTTTCTGATTTCTTCACAGCTCTTATCTTTCTCTCTTAAGTAAATCTTGCAAGTTACAGCAATATTATAGCTTTGTGCGTCTCCGGTTAGGCTCAGCACCATCAGGCGTCGCCACAAGTGCTCTTGATCCAGCTTCTCCGGTAACACTGTATTCTTAAACGTAAAAAAAAAAGCCTACGGAAAAACTAAAATCTTCTAACGAGAGAACATGGGGATAAAGCGTCCGTATTTGAATGCTTGCTTTTCTCGTCCGCCTCTTTTCCCCTTTTTTCTTGTGTTATTTTGTGGTTAGGATGTCAAGTTACTTGCTAACAAAAGGCAAGTTTTGCCTTCTGTACTTAGAACATTACTTTGGCCTAGCTGTTAGCTATTTCCTGCCTTTCATGCTCACTGCTAAAAAGAAAGAAAGGAAGAAAGGAAAGAAAGAAAGGAAAAGAAGAAAGAAAGAAAGGAAAGAAAGAAGGAAAGAAAGAAAGAAAGAAAGAAGGAAAGAAAGAAAGAAAGAAAGAAAGAAAGAAAGAAATGAAAAAAGAAAGAAAGAAAGAAAGAAAGAAAGAAAGAAAGAAAGAAAGAAAGAAGAGTGAGAGCAAACGTGAACACACAGACAAGCGGTACTGCCGTATTTAGAAAAATGTACACGAATATTAAAAGAAAGCACTATTACGCATGTACGTCAAATGAAAAAAAAAATCGCACATGAGCGAACCTAGATGGGCAATCAGTAGAAGAAGACATATTTGTTCAAACAACCTAATGGAGGTGTCACTATTGCAGTCGGAGTCTGTCCTTTCATATGATGCGCCTCCATTAGTTACGAGCCATTTGCCTTTGGCTCTTTCCTGGAATCTTCATCTCCTGTAGACGCGGCTCCCGTGAGCGTCAGTTTCAGTGCACAGACAGATGCGTCAGCTCCCGGGTCTGCTCTTGTTCTCGATCATTCAGGCAGTGGCCTTTTAGCCCAATGTATAGGACATGCCGCACATCAGCAGTATCTGATATACCACTCTTACAAAGCATATGGCATGCAGAGCTCGCGTACTTACATGCGTACTGCGACGAATGCTGCTGTGAGGTGCATTTCTAGGAGATAAAGATACATCACATCCAAGGATCGTGTACGGGGAAACCAAAGCGAACAAGCAATACTCGGCTTAATGTAACCTAACATGCACATGTCATACTTGCGATATACGTAGCGGTTCTTATGCAGGAAGGGTTTTCTATAGTATACCCTGCATTGCGGGCAATGCGCTGATTATGCGACAACTGAAGTCCGCCTTATGGGGACAAACGCGTAAGGTGGGACCTCTGCTGACGCACTACCGGCGAAAATCACGTTCTTGATTGAAAGCGTTTTATATTCTTAACTCCAACGCGAACTACCTAGCGCAGCCCTGCCGAAAAAGTGAGGATCTTTACGTGTTTTGTAGGGAATATACATTATAATGAGTGCCTAATAAAGTACCCGCTAATTCGAACTTAACTTACCCTGTTAACGCGGAACCCTTGATTATGCAAGGGCGTTTACATTATGGCAAGCTGAATGTGATTTTGATGGCTATTTTTCCGTATATCTCAATATACGGTGGATATGTACTTAATTTCTTTGCGTCAGTGTGATGCGTCTTGAATTCCACGCTTGTGCGCGCAATTCAATAACCGCGCCAGGCACAGTGTGTCTTTTTGCTCGTTATTCCCTGCTTTTATCTGCTGGCAGTGGTTTCATTCGCTGCCACAGATTCTGGATTCTGGATTCTCCAACTTCCAAGCAATGAATTGCCGTGATGAATTCGAGTCACACAGATTTTTGTTTTTCTGCGAGAAGAAAAAGCAATTGCGCCTGTTCTTGTTCCTGTTTTCAAGTAATGACCCAATTTCGTTCCCGAAGGCCGATGCTGCCGTGCGGTTTATAGGGCAGAATAAACGTCCGCCCCTGGATTGATTCCGGCCATCTGGGGCTCTTCAAAGTGCGCCGAAATCCTTTGCGCAAGGCTGCTCTCGAAGTCTGCCCCGATGCGCGTGGGGACGCGTCGCGGCAGCCGGTAATCGAATTTAGCGACCTGGGACGCAGTGGCCAGCCTTGCGAGTGCGAGAACCGAAGCGGGCGTACAAGAACCAACACTCGGAACAAACCAAACTCCGACTCACTCTCCAGCCCGCGGCTATTACGAGAAAGGAAGCCGTACGGCAACAAGAGCGGCGCCTGGTGTATAGCATACATATTTATTTGTCGGTGTTTTTTGTTGCGCGTACGAGCTTCGGGAGCGACACGCGCTTTTGCAAAATTGGCGAATACCGCGCCCGTGGCACGGCGATATGTTCGAAGTGTGTTTTACACGTGCTGAAAAGTTGCACGGCTTTTTTTTTTTTAATTTTCCAGTCACTGATACAGGAAAGCATTCGAAAGATGTCGACACATGGTACCGTAAATGAAAGCACTGATATCGCGCAATGCCCGATCGCAATACAGAATTTGTTGCCTTAATAAGCTCGAGGTTGCGGGATCGAATCCTGGCCACTGCCGCCGCATTTCGATGGGGGCGCAGTGAAAATAAAAGAAAGAAAAAGAATACACCCGTGTACTTGGATTTAGGTGCATGTTCAAGAACCTTAGATAGTCAAAACTGCTCGGCGCGCCTTACAATCACGTGGTTTCGGCACGTAATACCTCCGTATTTATTATTATTAATATTAAATCAGAATTTACTTGTAGAGGCAGGAATATTAGAAATGTGTCTACTCTAATCGGCCTCCCATTCTCTCATCAACTGTTCATTCGTTTTCATGCTTATTGAATGCAATTGTTTCCCACGGGATCTTCCTAGGCAGTATTTGTAACGAGGCAATGCAACCGCAGCAGTTGTCGTCAACACGCCTCATTATAGGGACATTTTTATCCGTACCTCGAAAGGAGTGCGCTGGAGGCCCAGGAAGACCGCCGGTAGCATAGCAGCGCAAGAAATTTGCAATGAGGTATATGTTTAAATCCATAGTCGACAATATTCATGTGTTGAATATAAAGAATAAAGACGCTTAATTCTTTCCGATCATATACGCAACTTAGTGTGAAATATTTCGAATAAATAATCGAGCTGTTAGTCTATAGATTTGAACCGCGCTGCAATATGGAAGCAGTTTTTCTTTATTTGTAGGCTCCAACTAATTCGCTAATATTTAAATTCTAACAGCGCTAGAATGTTCATCCCCGACGAAAATAAAATACATGGCACCGACCAAAGTAAAGATGGAATGATGGGAGCCGAAACGTCATTCCATCTTTATTTTGGTCGGTGGAGTGTATTTTCTTTTCGTCATGTTCCATCCCGACAAGTCGGGCTTCCGTCCAACTCTGGACTTCAAATGTTGATGCCTGTTCCGACAAGCCCGCAGGATGTTTAAACTTTTTCTTCTTTTCACTACCCAATGAAATTTGGAGTTCTCTGGGTAGACTTAGGAAACATTTCGGGAATTCCGATGAAAATTGTCTATAATTTACTATTCCCTGAGATCTTCGATTATAAATAGCTCTTTTCCGCTAGCACCTTGACGACCGTAAACCCATGCCGCCGTTTCAATGTCCTCTCCTCAAATTCCGGTATTGACCATTAGTGGTAATTTCTGTCCCTCAAAGAAGCGTTGTCATATACTCGTCACGAGAAGCAGACTGTCTGCCGCAAAAGGCCCACACTAACCGTTTCTGTTGGGACGAAATATGTCATACGTGATACGCCATCCTTGGTACGGATAGGAAAAATTCAGCTTGTGTTACGTCTCTCTGACACTTGGAAGCGATCACATGCTGCTCATTTCGTAATGCCGTCAGTCATACATTATGTAGACCATGCTTTGGCAACGTAAATTTCGGGGCAGAACGTTTGCAACACTTCATGTCTCTCAATAAGAAAGTAGACGCGTTGGCATTTTCACCTACATTCCCAACAACCTATGCGAGAACTTGTGCCTCTTTAGTCCATTGTCAAATGTGAAGAAGGCTTTCGCTCCACGTAAAATCACGCGTAGCGCACCGAAGCTTCGCGAATTCGAGGCTCATATGTGCGGCTGTGCACCAGACGTGTTTCCTTACGGTATACGATGCAATTCAGCGCAAACGATCAGAACAACCACACAGAGATGAGGCACGGCACACTGGCGCTGTGTTTCAGTATGTCGTGCCCCTTCTCTGTGGCTATCCTGAATGTTTGCGCTTAATTGCATCGTATGCATACGGAAACATGTACCAACTAGTCCCAACGGAAGCTCTATTGAAGCTCGCTATGGTCTGTTGGCTATGGTACACGGCTGCTGATCCGAAGGCCGCGGGAACGAATCCCGGCCGCGGCGGCTGCATTTCGATGGAGGCGAAATGTTGAGACCCGTGTGCTGTGCGATGTCAGTGTACGTTCAAGAATACCAGGTGGTCAAAATTTCCGGAGCCTTCCACTACGGCACCTCTCATAACCAGGTGGTGGTTTTGGGATGTTAGACCCCAGAAACCAATAAAAACAAAGATTTATTGAAGCACCACACGTTATTCGGTGTAGACGTTTGCATATGTGTGTCTGTAACGTGTATGAAAATGGTATTTTTTCTACCATCAGACTAGACGCTGCGTATTTATTCAAGGTGCTCTCGCAATGAGCCAATTAGCGCTATTGCCTTGATGCGTCCTAGACAATGCCTCGAACTTTGCACTTCTTTCAAAAACGCATTGAAAGGCGTTTGACACCTCTCAGAATTAAATCGTCAAAAAAGATTTTTTTTTTTTACAAGGGTGTACTAGAAAAGACATCTTCTCAAATTCGGGTATTGACCATTAATTGTATTTTCTGTCTCTCTCGCAGATATCTCGTATTCTCTCTCAAAGCCCGACGTTCTGAATTAGCGGAGCCCTGCCCACCGTGGTACTTCACAAGCTTTCAATGTACCAATTTATTTTCTTTTTTTTCCTTTTTTTTTTTCATTCTGAGTCTTGATGGTACTGACTGGCATAGTTGGCAAAATGAACTTCCGGTAGCCTGGAACTCGCTGATCGCCGGCGTGGTCTCTCTGCATGCGATCCGCTGTTCTTTTTTTTCCCCTTTGACACACGATGAGTGCTCGGAGGCGCGCACGTTTACTCGTAGCTATACGCAAAAACCGCGCTCCGTGTGGTTCGTGCCTTACGTCCTCCGTGGGCGGCTTGTTTTCAATCGTCAAAACCACAGGACCCAGCTCGGTTTGAGCGTATGGCTCAATCAAGAGATGGATTTTGACCGTTATGGTGGCGCACCACGAAGGTGTATAACTCGGCAACCGGCCTAGCCAGGGCCTCCACCTCATCCGCAACTTCGTGGCAATACTATGAATTGGTCCGTAAAAGTATACATCGCAGCATGTTCCCTTCACCATGGGGGAGGTAAGAAACACTTGTTGATAGCACGATATCCGCTGCGTTGGAACCTGAGGCTTTAACAAGTTTCGTCAGATTTCGGGCCACCTGTAATGCATTCGAGGCTGATCAAAACAAGCAAGGAAGAAAGGCCGTGATTTCGTAAAGGTGGTGCAGTCCAAGGTTCGCACGAATGTGCGTGGGTATTGGAAAGAATCGGAGCTAAACCTTTGACATTCGCATTTTTTAACCTGGCCAGTGTAACACGTATCATCGCACTCGTTAGTATAATACATATGGTGTGCCAGCTAACAACTAAGATAGTTAAGAGAAGCAGGAGCTTTGTGAAAATCGTACAAAATGCATAATAGTGGTAGTCGGTTGCAGCTCACAAATAGCACATTTTCATCCCTAATTATTAATCACTCCATTCCTTTTAATTGGTGATTTTTTCAAATATTCATCCTGTCGCCGACATGTCGATTGTAGGGCTCTCGGGTTCCTCAAATAACGCCAGAATCATGCATTTATTTCAGACTGAAGTGTATCTGGCTGTTCCTTCTAAGGAAAAGAAAAAAAAAAAACTCAGCGGCACATGCGAAATGTAAAATAGAAGCGTGCTCGCGTGCCGCTGTGCTCAAGCGCTTCCGAGCGAAGTTATACACATGGCTGCGTTCGTTTACCGTCGCATCGTACAGGGCTTCACGATTTCAGGTGGCCGTGCAATCAAAACCCGTCGCTGACCATTTGATACAAGCACCGTGAGTCGAGCGTAATATGAAGAAAGGGGGGCTGGTGTTGGCTGATTTGTTTCGGGGTTTTACGTCCTAAAACCGCGATACAAGTACGAGAGACGCCGTAGTAGAGGGCTCCGGAAATTTCGACCACCTACGTGCAATGACATCGCACAGCACACGGGCCTCAACATTTCGCCTCCATCGAAATGCAGCCTCTGCGGCCGGGATTCGGTCCCGCGACCTTCGGGTCTGCAGCCGAATCCCATAACCACTAGACTATTATGTCTGGAGGGGAGGGCCGGGGTGGTGAGGATGAAGCTGATTTTTCGGTTTATAATCAGGGCAGTCGTGACACTATACGTTTAAGATTATAAATTTTTATCAATTTATAGACGCTTTTATCTGATCTTGTAGACAGGAGTGTGCCGAAGGTTAAAACTATGCTGAGCTCCCCATGAGACAACAATACTGCGTCAACATATGCCGAAGCCTACCTCACTGCCATTTAAATTGCGAAGCTAGTTGAAGGCCCTTACGGATGACTGTACAATGTGGCTGTAAACGAACGCAGCCGTGAGTCCATCAAAGCTCGCGTCTATAAGCACCTATCTTATATTTCGCGTGTTTTGCGGGGTTCCCTTTTTTGAAACGAAGCTACTATTGCGTCACAGACTTCGGTGGCGGCTTAGACACGTAAAAAACATAGTTTAGCGCACACTTCTGTATTCTCGCGCGCGTGGCGTTTGCGCGCTCGCTTCTAGTGCCCTCCAGGGAGCGGTGCAACAAGTAATAAGCACTGAGGCTTTTGAATCAATAAAGTGGGCCCCCCGGTGCCTCCTATGAAATGGCACGGCAAAGTAACGCACTGGAAAGGAACAATACTTGCTGCTCGTGCTGAGGTTGGAACACGGGCCTTCAACCGCCGATGGAAAGATTTAACGCAAGATTACGCACCCATGGTAGCGAGATGTGAACAAATCAAGCAAGGAAGAAAGGCCGTGATTTCGTAAAGGTGGTGCAGTCCAAGGTTCGCACGAATGTGCGTGGGTATTGGAAAGAATCGGAGCTAAACCTTTGACATTCGCATTTTTTAACCTGGCAAGTGTAACACGTATCATCGCACTCGTTGGTATAATAGATATGGTGTGCCAGCTAACAACTAAGATAGTTAAGAGAAGCAGGAGCTTTGTGAAAATCGTACAAAATACATAATAGTGGTAGTCGGTTGCACTCACAAATAGCACATTTTCATCCCTAATTATTAATCACTCCATTCCTTTTAATTGGTGATTTTTTCAAATATTCATCCTGTCGCCGACATGTCGATTGTAGGGCTCTCGGGTTCCTCAAGTAACGCCAGAATCATGCATTTATTTCAGACTGAAGTGTATCTGGCTGTTCCTTCTAAGGAAAAAAAAAAACTCAGCGGCACATGCGAAATGTAAAATAGAAGTGTGCTCGCCTGCCGCTGTGTTCAAGCGCTTCCGAGCGAAGTTATACACATGGCTGCGTTCGTTTACCGTCGCATCGTACAGGGCTTCAAGATTTCAGGTGGCCGTGCAATCAAAACCCGTCGCTGACCATTTGATACAAGCACCGTGAGTCGAGCGTAATATGAAGAAAGGGGGGCGGTGTTGGCTGATTTGTTTCGGGGTTTTACTGGTTTTACGTCCTAAAACCGCGATACAAGTACGAGAGACGCCGTAGTAGAGGGCTCCGGAAATTTCGACCACCTACGTACAATGACATCGCACAGCACACGGGCCTCAACATTTCGCCTCCATCGAAATGCAGCCTCTGCGGCCGGGATTCGGTCCCGCGACCTTCGGGTCTGCAGCCGAATCCCATAACCACTAGACTATTATGTCTGGAGGGGAGGGCCGGGGTGGTGAGGATGAAGCGGATTTTGCGGTTTATAATCAGGGCAGTCGTGAAACTATACGTTTAAGATTATCAATTTTTATCAATTTATAGACGCTTTTATCTGATCTTGTAGACAGGAGTGTGCCGAAGGTTAAAACTATGCTGAGCTCCCTATGAGACAACAATACTGCGTCAACATATGCCGAAGCCTATCTCACTGCCATTTAAATTGCGAAGCTAGTTGAAGGCCCTTACGGATGACTGTACAATGTGGCTGTAAACGAACGCAGCCGTGAGTCCATCAAAGCTCGCGTCTATAAGCACCTATCTTATATTTCGCGTGTTTTGCGGGGTTCCCTTTTTTGAAACGAATCTACTATTGCGTCACAGACTTCGGTGGCGGCTTAGACACGTAAAAAACATAGTTTAGCGCACACTTCTGTATTCTCGCGCGCGTGGCGTTTGCGCGCTCGCTTCTAGTGCCCTCCAGGGAGCGGTGCAACAAGTAATAAGCACTGAGGCGTTTTGAATCAATAAAGTGGGCCCCCCGGTGCCTCCTATGAAATGGCACGGCAAAGTAACGCATTGGAAAGGAAGAATACTTGCTGCTCGTGCTGAGGTTGGAACACGGGCCTTCAACCGCCGATGGCAAGATTTAACGCAAGAATACGCACCCATGGTAGCGAGATGTGAACAAATCTGAACCATATGGATGTCTTGGATTTTCTGCCCCCTTACACATTCTTAGCACGGTAACCTTTAGTTTACATTAGAGGTACGCAAAAATGTGAAAATATGCTCCTTTACTGAAGGTTAAAGTGGTTTCACCTTTAGTAAAGGAGCATATTTTCACATTTTCGTGTACCTAAAATTAAACTAAAGGCTACCGTGCTAAGAGTGTACACTTCAGACTTTCGAAGAGCAAAGAAACAGCACCGGCAAAAGGGAGGGAAGGAAGGAAGGAAGGAAGGAAGGAAGGAAGGAAGGAAGGAAGGAAGGAAGGAAGGAGGGAAGGAAGGAAGGAAGGAAGGAAGGAAGGAAGGAAGGAAGGAAGGAAGGAAGGAAGGAAGGCAGGCAGGCACGCACGCACGCACATGATAGGCTTCGCTTACCCTTATTTTATGGTTGGGGAAGGATGAATAACTTGTCCCCCGGAAAAAACAGCGGGGTACACTCAGCGCTAAATGAATGCTTGATTGTGAAGTTATTTCCAGGTGCACTAGAACACTGTAATTCACATGTTGATGATTGTGCAATAACTGAAAAGTTGTCCAAATCAAAATAATAAAGCTTGCTAGGGTTGAGGCTTGGGGTAGATGGTTCATGGTTGCAAAGAAGATTTCTGATGACACACAAGGGAGGACAGAAGACGACAGGCGCGACGACAGCGTCTGTCGTCGTCTGTCCATATGACTACCGCTATACAGTTATCGCAGATCTCGTGACATTATAATATATATATATATATATCTATATATATATATATATATATATATATATATATATATATATATATATATATTAGTGCAAGTTTGCAATAATTATGCAAAGTCCAGTTGCTCATATTGCTTTCAAATAAAACTAACAAGCTATAACCTTTGAGAATGCCCAGTGGTGCTCTCTTGATAAGTCTTCTCCACGGCGGTGTCTTGCTTATCTTTTGGAAAGAAACGCCGTATGTTTTTTTTTTCTCCGTGTTTGCTTTATTTGCTAAACGTAGTGCATTTTGACTGCCTTGAAACCCGTAAAATTGCCCTTCTCCATTCTCCCGTGGGCGTCAAAGTAAGAAAAAGCGCAGTATGAAAGCTCCCGCACAGTGAACAGTTTGTGGTTTGAAGTTTTGTCGGTTTAACTGCTGTGGGACATAACATCTGTTCCTTGAAAGATGTGGCAAGCCTGAGTGCTCAAGGACTCTCGATTTCTTCGGCAATATTGGACTCGAGGGCCACCACTGGAGAGAGCGACGCTGCTGTCGCTGTGACGTAGTAAACGACATCACGAGACTCACCTTCGGCGCCGCCCATGCAGCCCCCTGGCTTTCATCTCGAAGGCGGTTATTTAGTTTCTTACTTTCGAGCATGCAGACCCGCTACGGTGGTCTAGTGGTTATGGCACGCGGATGCTGATTTGAAGGTCGCAGGATCGAATCCCGGCCGAAGCGGCTGCATTTCTATGGAGGCGAAATGTTGAGGCCCGTGTGCTGTGCGATGCCAGTGCACGTTAAAGAACCCCAGGTGGTCCGAAATTTCCGGAGCCCTCCACTACGGCGTCTCTCATAATCAGAACTGGTTTTGGGACGATAAAGCCCACAAATCAATCACCAAATCACTTTTGAGCATGCATGGATTACTGCTCGCTAGTACAGTGACGGGCGCATTTGACGGAGTTTGGTGTAGCTTCTACGCGTACCCCAAAACGAAGAGGCTTGGCTGAAGAAGCTGAGAATAGGGAAACAGCTGAACGTTCATTTTCCGGTGCGCAGCATGCATTCTCGCTAAGTAGATTTCGTGCATGGCATTGGAGCTAAATTGCTAAGCGAGTACGGCATGAGCTTTCTCGCACTGTGGGCATTTGAATTTGTTATGTTTATTTGCGCCTGTGAAAGAACTGTGTTTTGTCCCTGGAGCAGTACCATCGGAAAAGGGTGTATTAATTTCATTTTGACATCCGTCAAGATGTGCCGCTCTGAGGGGAATGCGCGCACATTGGGGAAAAGTGTATTCAGGTGGAAGTTCCGCACATTTGCGCGCATTAAAGAGCCCCAGGTAGTCGAAATTTTCGGAGCTATCCACTATGGCGTCTCTCATAATCATATCGTGGTTTTCGAAGGTAAAACCCTAGAAATCAATCAATCAATCAATCAGCCTTCCCCCACTCATTATGTAATACGCCCAACCGAGGGTCTTTAACGGCATTGTGAATAAATAATACACCAAAAAGAAATATACGGTCAAAATACTTCATGGAAAGTAAGAAAAAGCCCTGAAGCATCAAAGTGAGAAATTTACTCACCGGAATTATAACTGCTGGTTAACCCTTATATGAACATTGTAATCGACGACAGAAACGCCAGCTACAAAAAAAAAAAAAACGACGTCGTATTGAGCTATAATTATCTCGAAAAATATCGTGTCCTCTGAGGCAAACGTGAATCAGTGGCTAGTGGATGTTTAACAAAACGTCTCCTAAAAGGTTTGTGCGCTCGTAGAGAGACAACCCTACTTGGCTACAGAAGTTCGTGCACCCCCAGGAGACGGTATGTCCCCTCCCCCCTCCCCCCATTCCCCTTCAGGCTCAGCGTGTCTGCAACTTATGTTTGGTTTTGCTTCTTCTCCTTTCGCGATATTCCAATGGTAGATTCAAGGCAGCTGACCGACTCCGCCATCAAGCAGTCCTTTCTGGCATGCATGGAGCTGCGTGCCGTAATCCACGATTGAAACACAACCACCGCCGCAAGAGTGAAACGGGAGCTGAGCACCCTGCCGAATAACCCACTTGTACACTTGTAATTTGCCGTTTCCGCATCGCTACCCGTGTCCGTCTCATTGCACTTATCCCAACTTGAGCTTCCCCACTCCGAGCTGTTGCTACCTAGTATCAGAATCAATTTCCCGTGCCGTGCCGACTCGTCCGTGTCGTTCGTAAGTATACGAAACTGCGCCACTATAATGCGGGCCCACCAGGCGTCCAAACGTGTCAGAGGATGGTCGAAAGAAATGCGTTGCGCAGAGTTCTGACTAACTCCACTAATTTTCACGAAACAGCTTTTCCTGCTCCACGGAGTTACCGCT
The DNA here is from genome assembly GCA_013339685.2 of Hyalomma asiaticum. Lineage (NCBI taxonomy): Eukaryota > Metazoa > Arthropoda > Arachnida > Ixodida > Ixodidae > Hyalomma > Hyalomma asiaticum. The sequence goes on along the minus strand of CM023481.1, from coordinate 103,426,099 downwards.
ACTCTGAATCCAGCCTGACTTTTATTGGAACGCGCGACTCGCTCACTCACTGTCATTAAAGTAAAATTCCTCCAAAACGAGCAGAAAGACTTACTCGGACACAGGTATCGGAAGTCGACATTTTCATCTTTCTACGCTGGTCCTATCATCCTCCTCTCATTTTTCTCCCGACTACGTCCTTTATGCCGCGAATATGGTTTGAACTTGCGCATTTCATAAAGCGCAGCTCCGCCGATTTTTTAGTGTCCACTGCTCTCGATCAAATTTTCAATATATGTTCCCTCGTTATAGTAACAATACATACAAGGTCAAGCGGTTGCGATTCATTAAGTTTTCCTGAAAATAAGTTTTTAAAAAAGCTTAGCGGGTTCCCACGCGGGGCACCCTGTGTTTTTGACGTCATTACCTACAACTCTGCTACCCGAGCAGGCGACCCATCAAAAACAAAACGGCGATACTTCAACACTTAAATCTTCGCATTCAAGTTCCGTGAAGCTGAGATAGTTGAATTCATCGATCCGGTGATCTCGCCAATTCCATTTTTCTGATACCAACTCCATACCCCTGATGGCAGGGAAACTGTGAAGCGTCTATCAATTTCGGTAGCATCGTATTTTTTATGCGGTTATTTGAAATTATTGGTGAGTTTCTACGCAATTTGAACCACTCTGGCTACTACAGGACTCGCAGTACTATCGGAAAACAACGATATCAGGATAGGGTGAAAAAATCCACGGCATATCCACGGAGTGAATGATGATGAGTGGGCGAAGCTCCGGAGGTTCATCGTAGATCGTGCCGAGTTCCGGATTAATTTAGTTAACGCGCACGCTACGAATCCTTATGGTTCAACTACGCACAAGTGAAATCTCCCACCGGCACTTCATTGAAAGTCAAGATCCAGTGCCTATATATATATATATATATATATATATATATATATATATATATATATATATAATGGGTGGCCAGTGAACGGTTCTCCAGCGCGAGCAGTCGGTATTTTTCAATCAAGAAACTCGCTAGAAGACGCTGCCTGCGGCAACGTTGTCTCTCGCGGGTGAGGGCGCGTTCTCCTTCTTTGCGAGCTGGTGGAGCGTTCATCGAAGAAAGAGCGTTTCCATAGTCAACGCGCGCATTTCGCTCTCTCTCTCTCTCTAACTCTCTCTCTCTCTCACACAAGACAGCAGATGGAAGAGTGAGAGAGCTCGAGCGCCGGGAGGCACGCGCCGAGTAAGCGCCGAGGGCGAGCGCGAGCCTCCCGGCGGCGCGAGCAGCCGAGTACCCGTAACCACTACACCACCGCGGCGACCATGGGCTACTACATACTACTACTACTGCTACAGAGGAGGGAACGACCCACACCCTAAGGAGCTTCGCCGCTAAAAAAAAAAAAAAAAAACTACCTACGCAGTGAAATCGATAGGACACACACCCGCCGTGGCCGCTTAGCGGCTATAGGGTGTTGACTTGCGAGACACGAGGTCCCGGGGTCGAATGCTGGTGGCCGCATTTCGATGGGGGTGAAATGTACAACAAACAAACAAACAAACAAACAAACAAACAAACAAACAAATACTTAGAATTAGGTGCTCGTTGAAGAACCCCAGTTTGTTAAAATCAACACGGAGCCCCCTTCCCCCCCCCCACCCGCACCCTATACTACGTGTCTATTAATCATGTCGTAATTTTCGCAAGTAAAATTCCTGCAATTATTGAATTGGCAAGATATTCGGCCGCTGTGCACGTGGCCGCTGCTTGCACTGCACCATCGCGGAAATGTGCAATTCTGTAGAGTGCAAGAAGGCTTGCGCACTGTTACGATTTATGAATACAGGAACATGTATACAAGTTTCTCGACAAACGAAAAGAACGATAGAGAAACAACAATCATCCTAAAATACTGGAGGTACATGGCAAAGAATGTCGGGCAATACAGTAAAATATGCACAACCAGTGTTGCGGAATAGCATGACATATCTGCTGATACCACAGTAGTACCACAGGTAAGAGACGCTTAATTGGCACTTCTTTCGGGAACAGGAAGTAATATTCTGACCACTTACCGCGACATTTGCCTTTTTCACGATGTTCTTGGAGTCTAATAATTGTCTTGTTCCATCTTTTTATTTTGTCCATGATCTGTGCTCCACCCATGTTTCTTTAGCTGAACTTTGAAGATAGCCAGCTCTGCAGTGGTCGACATATACACATGCTTCGCATCTAATAATAAGAAAGAAGGTATCCGTATATTCTAACAGTAGACTCTAGAACGAAAATGGAGGAAAGGGGGGGGGGGGGACATGGGCTACAGCTTGTTGTGCGCAATCTTTGACAATAAAAATGTTTTTGTTGTTACCTTGTCAGTCGCCCACTTTCCTGAGCCCTTTCGCCCGAAATTGTGCGCACTCTGCGTAAAAGATACATTCCCAGTGACCCGCCCTGAATTTCATGAAACCATCTCAAGCGGAGGTCACAATGACGAAAAGTACAATAGAGATGAAACAGACCGTGACTAACGAAGAAATGCAGGCCGCTGGAATTTGTCGCTGCCACGTGGCAGCGGCCATGACTACACATAGGGGAAGCGGGCCCGGAAAGAGGGTAATTTTCTCTCGATCCCTAATTGACGCCCGCCGATCATGGCGTCGGGACAGAGCACAGTGTGATTAATGGCACTGGAAGGCGCTGCCAATCATTTCATTCTCGCCTAATTCGTTCTTCGTCGATGCCCGTCCGTGGCGTTTAAATCGAACTCTTCCTCCTTTCAAGCTCCCTGACAAGGCGCGGGCAATAGAAGCGAAAGGTTTCCCTCCTTCCACACACACAAAAAAATAACAGTTGAAAGCAAAGCATGAAAACTACCACCGCGCTCGCACAACCACGATGTGGGCACGTACCTCGACCCGTAGCAATCTTGAAATCGGGCCTCTTCCTGCCGCAAGTGGCGTTTGGAGATCTGAAAGCAAAATACTGATAGTGTGAAAGAAAACAAAAGAGCGCATGGGGCATTTTGGAACAGAGTTGTAAATCTATAATGACGTCCTATACGAATGCAGCGTACAGCGAAGGTTTCCCCCTTTTTGTTTTTACCTGCATTTTACATCTGTGGTCGTATTTCGCCATACGTTCTTCCCGCTTGCCGCACGGGCCGGCGCGGCCCCAGCCCGTGGCTGTTCAAGAAACCCACTACGGGCAAGCAGCCTTCAGTGCTGCCTGCCCCTGTTGGGCCGTTTTACTTTAGTTCTTCCAATACTGAATTGGTGAGAGAGCTCTCTTTGCTTCGGTGCGTTTTTTTTTTATTCTTACAAGAACCTTTATTTTATTTTTTATTGTTTATTACACGCTTAGCCCGAAGGCGCTGTATCCGAAAGGGTGAATGGGAGGGGGTTACAATGTCGAAAAAGCCACAACAACAATACATATATGTTGGCTTAAACATTTGTTGAAGGGCATTATGCAATTGGTGCAATGCGTATGTAGCACTGTTCTTACTGATACTTAACGATAATGATAATTAACGATAATGAAATCCCGTGTGACTCGCACCCGTGTTTCTCGGTCAAGGATATTCGGGTATGAGCCACACGTGATTTGCATGTTAACGCTTACAGTCTAGTATGCCAATCAAGGAACAGCAAAAGCAAGTGTCGTTTATGGGATATCCCAACAGCCCCGCAACGGTGGTCAAATAGCTATGGCATTCGCTGCTGATCCGAAGGTCGCGGGATCCAATCCCGGCCTCGCCGGCTGCATTTCGATGGAGGCGAAATGTTGAGGCCCGTGTGCTGTGCGATGTCGGTGCAGGTTTTAAAGAACCCCAGGTGGTCGTAATTTCCGGAGTCCTCCACTACGGCGTCTCTCATAATCAGATCGTGGTTTTGGGACGTTGAACTCCAGAAATCAGTCAGGATATCCCAACAAGTGCCTAAGCAGTCGTAAAATAATGACAAAGTAAAACATCAGACAATCTTTACGACGTTACGCAGTAGCTTTCGCCATCAAACCGTCTTGGCATGTCGTAAGGGAGAAGTTAATTTTGGTCAGTGGTATAAACCCATTAGCAAGAAAGACATGATTAGCAACTACGCCATCAATTTTGTATCAGCAAACACTTCTTGGCGACTCTGAATCCTGATAAAGGACCGTGCAAGTGCAACGTGCGCGGTCCGGCAGGTGAAGCTGGTGACCAAGCCCTGTGCACATCTCAGGATTTGTCCCGATGTAGCCCCGTATCCGTAATCGCCATCAACATAAATCACTTGCTTCCAACTCACGTAGCACTTTCCTCTGAGCGTGCACTTGCCGTCTTTCAAGGACCAACGTTATTACTTGGCTGTTATTGACCAATCTGTCGACAAAATGGTCGTGTTCTCTTTTATGACCCGAGAGCAGCTCCACAGAGAATCCAGTGTGTGTTGCGGCATAATAAATACGAGCAGATAATACCTGAAATAGGAAAAAAAAGCAGCAATCGAACCATCTGGCGCTGGAAAAAAGTGCGCGACACCATTTCGTGTGGTTTCCGTGCAGGTAATCCTGGTTGTGTCGGCCACGTCCTCGCTGTCAAGGTGGCCCTCTCTGTGCATGAAAGCCCCTTATTAATATATATATTATGAATGCAAAAATAGCTTGGGTGGTCCCCTAGGTTATAACAAGAATTGCGATGCGCCTCTTAGAGAACGACGGTTTATGAGTCACGTGTCGGTCGGAGCCGAGCCTTTTCAAGACAATGAAAAAGGTCGGGCTCCGACCGAAAACGTTGACTTCAGAAACCGTCGTCTCCTAAGAGGCGCATCGTCCAATTCTGTTATATAGATAACTATATATAATATATATATAATATATAATATTATATATATATATATAGCCCTCCGGACGCCTCTTCTGCCGTCTACTGAGCAAGTACGTCTCTTGCGTAATGCAACACTGCTCGACCACATGTGTCTTGGCTTGATGTGGCATTTAGAAGCGGGCATTCTTTCAGTCTAAGGAGTGCCGATACAGCAATGTGGGACATATGTAGGTCTGTAAAATCATCCAACACCTGTTGTGTGCACACCCACAGCATGAGATCCCGCGCCGATCCTATTACACAGGAATAAGTTGACTGGACTCTAGCAAAACACTTTTTCAGGCGAAAATTCTTGAACCCTGGCCAGATAAGACATGACGTAAATACCATTTGCGCGATCACTGCAGCATGTGCGGAATACCGGTCTGAAGCAACCGAATGTAGAGTCCCGCTTTGTGCCCTAGTGTGTGCGTGCGTGCACTGCTTCATCGGCCTATCACTACTTTATATTCCCGAACCCCTTACTATGGAACCATAGTGTACGGTAGCAAAGCGGATGGTCGTTGAGGGCCGAATTCGGAAAACTTATTCGCGAATAAGACGAATTAGAATACGATGAAGAAGCGTGGACATTTTGAACCGTTGCGAAATTACAAATTTTTTGTTGTGGGAATTAAAACGTAGTTCTCCGCTTATTCTCATTACCTGACTTTTTTTTTTTCATTTTGGAGATACTACATAACACACTCACAATAAAAAAAAAGAGCATTGTTCTTACGTTGCTTTAGCATCCGAAGCCGTGACACTGAAATATTGAAGATTGCTGGAGAAACTACGTAGAGAAACACTTTCGTTCCGCCTTCCCACATTGCTAAATGAATTCATACGTCGCCATGGCTTACGTCACCATGACTTCGTTATCGTTTCTATTAAAGGTTTGCACGTTATATTCCTGTCTTTGTTAATACCAGTTCTTGATGCCATTTGATTGTGTTACTAGGGTGTGTTTTCGTTCCATTGAAACATTGACGTCACGTCTTTTTCCATAGTTCCTGTTCTTTTTCTTTTCACCCTCATATTTCTAAAGAAATTAATCAGGCATCCCACGTTATGTAATAAAGTTATATATGTATAAAGCGATACGTACAATACATCTATAAGCGAAAATACGTTAAGCGAATTTCGCAATCACGTGTACAATGTAGGTATTCACAGCATCCACCTAGGTCACCTTCTTGGGGAAAATTTCCCGCCCGAATGCTTTGTACCTTGTGAAGCAACTCACTTTTTTCCTAGTTCAGGAACAAGTGGGCAAATGAACAAACGACACAAGAACAGTTTTTGTCAGTTTTCTTGAGTCAAGGATAAAGTGAACCTTTAGCGTGGTCTTGTCCGGTGGCGTCATCAATTTCTAAAGTAACCGGTAGATAAGCATCAAAGAGCCTAGCCTGCGTTAACGATTTAAAGACGTCACGACGGCTCCGTGACGCCCGTTCACCTTTAATTTTCACGAAGTGACACCACTGAATGCCAAACGCGAAGCCGGGTAGAGCCGGCGGTCAAGCGTGCGCGCTTTGGCCTGCGTGTGCCCAATTGAGAGTTGCCGGTTCGGCCCGCAGGTGCCCTCGTCGGCGGCCGGTTCCCGGGCGCGCGGCTCCTCCCTCGCGGCGGCGGAGTGCTCGCGGCGCCGTGCAGCCGAGGCTTCGCCCGCGTGTCCCGCACTGGGTCTCAGTGCTGGTGTCGCTGCCGCCGGCGCTCTGTTGCCCCACCCGTCGCGGTCGACAGCCACGCGCTCGGCGGTGTCGTCGGCGCCGACGATGGCTGCGCAGACGCCGGGCGGCGTGGCGCCGCTTCCTCCACGCTACCGCTTCAGGGACCTCATCCTGGGGGACTTCGCCTACGGCGACGACGGCACAAGGTCAGCTCTCACCGGCCGGAACAGTGTGGTCTCTGGAAATGCATGCTTGCGCACAGTCTGCACGTTATTCTTGGCGCGTGCGCACAGACAACACGTGTTCGAGGGGTGTGTGCGTGCGTGCGTGCAAGTATAGAGACGACCTAATATACCTGCACGCATGGTTATTCCTTGATAACGCTGCACCTTGCCCGTTTTCCTTCTCCTTCCTCTGGGGCGAGAGGGCAGAGGATGGTAGCCCGTTTTCGCGACCGGTTTTGTCTGCTTTCGACTTACCCTGTCATCATGTATTGCCCGTCGGCCCGTCAAGTTTTCGCGCGCTTGCGGCCTGGAACGGCATCCGCTGACGCTCTCGCAGTCAGAGCAAGATCGCAGGGACAGGCAACGCGGCATCGGACCCATGTCACCCACTAGCCTTTGGTCGGCCGCGCTCTGCAGCGCATTGAAACTGAGGCGTCATTTCTTATATTTTGCCGAAAACTAAAGGAAAGAAATGTATACTGAAAGAAAGCGCACAACAGTTGTTGGCGGTCAGCCCTGTCCCTGCGGCGCTCTTCTGCACTACATGGGCCTGTGTATTGTCACCTGGCTACTTTTACTAAGGCTCTTTTCTCTTCGCGTGCGTCTCTCCTTCTGGTCTTGCCCGTCTATTTCTTTGTGTGTCAGATAATTTCCGGTAAGTGGCCCCTACTCCACCGACCAGTTTATCGTCTATCTGGAGGTGCCCGGCCCACCCCAAGGCTCTCAACCGCGGAAGTCGATATTGCGTACACAAGGGGCGAAAATAGTGAAAGAGGGAAGAGGTAACCTGAAACATAACCTGGACGTTGCTTAAGTATTGCGAGTTAGACTTTTGCTTGTTCGTATTTGCGATCCTCAGCCGTTTTGATGGTTGTTGCACAATAGAAGAGCACATCTCTTGTCCAGTGTATATCAAATTGTAAGTACCACTATTGCATTATTCTGTCGCGTTCATCAGTAAGTGTCGATGCTGGTACGGAATGTGCTTGTGCTGATCAAAGTTATAGTAAGCACAGGTCTGTTTAAGGAAATTAAGCTGAAGTAAGCCTTGCCTAGACGTCACATATGGACTAGTTTTATAAAATTAATTAATACGAGTTATACACTAACTATCTGCCGGTAAAACGAGTGGACCAAACGACATCCCTATAGAAGTCGTCAAGACCTTTGGACAAGAATCAAACGAAGTCATCACTGAACTACTTCAACAAACTTAGGAAAACAGCAGCATGATTAGTAGTCGTAAAGAGGCCTTTCTTTATCCCAATGCATAAAAAGCGACCTAAAAGAATACTGAAACTATAGAACCACCACCTTAGCATCTTGCATCAGTAAACTACTTCTCAAAGTGCTACAGTAAAGAAATGGTGACTCTAGAAATGGTGACATGGTTACAAGGTTGCAGAAAAGGGCATGGCACAAAAAAAAAGGTAAAATACAAGATAGCTGGTGGGAAGCTGTAAAGAATACAAACTGCTATTGTATCTGCGGTTCATCGATTGTGTAGGCTTTGTACTCCGTTGACTATGCCGAGATCTGCGTGCATCTTGGATATGTGGGTTCTCCCGAACGCCTTATTATTCAGCTAAAGCGCCTACGCAACCGATAAGACGTGCTTGTTACGACCAGTGCTAGCAACACACATTGATTCAAGGTTCAAGAAATCGGTAGGTGTCGTCCTCTTGTAGTACAAGAAGGCGCAAGTCAGGCTGCACATTGGTAACGCGTCAAGTTTACCCCGCTTCAAGGCACTGGAGGGTCTGCTCCAGGGAAGTGCATACGTAGCATCAAAAGCATGCTAATAAACGCCTAGTGCTTGGACATTTCGTGTAACACATTCAAGTACATTATTTTGGGCGTAATGGTGCGCAATCGTGAACAGCGATACAACGCTGTTACTAGGTTCAGCGCCGCATCGCTGTCAGTTGCGCTCCTGAGCTATTGCGGCAGCGTGAGCCTTCTACCACTCCTCTGTCTGGCCGATGCACGTCTGCAGCTATGATGGCGCAGGAAATGACTGCACACGTATACGCGCTTTGCTCGCCCCCGCAGCTGTTTCGCTCGCATCGACGGCAGTGCTTCCTCTTACGGGCCTCGCAAATTAAAGGTAATGAAACTAATCCTTTTTATTGAGACAATCTCATATGCGGGTTACCAGTTCATTGTAGTGTACATTTCTGCTAACCAAAGAAACGAGGTCGCCATGGAACAAGCTGGCTAACTGGTCGCCAGCGACTCGCAACGACAGCCGCTGTAACTGTCCCACGACAATGTCATCAAGCTTGTTAACATACCCGTACGGTTTCATTCTAATGACACGTTGTTTTCGTGTCTGTTGAGCGCAATCGTCTTTTCGTAGTGGATTACCAACGGGCCCAAATTGCAACGCTAGTGAAGTTCAGAAAGCGATTGCGGTCATTGATGTACTCTTTCGCGGCGGCGAAGATCTTTTGAATCGCTTGAATACTATGGGACAATGCTGTGTTTTGCCTGTCGGAAGCCGCATAAACAAAGAAATACGCGAATTCAGGTCCGTACGGATGATACAGTTATCTAAGGGGGCAATTAAAGTTCCCAAATTAGGAAGGCTAATATTTTGGTAGCGCGTGCGCAATATATGTTTCACCTTTGTGGTTTCGTTGTACACATTTTTATTGTATTTATGGCATCCAGAGAAAGCTGCGCTGCGTTTATTTATAAGTCTATGTAAGAAACGCGCTGTTTTTCTGAAGGCCTTTCTACAGTTCTTAAGGGAGGTTCTAAAAAAAATCAAATCTGTTGGGAAAAAGATCCTTTCATACTTTTATGTTTGAACGAGCGTTTGTACATGGTACAGAGAAAACTAAATGAAACACGGAAACAAAGAGAGGCCCAGTGAGGGAAGTTTATATTATGTCGCATATATATCGATCGACAGAGCACAACACTGTGATTATCGCTGCGTGTTCTGCCGCAACGTTGGACACTTCTGCATCGCGAAAGTGTCCAGTCTTGAAAACAAAGTCGAGTCTCCCGTTGAGGTAGCAGCTTCTGTCGCGAACCTGACGCCTTATATTACACGCTTAATCCTGTCGTGACAACGCAGCATTTTGCTGTCACGATGAAAGAACAGGCGTTCCTATTAGCTTGCTTTTTTTTTTTTACCTTGCCATCTGTTTTGTCTGGTACCTTTTTCAGTCTCTATATTACACAGAACATGTGTGAGAAAGAAAGAAAGAAAGAAAGAAAGAAGAAAGAAAGAAAGAAAGAAAGAAAGAAAGAAAGAAAGAAAGAAAGAAAGGGAACTTAACGAGGCATAGTCTCGTAAGCAAGCTTACACGGTTCTTTAATGCCGTTTGTTCGGGCACACTTCCGTGAGTACACCACGGAGCACTCATCAACGCATCGCTCTTTACAGCTAGCCTTACAAACGCAATTTCTTCCTCTGCTCGCATTCTTGAGATCGATTCGCTGAATTGTTCAAGCGAGCGAGAAGTTCTTGATTGCCAAGTTGTGTGAGCACAGATGTTTTTCGTCGCAGCGGGTCTTTTATCTATCTACTTTGAGCTAATTTCGCATCTTCTTCGCTCGTCTAATGCCCGTCCTCTTTATTTCTCGAATATACTACATCGCTCATTGCCCCTTCTGAAAGTGCACGAAGCTGGCGTTCTGTCATTATTGCGCCGTTCAAATATGGAAGCGGAGTCCAATCATGCCAAACTCTGCGAAGAAATGTAGTTCCGCAGAGAACGTCCTCCCTAGAGTGAGTAGACTGAGTACCCTAACGATATGTTTGAATCATAAGATAGCAGCTGACGATGAGGCAATCATCAGTGTACATGTTTCTTCTATCTTTTACTTTTTTTTATAGTCACCGTTATCTTAGGCTGCTTAATGAAAGGAAAACATGGTTCGGAAATATGGACAGGGATCGGCGAGAAAAAAAAAAAAAAAGGAGAAGGCGCCTAATCACATGACATATACTGAATTCGCGCGTTGTGAAATGACAGAGTGGTCGACAACCACTTATTATAATCGGCCCGCGTGCACGGAACTTGTCAGTCGTGTAATTCTTTTCTCGCACTGTCAGTTAGCCGCTAAGATGAACTGCTGTTTACGGAAGCATCAAGAAACGACGTGCTGCGACCAACGTTTGTTGCTAGGTGTGTCACGAAGTTATCATGTATATAATTAGTTGGCTGCATTGCGTGAAAGTACAAATAAAGGGGAAAAAAACATGGAAGGTCAGGTCAGGCATTAAACTCCCGACCTCCACGTGCCATCATGCGATTCTCCCGACCTCCACGTGCCATTAAAAGGAAGATATTGTTATCCGACTAGTATAGATTACTTTTAAAAAAATCGCATTATCTGCACTTGGAGTTTCCTTTCGCACTGTTTTTAAAGATGCACCTCTGAGCAGGGCATCCTTACGGACTTTTTTACGTCGTGCCTTTACGCTGTAATAAGTCTTGGAAACGTTTCGAAAGAACGCTTTTCTAAACTACTTTTGCTTTATTGAGGGGCTTTAAGCGCGCAAACCTTGCAGCGCCACGCTATCAGTGCGGCGAATTACAGCCCGGCTTTTTGACGACCTGCTCCGAAGATGTTCTCCCCGTCGCTCTGTGCCACAGTTCAAAACCTTCGTTCTAAGAGCTCCCACTGGTGTCACAGAGTGCAGTGGCGGCCACGTGCTCCGAGTGTCCTATTTGATTGATTGATTTCTGAGGTTTTACGACTCGTAACCACGATATGATCATGAGAGGCGCCGTAGCGGGGGACTCCGGAAATTTTTAAATTTGTACCACCAGGAGTTCTTTAACGTGCACTAACATCGCACGGTACATGCATGGGCCTCAACATTTTGTTTCCATCGTAATGCAGCAGCCGCGACCTGGATGCGATCGCGCCACCTTTGGATCAGAAGAGTGCCATATAGCCAATAGACCAACGTGGCGGAGCGAGTGTCCTATTTCAGTACGTGAGAAATGTGCACGTAGATTAAAAATGTAATTTTAATGAAATACGGGAAGCAACGAGATAGGCGTTGTTGAGGAAAGAATTTTAGTCAGCGCGACATTTCTGTTGAACTTGCACGTGATAATATGTTACTTCAGTTCTAGCATAACGCTGCATGCTCACCCACTTCTGCTGCGCGGATGCGGAAACTGCAGTAACACTTTTCTTTGGTAAGTGGGTGGGATCTGTGTTTTGTATCTTGCGCGCGTGTGTCCTTATTTCATATGTTGCTTTTTGCACCGAGCAATGGAGTTCAGCGGGCGGAAGGAATCATCACGTTACACTGGCCTTCTATCTTATTTGCGATTCGTCTCAGGGGCTGAATTCGGGAAACTTCTCTTTCGTAATTGCTTTTTTCCATTGGCCAGCGGGCTTCGCTAATGATATGACTGACATCAGGATTGGCTGAAATTTTCTCTTATGAACATTTTTGTCGTAAGTTGTATTTGTGAATATGGGCCCAGTTTTCTAACTTGTACACCATTCGGTCATGATTCCTGTCTGTCTAAACCCTCCGTCTCGTGTCGAACCGAGAGCGTCCGTTCAGTGGTACCTGTGTTCATAAAGAAACGAAGGGTTTGAGTAAGAGCAGCACAGAATAAAAAGAAAGAAAGAAAGAAAGAAAGAAAGAAAGAAAGAAAGAAAGAAAGAAAGAAAGAAAGAAAGAAAGAAAGAAAGAGAAGTTCATGAGTTCATGGTGAAGTATATAATGATGAATGGAGGTATTACTATAAGATAACTTACGTCATGACGGCAATAACTTGGCGCCCTCGCAAGTTACGTCACCATTAACGATAAAAGAACAGCTTCGCTGTTTCGACGGTTTTGACGGCGCGGATTTCAATTTAGAGCACTTATTTTTCGTACTTACAACACTCTACCCGAGATAGAAGTGCGCCCATACGCGCTTAAATTGTACTTCTGCTTAACCGCGCTGCTCGCTTACATCACTCCTCTTACTGCTGCTGAAAGAGGAAGGAAGAAAACATCAGTAACAATGAGAAGTGTCCATAAAGAACACGCCAGAAGAGTGATGCTTCTTCGTCACTCCAGGACAGTGAAGATAGTGGCGCCGAGAGAACATTTAATTTTGCCGGTGAAAGCGGTCTAATTTAGAGCATTGTTCTTCCTGCACCTTCCCTTTTTTCCGGCAGTCTCGTAGTCATTGTTCTATCCGCAGGAAATCTGCCTTTTTATAGAACTCGACTGAAATTACTTACTGTCCTGAAAACTCGTCAAGAGAATCGTTACGATCCAGTGAACTTCTTTGATGAAGTTCTTTCTGTCATACGCACATATAACGAAACTGGCCCTTTATTTTTAACACGCAAGACTTGCGGAAATTCTCGAACGCACTGACATTGCGTGCGATGTGAAAACATTTAGCCGATTGAATGCAATATGTAGCTTTGCTCATGGAAAGCGCTCGGGCAATGTCCATAGGCCATCCAATTTTCGCGATGAGCAGAAGCGCGTCGTGGCGAAAATCGCATCATTTGGAGTACGTGCGAAACGCTTGTTGTTGTTGTGGTTGTTTGAATCTATAAAAAGGCGAGTCCCGGCAGAGCCACCGTGACGCCTTACCGTTTAACTGGCCAGCATGCCGAGCAATGCCTTGCGTAGCGAATTCAAATTAATGAAGCAGTTTGTTTAGCGGGGTTGCTTGACGGCTTACGTAAGTGGAGGTCGCTCAGTTTACGCTTCTAGAAAAATTTTACGGTGCGGTGGACTGAACAGTGAACATGCGCAGCTGCACGGCTGTACGACTAGGTTTTTCGTTATTTTTATTAAAAACGACATTCGCAACGGCCACGTTGAAATCGGCAGCGCGTTAAATCTCCTGAAATCGGGGAAATAAATTACAAAAAAAAAAAACTGAACAAACTTGTCCTTAGTTGATTAGCCGAGCGGAGGCTGATCATTCACGGTGTTCAAACCTCCCCATCGCGTAAAGAAGCAACTGAATACCCTCGAGCACTCCTGACCTTATTCGACTTTCTACAGCTAACATCCCTACAGTCAAAAAATGAAAAAGAAAAATCATGTCGTTAGTGCAGGCATACGGCATTCTAGGGCTAATTTTCCTCCGACTTCATTACTGTGCTTAATTAAAGCGTATCAGAAAGCCTGTCCGTCTGTAATTAATCAGCTGAAATCACAGTGCAGCACAATTTCTATGTCAAATAGTTATTTCTGCATTTGACTTATTTGCTGTCAGAAAATGTAGGAAAGCGTATGAGCGTGCGTGTTTGCTTTCGTTTTTTTTTTCTGAAGTGTTAATAAAAAGCTAGGCAGCTAATTGAATGCGTACAGTTGTTATTGTCATCATACTGTAAAACGTACAACCTTGTGTGCGTTCAAGGAATGTATTTATACATTAGACTATTCACAAGCTACGCCAACATAAACAATATGAGTGGCGACGAACTTCACTCAGGTGAAGCTTGTGTCGTGTATTGTACTACTGATGTTTAAGACATTCATCGGACTAGGCGAACACTGGAATAAATTAATGAGAAATTAATTTGGAAGATAAATATTTCTAATTAAAATGGTCAGAGCTCTAACGTTACGTCAGAATGCCTGTGACACATAGAAGCCCGAAAACCTGTCGGTTTAGTCATCAGAAGGCGCAATGTCGAATTTGCGATCTCTATAACCCTCTTAATATAGAATGTCAAGACTTCGGGGCATATAACTGTTTTTTCCGCTAAGTTTTTTTTTCTTCTTGTTCTATCAACAGAGTCGTATGTCGTTCCTTTCACTTCCAAAGTCATTAGCAGCAGCACACACACACACATACAGAAGTTCGTGAAGTAGAGTTATCACAAATCTTGAATGATTGAGAGATAAAAGAAAATAATACCTGCGTTCGTTGGCCAGATAGGTGCTTCATCTAAAACCAAACCAGGCGGATGCATATTAACTAAACGCGGTGCTGCAGTGTGGCTTATGTATCCGACGAGGTCAGCCCTAATCATGACCGACGGGACCACATGTAGGAAGGAGTGGAGCGCAAACACGTTCGTCTGTTTAATTTTATATGCGCGTTAAGGAATTCCTGAAGGTCGTAACGAAAGTGTGCAGACCATAGGAGGTTAAACGCCATAATTTGATATATCGACTAGATGCACTCTGCGGGACGCTGACGCGGCACTGTCACACTGTCGCAAGAAGTGAGACTTTCTGTATGACGCCTTCTTTACGACTATACTACGGCTGCCATGAAGCAATAAGGAACTTCCTGTGCGATTGTCCTCGTTGTTTTGTGGCAGGAAAGAAACGCTCGTGACCTACGCGGTAGGTGTCCGTGTGCGTGCCTGGTTTGGTGCATGTGCAAGCGCATCTAGTGCACGTGCACGCACAGCATTACGCGCAAGCGTGAGAGTTCCTGAAAGTTAATACCACGACCCTTGCGGTATACGTAAACACTGAATGAGCCTAAAGAACACTAAAGACAAAAAAAGTAATAGAAAAAAAAGAACATTTTTCGCATATTAGTAAGTTACTTTTTCTCACAAACACAGGCACTACCCTTGCGAGCATAACATGCTTGGTGAGCTGCGAAACGCGCAAAAAGAAAATTTATGCGGCGACGCTCCTCTGTGGTTCACGCACGGAAACGCTTAGCTTCGTATATTTATGTATGTAGGCCTGAGCGTTCACTCAGGCCTACATAATTATTTAATTATAAGAATATGCGCATTATATTCTGAGCAAGGTATAGAACTAACATAGCATGTTTAAGAAAATTTCGTTATGCCAACAGGTCGAGGGTACCAAAAAAAAAAAAAAAGAATGAATAAAGCTCGGGACCTCATGTACCCGAAGGCTTGGCACGAAATGCAGGAATGAAAGTTTGACTTTCATTTTCTCTTTTGATATTGACCATAAAATTATAACATTACCGAAAACAAAGTCCCAGAAAAATAATGTATCAATCTAAGACAATTTAGTGGTTCACTTTACTCTGCCTTGATGCACGGTATATATATGATGAAAGCCAGCGCAGTTTTACGCATTGCGATTAATTGTACAAATTCCTAACCGATTCGCTAAAGCTTTATAAAGCATAATATTTTAAACTTGTACGTTGCCTATGCCTCTTAAAACAGCTGCATAGCATATTTTGAATGGAATATGATGTTCTATTACACTAATGTGCTCGCTCCAGTGGTGCTTATGTGCCTACATTACGCGTACACCTTCTATGTCGTGAAAGACTTTTCGATTTTACTTGGTAAATGCTCGTTCGCTGGCACTTATTTGTCGGCTAGCATTCTTCGCTATAGCATCCTGGTTATAGTAGCTGTGCTATAGCAGCTTGCGTACCTATCAGGTGAGATATCGACGTCTAATCGATTACTCACGCCAAAAACTGGTGTGGTGGGCAAACATAGGTACACTAATATATACGTTGTTGGCTTACGTTTTTCTTTTTCTCATGCCGTCATATTCCGTACGGCTGCTCATTCTTCGACTACTTTTTCATAATGCGAGTTATTAAATGCGAAAAATTTTGTGGCGACCATGAGCAACTTTGACCGTATCTATCTGTCTAGCCGCCTACGTCTCGGTGCTCTCCCGGCCCTCTCGTTTACCTGGTATCCACCAAAAATTTCGATGGCAAAGTATCAATATATGACGAACGCTAATGACTGGCCTTTACATCCGTTACATGATATACTCGTCGCGTACGTCAGGTTTAATGATACTGCAACCACGTATGACTCATAGCCGTAGTGCTCGGCCCGTGTTATTCGGGTATGCGTCACAGGTGTTCGAATTTTCTACTAGCCCATACCAATATCGAACCAAGTAAAATAGGCATTTAACTATCATCAGACCGCACTTAAAAACAGCAAAGGCATACAAAATGTAGTAGCCTGGGAATGTAATATAGGCACTAAACAGACACACACGAACACGCCGTGATCTCCGAAAGCAAACTTCCTAGCGGTAGGCGGGTATCGAACCCGATCCACCGAGGTGCCAGGCAAGCACGCTACCACTGGGCAACGGCGGCTGATACACTAGCGGTTGTGATTGAGGTGCTTGTTTTAACGTCACTTGTGCTTCTTAGCAATGCAGTAAAGGATACATATGTCCTATACTAGCACTCGGCATGCTTTTGTCCAACTTTTCTGGATCCCTTAAGAAGAGTTCAACGAACGACGCTCATAATGCGCACATCACCGCGCCGTAGTGTGCATTTCTCTTTGAGGAAACAGGCGTCTGTGCTACATACTAGCGTCAGTGTCAACGTTACGTCGCTGTGAGCTGTAATTCAGTCACCAAGGTGCTATCGAATTTCTTGGTTGGTCCATGGATGCTAGGCATACACCTACTCATGGACTTTGCACAAAGATGTTCATCCTACCTTTAAAACTTCGCTGAATGTCACCCCAATAGGCAACTTCCTCGCTGATGGTTTTGAATGACACCGATTCCCATAGTGCGTGGGATCTGCAGAACTTTTTTTTTTGTAAGTCAGACTATTTCTGGCACGACATTGTATGAATTCACATCATTGCTTAAGTTGACAGGAATGCGGAGGCTTGAAATGGTGTACAGTGGTAGGACGAGAAAGGCTGCTGCGGGACTTCATGGGAGCAACTTTCTATCTTGTACTATTGCCCACGAGATCGAACAGAGTCGGCACCTAGTGGCGAAAGGACTGCGCTTCAAAGTGCGCATGGCTATTTGCGTCGTCTGCTATCTACTACGTGTTTGCATGCGCGCATACGTCATATAAACCCTCCAGGATCTTTGTTCCTTCTGTAGGTGCAGTGCCAAATGCTTGCATGGAATTATCCAAGCATACGAAAGTACTCAGCTTTGCACTGCAGTATTTGCGCTTTCTTAGGATCATTGAGTGCGTGTGTCTAGAGAATGCTTTGTCGTAGGCACAATTATTGCACTTTAGCTGCTTCTGTGTCTTTCAAGCATACCGCAAGATAAACTGTAGGTGTCGTTCCGAAGAAGTTATGCGGGAATTGTCAACGTGTAAATGCATTGCTGTAGCGATATATGATTTCGCTGTATGTGATTGTTTTGTTACAACATAAACGAGTTGATGCAAATATCTGTCAGTGGTAGAAGAAAATAACAATCTGACTCATGACATTATATTACGACGTACGTGTACTTTGGCGTGTGCGGGTAATTGTGTGACTGCCATTTAGTGGTTCCGTGATGACCCTAAATGTCCTTAAGACGTCCTTTTGTTGTACCGTTTTGACACCACTACGGAGAAGGTTTGTGCCTCCCAACTGAATTCTGGCACTTGGGCACTTGAACTGCCTTAGGCATTTGAACTGTCTTCCAAAAAGGAGTACATGGTTTTGTACATGAGGATCATGCTTAACGCCGTAGTCAACATCCAGACCGAGTTGCCGGTGCTTAATATAACTTGAGCTTCATTGTGGCTTAGTTAAGGTGGCACTTTCGCTTGAAGAACGTATGTTTCTGATCCATATGATAACTGGAACGGTTATACAAGTAACCGTGCGAAGAAAAGCCGCGTTTAGCTATTAAAATGTAGTTAAGATTGCCTCGAACCGCTCACAACGGAGCGCCGCTGTGTGCATTTCGGTGCGAGCCGCCAACCGCCTATCCGCACTAATGCGGTGACGGTTTTGTCGATCGCGCGGACAACATCTGTCCGTATTCTAGCCCAAAGTACAAAAGAAACAGAACAAAAGTTCTCTCAATGAAAAGAAAAACGTTAAATAAAAAAAATTGTCGGCTATCTTAATGGCACGTTCGATCTGCTTATACCGCACAGCGAATAGAGAACTGAAACTCACGACTACAACATACACCTAAGTTCCGTCGTTGTATGCACGCGTCACATGGTGAGTAGCCAATCGATACACGCGCACTGCGTTGAAGCTGTGTGACAATGAGCATTAAACTATCGGCGTAATTACGGGTATCACGTCGGGTAGTCGGTTCTGGACAACATAATGACAGGTATTTCGCAGCAGATACGAATAGAGGGGAGCAATGAGGCGGATTGGAGACAGGGAAATGGCGTCTTGACAGATATACGTCACCCTGTTCGCTTCCTTGCTGCGTCGGTGAGGGTGACGGGGGCTGTCAATGGCGTATAAGAGAGAGCGGAGAAAGGCGGCTCACAACATATCAGCTCGGGTGGGGGGGGGCATCGACGTTGTTACAGTTACGTCGGAGACGCAGTTTCATAGAACGACGTCACATAAAAAGAAACAGCAGTCCAAGTGGGCTTACGTGGGCTTTACTATAGTATAGAGAACTTTCTGTATATCATGCAAGTTGTAAGTTTGCCGTGCTATTGTCTAATAGCCCGTCAGTGGCAAAAAGTGATCGTTGCGAACAGCTTTGTCTATTCCCCCAAATGAACTCTCCCTAAACTCATCTCGAACGTTGAAGATTCACACACGGTTTCCTTCTCTTCTTTGGTCTCGTTAAGTAGGACTCAGAAAATTCACCAAGACTAATTATACATTAGCAACACAACAGTCGATGCTAGGCTTGCATTTTTATCGAATTTCTTTAGCAATGAATATGAATGAAACGTCGTAGGTAATTACACAGGTTCAAAGCAACGATCCATTAGAAATGACTTAATGCTCGTTGGAGGTACTATACAGCGGCAGTAATAGCCGTAGTGCTTAGCTGCCTGATTCTGAAAGACGCGTGTTCGATCCCGGCTCCTGCGGTCGCATGTTCAATGAAGGTGAAAATACTGGAGGCCCGTGCACCGTGTATTATCAGTGCACATTAAAGAACTCCAGGAGGTCAAAATTTTTCAGAGCCATCCACTACATCGTGTCTCATAATCATATCGTGGTTTTGGCACGTAAAACCCCAGCAATTATTAATGTTACGAGCAGTAAGGCATGAGCCGCACCTGGCATCGCTATCAGTGAGCTGTTATTAGCTGTATGTGTCATAACTAGCAAGGACGAACTGAGTGTATGATGTTCGCAGAGGTAATTGTGATGGAGCTACATATTCATGCTTTATTAATACGGCAGCAATTAAACGGCGGCTCGAGTAACTTTTGTACCGCTGCCTTTGCTTCTGTCAATGGCAAACGCACCGCTTGCCCGCGGTGCTTTATGCCTGTGTTGCATGGTCGCTTTTGATCATGATCGGGTCAGGTCCTGATGCACTTCAATATGCAGCGAGTGCGCTAACATGGTGCCTGTCGGTCTTACTCGATTCCGATCGCCGTCACGCGATCGTTTTTTTTTTTATTGAAGTGGTGAATGGGAGAGGTCGGTGCCTTTAGTACGGCACCGGCTACTCCTTCTCGCTTAGCAACCCCAGCAAAAGTTCAAGAAAGAAGTAAAAAAGAAAAATAAGAAAAAAGAGTTTCACAAGGCATACACATTAGTAACACTAAAAGGGTCGGCGCTATATATAAAGTTCGACAGTGCACGGTTCAGAGTTCCGTGCCGCGATCGTGTTTGTGATAGTGCTCTGGTTGACGTCTGCGCCTTCTGAAAGCTTAGTGCGCTAGGGAACAATGAAGAAAAAGTTCGATATTGCTCAATGAAACGAGCTAATTTATAAAAATATTAGGCTGTAGACAGTGAGACAGTGCCCAACTTTCCCAGTCGTATAGTGGTGACACCATGCAAACGTAGGAGTGAAATGTCATCACTAGACGATTACCATTTGCTCATAAGAACTCATAATACATCTGATATATGTTTTTTAAAAAAGCAGGGCTTTTTACCTGTACGTTTTACAGCACGTAAAATAAATTTCATAGATCTCTTGAGCCCATGAGAGATAGCTGTTTTACTTTAGCTTGCCCACATGCACGGGAGAATCAATGGACAGTGTAGGATTGATTGATTTGATTGATACGGGTGGTTTAACGTCCCAAAACCAGTTCTGATTATGAGAGACGCCGTAGTGGAGGGCTCCGGAAATTTCGACCACCTGGGGTTCTTTAACGTGCACTGACATCGCGCAGCACACGGGCCTCAACATTTCGCCTCCATCGAAATTTAGCCGCCGCGGCCGTGATTCGATCCCGCGATCCCGGATCAGCAGCCGAGTACCGTAGCCACTAGACCACCGTGGCGGGGCGACCATGTAGGAGCAATGATCGCTGAAAGCGACCAAGGAATTCGCTCCGGGTCGGGCCCGTACGCGATCACCAGTGGCAGTGTGACACCGGTAATATACTCTCTGCAGAGACGCGCGGAATGCGTTTGGCTGCAATAATGACGCAGTTAAGGTGACCGGCCGTCAGCCGTCCAGTCACTCGGCTCGGTTGCGAATGTAGGCCAGTCTTACGCCTAAAACCGCTGTTTGCACGACCGTTGGAAGAAAGCACAATGTTCGCAGAATTTCAACGTTGCCGGCGAGATGCTTTATGTGTCAGCTGTTGCGGACTCTCCGCTGCCACCGCTTGTCGTGGTTCGTCGCTGCCACCATTTGTCGTGGACTCGTGTCGCCTTCAGGCCAGGAGTCCACGGGGCAGGAAGGAAGAGTACGAGGAGTTGGTTGGGAGAAGACAATATTTACATTTATTTACATGTTGGTAGCTGATGGCCGAATCTCTGCCGAATCTCAATCAATCCTCTGATCCCGGGGTGCTCCCGTGGATTAAGTAACCAGCGTCGTCCGGCGACGCCTTCTTGGGAGGGCCCAGTTGACGCTTCTTCTTCCAATCGGAGGTTGAAGGTCCGAAGGGGAAGAGGGTTGTGCACCGCCCCTTCAACTTAATTCGAAGGTCGCCGAGGCAATCATTCTCTCAGTCGCATCGTACGACGGCAGCAGGACCCCTTTTTGGTGATGACAACTCGCCACCCCCTGCTGCGGTAACGTGGAAGTCATCACCGGAGCCCGGCTCGTTACCGGCTTTCGAGACGTCCGTCGTAGCGGCAAACGAGCTTTTACTGGCGCCGCTCAGTCTCCGATGTCTCGGACGTAACAGCTCCGTCCGCCGGCGGGAGACTCGACCTGAGGGTGACCAGCATACCAGGTCGGCCGAAGTGTCGGGGTTCGATCAGCTCTCCGTGGGACGGAAGCTCCGATGTGGGGTTCTCACACATGCCTTGGTGGCTGTCATCCTGGGCACACACGTAACCACACGCGCACACGCACAACTACAGGTACGGGAAGTGCCCTGCCCGCACTAGGAGCCATCGAGCCCAAAATACGCAAACCAATCTGCCTTACATTTCTCAAATTAATGAAAGCAGCCCTCAAGACATTCGTAAACATTCGCTGAAGCTCCCAATCTCTATTCCTAAATTAATTTGAGCTTGCAGTTTACTTTAGTTATCATTTTCACTCGATGAACTACATGTGTGAGCTATCGCAATCTGCCGCAAATCCACCAGGCTCCACATTTCTGAACCAGTACATGCCTCACATATGACCCCGACCTTTCGTTCCCAAAATTTTGTGCCGTCAAAGTGAGTCATCATGTTCCCGTGAACAGACGAAAGAAAACTGTCGAGCTGCATTAGAGCAAGAGCTAGATTCGCAAACGTGCTCTAAATAAACAACTACAAACCTATGCAGCATAACAACAGGAACACTGACCATATTCAACATCCGCCTACGCACGTCCTAGTGTTACTTAAACTTGCACTCCACGGATGTACTACACAACGAGCTTTCTGACTTTGCGGTCACAATTCTTACACCTTCATACTCTATATAAAATAACTCCACACACTGCACATGCCTTTAGAGCAATAAACAGAAAACAAAACTCGCGAAAGTTATGCTCAAAACTCAATAAGAATATCCATGCTGATTAATCACTCTTGCCTAAAAGCTAACTCAAAGCACTGCCACTATTTACGCCCTTGTTGAACACACTAACCTGATTCTTCCCAGCGTCCGCAGAATAAACATAAGTCTAAAGCAACAAACAAAGCTCTCGCTAGCATTACACTCTAAAACTCGCTAATAATACCATTGCTTATGAAACCTCATACCATTCCGCGGTTTTGCGTACCCGCTGTACAAACCGTAACACGATTCCTTGCATTCGAACTGAATGACGCGCAAATCAAACGCTACTCTTCTCAAAACATATGCGGTCATACGATTCTTCAAACACGATCTCTCAAACATATCGCAAACCATTCAATCTCATACATTACTGCAACCTTTCAACAAACAACTCGCTTTCTCACTTTCCACTATGCCTTCACACTCACTATCGGTTCAACAAAAAAGTTACAGTTCACGAAATGCAATCAAACTTCAACGTCAAAGCTACAGAAACACATCTCAGACTACACGTGGAGATAAAGAAACATCACTTCGCAAGGCTAAAATAAACAAACAAGCAAAAGTGTCTCCCATTTTTGAGCCGTACTCGCGGTGGTCGCGCTCGGAACGCTTTTCTTGCACAGGAAACGCAAAACGCGAAGCACCTGTTCGACTCTCCACACGGCGCCACTATCCTCGCCATCGCCTTGCCTGCGCTACCGTGGTCGCATTGTTCGCTGACTTCACGACGACCCCTTACCGTGCACACCCGCGACAATGCTACACCGAGAGGAGGACGGGAAGATAACTGCAACCGGCCCTCGGACCGCTTCCGCGCAGAGTGCACCTCTCTTCTCCCTTTCGTTCGGCGGATTCTACTTATTCTACGCCGATTTGTCTTGCGTGACAACCACACCTTTCTCATTTTTGTGCTTCTTCGTTTGAAGCCCGTCTGGAAACCATCCACGCTCAGTGTGGCATTCCTCTCACTGCGGCGCCTTTTCGGCCTATGCCGCTTCTTTCTGGGCATTTCGGAGCCCTTCGCTTCCTTTTCATGCACCTGTGCCAACTCACTGCACTCGCTAGCTGGCTGATCCACGCAGTCTAAATGATTTACAGCAAAATCATCTGTTTTTTCACTCTCCTGACTGCCGGACCGCTTCAAACACTTAGGAAAGTTGCAGCTGTCTGCTTCTAAGCTACTTAGCTCGCATACCTGGGAGCTACCCTCGACTGCAACCTCTTCCTCACATTGTGCTTCACTGCACCCTGCTGACCTTTCACTGGTAGTCCTGCCTAGCGAGTCGAAATTACCTTGGACGCGGCATGCAGGATCTACCGTCGCGACATATTCCCTTTGTATCCGTACCGAATCGTCCGCAACCTTCCTAGGTGCTTCACTCTCGTTCCATCGGCCCGATACCTCGTCGCGTTCCTCAAATGCAACCTGCTGCTCACATTGCGCTTCACTGCGCTCTCCTGGCCTTTCACTGGTGTTCTCGCATGACATGTCGAAATCACCTTGGACATTGCATGCAAGATACACCGTCACGACGTCCTCATTTTGTATTCGTGCCAAATCGTCCGCAACCTCTCTAGGCGCTTCTCTTTCATCCCATTGGCACGATACTTCGTCGCGTTTTTTCCGGCCTTCAACGACATCCACTTTCACTGCGGCATCTTTGTCACCAAAGTTCACTTCACTTGTGAACGTGCCGCCCCTCTCGCGTGCGCTAGCGCTTTCTTCGGCTTGGACCTCCACCGCACACGCTACCACTTCGCACCTTTCGTGCGCTACTTCCGCAGATACCTGATTACCACTCTGTATTGCCTTTCGTTCCCGATCTAGCCTTTCAATCTCTTCGTTTAAAAATTTCAACTCTTGCCTGCGTCTTTCGTCATCAATTCTTTCCTTTATTTCTCTTTCCTGACTTATTAGAATTAAGGTCCCGACATATTCAATGTCCTCCGGATCGCTACCACTTTCTACTATTAGGTTTTGAATTTCCGATTCAGGCAAGTCTTCATCTACATCCAGATCAAACTCTTCAGCAAGCATCAACAGGCTAGCTTTCGTCAAACTCGTCAAATTCATGGTGACTGCTTTAAACTTTGACTCGGTTTTCGCAAAATGTAGAAATCAACCCCACCAGCGTTTCAATTCTGGTCCTAGAGAAATTGAAGCCTGGTAAACTCTACAGAATTAACGAAAGCCCCCACTAGCAGTCCCAAGTTCCCTAATTATTCTCTACCCTTTTCCAATTTCTTAATCCCCTCAGTCAACTCCCAATCCTACGTAACTCTTCCTCCTCCGCACCTATCCTTTCAACAACATCAATAATCAATCTCAAGCTCCCTGCTCACTTCCTCACGTCCAATACCAATAATTCTGCACTTTTCCACAAAGCTATATGGGTTGCCTTCAGCAGCTTGTTTACATCCCCTTGAAAGCTGCTTTCTGCTGAGATACGCACTACCACAATTCTAGGCAGTTGTACGATCGAGCTTTTAACGGTCCTAGGCTAAAAGACTCGATGACTCTTAAGCACAAAGCCAGGCACTCACCCAACACCGTGCAGTCGTGGTACGCTACGAGGATCCCGCCGTCTTCCAGTTTCTAGGGCTTTCGGCCGGTCCTTTCTCCATGGAGCCTCCGGTTCATCACGCCGCTCGCCATCCGCCGTCGTGGTTCATATCCCACCGCTTGCCAGCCAGTTGTTGCGGACTCTCCGCTGCCACCGCTTGTCGTGGTTCGTCGCTGCCACCATTTGTCGTGGACTCGTGTCGCCTTCAGGCCAGGAGTCCACGGGGCAGGAAGGAAGAGTACGAGGAGTTGCTTTGGAGAAGAGAATATCTACATTTATTTACAACATGGTAGCTTATGGCCGAATCTCAATCAATCCTCTATCGAATCCCCCTGATCCCGGGGTGCTCCCGTGGATTAAGTAACCAGCGTCGTCCGGCGACGCCTTCTTGGGAGGGCCCAGTTGACGCTTCTTCTTGCAATCGGAGGTTGAAGGTCCGAAGGGGAAGAGGGTTGTGCACCGCCCCTTCAACTTCGAAGGTCGCCGAGGCAATCCTTCTCTCAGTCGCATCGTACGACGGCAGCAGGACCCCTTTTTGGTGAAGATAACTGCCACCCCCTGCTGCAGTAACGTGGAAGTCATCACCGGAGCCCGGCTCGTTACCGGTAACGTGGAAGTCATCACCGGAGCCCGGCTCGTTACCGGCTTTCGAGACGTCCGTCGTAGCGGCAAACGAGCTTTTACTGGCGCCGCTCAGTCTCCGATGTCTCGGACGTAACACAGCCAAAACGGCTGAGGCAGCAAAAGTCATGCGAACATCGTCTTAAATTTCACTGGGCATTGTCGAAGCGCTTTTCCTTTGTCTTATTGCCAGTCACCGTGAAGATGCAATGTCTGTAACAGCACTGGCGGCGCTTCCCATCAAGCTAGCGGTATGGAACGCCTGTTGGCTTCTATGACGGTGTTGCTTTTGCCAAGCTCTAAGAGTTGTATTCCATGCTGCGTCATGCTAGCGTATCGCAAATGTCCATAGAACAACGCGTGTGAAGTTAGGGCTTAGATATAGGCTTTGCTATTGCTCACAGTGTCCCTGTGAGTGAAACAGTGAGTGAAACACTTTTAATTTTATGGCATGGATATTTGCTGCTTTATATTGCCACATTATGTGCGGGTTTAAATTGCAGATGGTAAAAATAGTCACTAATGGTGCTGATGTGCAGAGAATGGGGCGATAAATTATGACTGAAGCTTAATTAAACACGCGTAAGTATTATGTATCCCAATTGGTACACAGTGGAACACAGACAGTACGCTGAGGGCTGGGATACGCGGGTCCAATTTCTTCTTCTACGAAACCCGAGACTTTTCGTTGTTCTTTCTTTCTTTCTTTCTTTCTTTCTTTCTTTCTTTCTTTCTTTCTTTCTTTCTTTCTTTCTTTCTTTCTTTCTTTCTTTCTTTCTTTCTTTCTTTCTTCATTGTCCTTCCCATATTCACTACCACGTAGCAGTGTGGGCAGTCCTCATTAGGGTGTAGAGACTTTATTTCGCATTAACAAGAAGACAGGTAAACCCCTCCCGCCCTCCCCTCCCGGCACCACTTATTTCTTGGCCTTATTTCTGGGCAATATCAGCTGTGGATTCGGAGAGGAACTTGGTGAAATAAGCGAACATACCCACGGGTTCTACAATAGAAAGCTTCGCCGAAAATGAACTACTGGACATGCACGCCATGTTAGCTACCAGTAAGCACCTCTGCTCTGTCTATAATCACCACAGAAAAGCGTGTACTTGATTCAGGAACAGGTGAACTAGCTCACCAATACTTTGTGTTAAGCTATAATGAGGCTACCATTGTCTCTCAGAAAGCTGCATGTGTGAATGCTGGCACTTCGCAGGAGCTTACGATGAAACCATTCTTTAATTAAAAGGCCTGACGTTTCAACTCGAAACGCTAGAAAAGTGCATCCCCCACCACGGTGGTCTAGTGGCTAAGGTACTCGGCTGCTGATCCGAGGGTCGCGGGATCGAATCCCGGCCGCGGCGGCTGCATTTCGATGGAGGCGAAATGTTGAGGCCCGTGTGCTGTGCGCTGTCATTGCACGTTAAAGAACCCCAGGTGGTCGAAATTTCCGGAGCCCTCCACTACGGCGTCTCTCATAATCAGAACTGGTTTTGGGACGTAAAACCCCACAAAACAACAAACAACAAGAAAAGTGCATTGGAGTATTCTTGCGTATCTCTCGCACTGTGGAAACTGACGTATAGCGACAGCAAGGCACGGCCTATTCCGCATTGTTTGACTTTGAATAAAGTGTTACAAAACGGATCGATGCCCTCGTGCAATGTAAGTGGTCATGTGTACAGCGTCGCCTTACCAGGTGTGTCGACTACCCTGCGACGCCCAAAAAGGTATCTCATGGTTCGACTTAAGTTTGGTGCTGGCGTCGGGGCTTAGAAGTCAGATTAATTGGACAGAAATACACGATACGGTGCGCTGGCGTGCATATTATAGTGGGCAGCGTTCGTTGGCGTACTCCCTGGGATCGAGCAAAACCATGCTGAAACATGCTCAGTCATAGTAGCACATACGTAATGCACATTACATGGCTATAATAGTGAATAGCTAACGCTATAACCAATGTGACGTTTCTAAGCGGCCGTGGTGCTTAGCGGCTAGGGAGTTGGCTTGCCGGGCTCAAAGTCGTGGGATCGAATCCTGGCCACGGTGGCCAAATTTCGATGGGGGTGAATTGCTAAAGAACGCACGTATAAGGAGATTAAGGCGCACGTTACATAACCACAAGTGATCACAATTAGTTTGGAGCCTTCTACTACAAGGCGTGCCTCAAAAACCTTTCGTGGTTTTTGCGCGCGCAACTTCCAATTCAATACCGCAATCACCGCAACTTCCAATTCAATACTTTTATTTACGATATGTACCACGTGGTTGGTTGCTGCGGGTCGTCACAACATGTTTGCTCGCTTTTGTCTGCTGTTGTGGTGTGTACATTAAAATAGCCAGCCTATAACAAACGGTATGCTCTAGTTATGCCCAAGCAATATGCGTCATAAGATGTTCAATATGTCGTTTCGCAGTTCCTAGGTTGACATGTAGACGCTAAACAAAAACATTCGATAACAGTTTCGAGCTCACCCGCATTCCCTGGGTCATGATATGCGGTTATGCGCCATACGTGATCACAAAGTTATTATTCATGATGCACAACACCTCAGGCATGATGTCATTTTATTCATGTCATGATCGGTAAGTCATGTTTATCATATCTTCGGACTTTGTCGTGCTAATTAGATAGATAGATAGATAGATAGATAGATAGATAGATAGATAGATAGATAGATAGATAGATAGATAGATAGATAGATAGATAGATAGATAGATAGATAGATACGGTCATGGTACCTTCATTGGCTAAAAAACGCTTCTCAAGATGACCGCTATACAAGGAAAACAATTGGCGTTAACAGATTCAAAACATTGAACAAAGCGTGCAGAAAAAGAAAACAAATCAACTAGTGTCGTCGTTTAATTTTGTTCATTTTGACCCATGGCTACGGTATAATGGAGGTCAAAGAAAATAACGCGATAACTACCACAAGTGGCGGGCGAATATTGAGCACGCGAACGTTTATTAGTGGTAGATACGAAATCGAGACCTCTGAAAGCCAATTCAGAGCTATACTGACTAATTATAAGAAGAAGAATAGTAACAATTAGAACGAAAAGAAGAACGCTCGCATCGAATAAGAAGACGACAACAACATGTGTTGAAAATAATCGGTACACACTGCCAATGTGCACTGGTTCCGATAGCTGCAGTGCGTGCCGTTCAGTGGCAAGTTGAAATCTTCGCTTTCGATCGCATGCTTTGTAAACAATTTCAGTCATTTACTATCCTTTGTTTTCGTTTGCACATTCCTCAATTCGAACTCAGTTTTGAAGCTGAACAAACAGCGGACGTCTGACTGCATAGGACATTCGCGCCTCTATAAGTAAACCATGTGAGCTTTTTCTGTAGCTATGTACCGTGGTACACGCACGGCAGTGCTGTTCTCCCCCGATGCGAAAAAATTGTACAAACTATCAAAACACTCGTCCGACGCGAGCGAGAGAGGCCTGACATGTTTTACATTTTTTAGCTTTTCTTTTGTGCGCGCCCGACGCTAAATTCCGGCGCCACATCGAAGCCGGCGATTTGCAAACGAAAGACGCGGCGCCGATAGTGGCAGAGGTACGCAGGACGCGTTTCCGGGTTTCCATGCAGATTGAAATGGAAGAATACCATTTGTTTCACCATCACAAAGAAAACAGCGTCGGCGAAAAAGAAGCAACTAACGCACGCACATAGGCGCGCGCGCGTGCTCAAGCAGATGTATGAGAAGGAAACTTAGTTCCGGCAGTTTCGAAACTCTTGGCGAAGCCGCTCGAAAACCTTTTTCCGCAGCGGAAGAGAAAGACGACGTTGCGATCGCTCTAGCCAGCGGAAGGTACGCTTAAGTTTTCTTGGGTATATTTTTTATTCTCGTGATTGGTATTTCGCTCTGGCCCTCACGCATACTTTTTTTATTTATTATACTTGAGCACCGTTTCGTTACCATGGTCTTTTGTCTAACTCTCTCTCATTTCCCCTCCAGTTATACGTCCATGATCATACAGAGGCAGCTGAGGTCGTATGCAGTACACGTTCTCACCACCTCGACTATTGTTTGTTTTTGCTTTTCAATAACGTTCAGCAGTACTCTACGCAGAGCGTGCCCTATGCTTTATGTAGGATACTGCAAGGGCGCTCTTTCAACGCTGTCTTCTGAGGGCGATGAACGATCGCCCTTAAATTTTACAGCCGCTACTTTCCTTTTTCTTTTCTCTTTGCGGCGCAAAGTCACTCCTTCATTCGATTTCGACGACTGACGTCTTCACACACGTCTCCCGGTTGTATGCTCTCCGGATGCCTCTCAGTGCGCACCACGGCGCTTTTGCCTCCGACCCTTACGTATGTCTGCATTCCTGATGCTTGTTTATGCGCCTGAAGCAGGCGGCGTTGTTCCTTGTGCTGCCAATCCGAGTGAGGGTCGCAAAGGGAGGAAGCAGGAGAGACTCGGGAAAACGGTCGGAGCGTGTAACCACGTCGTGTTTGTTTCTCGCGTCTGTGTGCCCCACGGCAGCGAAGAGACGCAATCGATGAATGGAGGCGAAGAAAGTCCATCGACTTCACTTTATCTTTCTTTTGCCTTGCTGTCTTGTTGGCGTTATTCCACGAAGCCTTGTCTCTTGCCTAGAAATCGTTTCTTGACTTCCCCGCATGTAGCCAAAGCGTTTCCTTGCTCGTGGGCCAAAAAGAGTTCGCTGTGTTCGGGAGAGACATCCATTTGACGGGCATGCTCGTTTGTGTGTGCATTAGGTAAGGGGTGGGGATGTCACTGACGTTGCATCGGTCATACCCTCAAACTGTTTTCTTTCCTTTTCTGTTTGCTCCTTTGTGCTTTTCTTGTTTCCTGTTACTTTACAGTGCTTGCTTTTAGTGATTCCCATGCACAGGCTTTGTTCTTACCCGCAAGACCTTCTGCGTCGATACTTGTACGTGTCGAGTACTCAGCGGGCGTAACAACGAGATAATGGATGTCGGTGGCCGCACCTAAGAGCCCGATCGAATGACGCCGATCGACGTCCACCGAGCGAAGAACCCGCGATGCTGGCCCTGTACCAACATAGCCAGTTGTCGACATGGAAACCCGTATTCAGTCTATACCACTGCTCGGAGCCAACGCATCGGCACTCGCGCACTGGTCCCTTTGACCGCAGGACGCCACGTTACGTTTGGAAAGCTTGGAAAGACTTGGAAAGTTCGATTGTGTATTCCGCGTGATAAACTGCTTATTCTTCCTAATTTTTCGTTATCGCAGAGTTTTGGCTCGCGAGCCCTTTTATATTTCAACATCTCAATCAATACAATCACTATAACGAGGATAGGCCATTTTGTGGTTCTCTTGGTCAGGTTTAAGCACAGCTTGTATGTGATGGCGTGTTCATGATCGACTGGAGTCTCTGTTACACTGAACCTTGCTGAAAAGCAAGATGCAATGAAGATATCTAAATGTAGTCGTACTGTAGACCGATTCGTTATACGTATAGGAAGTAAAGGTTAGGCTGAAAGGAAGGCGGTTAATCGGAAAACAAATATCAAGTTTTCTACGCTGCATTGGGGTTGGGATACACCGAAAGATAAGAAAGAAATGAATGATGAGTAGATATAGGCAAAGACACATAGGCACCAACACAGCAGCGTCATAGTGGTTCAACGAGGCCAGTCGCTCGTAGAAACTTCAGCAGCGCCTTCGTCGCCTTCTGATTCGTAGCTCGAACGTTCCGTCATTCCAAGATTGATCGGTACAACATGCAGCTGGTCATCGAGGAGTGCTAATCCTGCTGCAAGGGGTTTTCTCTGTCACCTGTAGCGAGGACAATCGCAGAATGTGTGTGCAGTGGTTTCCTCGCTGTCGCAGGTATCGCAGGCAGCTCTGCCTGTAATTCCCATGCGGCAAGCAAAGATGTTTGTAAATGACGCTGCACGCAACAGGCGGCAGAGAATCGTTGTTTGAAATTGAGGCAGTCCATATGGATATTGGGGGAGTAACGGGTCCAGGCGACAAAGGCGGGTATGCAACAAACCAGGCGTATCGCTCATCGATTGAGCGACAACACGTGCGAGCAAACGAATTATTGCTGGTGCCTCAGTTTTTCATAGCGGGATGGCTTCTTCTGCGCCTTTTGGTTAGAATTCCCAGCAGCGTTATTTGCATGCTCGTTGTCGATGGTACCGCGGTGGCCTAGAAACCTCTAAAATGCTATATTCTTTTGTCTGTTAACTTACTAATGATGTGGGCCGGTATTAAGAAGGAAGGAAGGTAATAGTAGGGAGGGAAAGGCAGGGATGTTAACCAGTGCAGGACAACTGGTGTGCTACCCTGCTCGAGGGGAAGGGGGAGTTTGAAAGGTGAGAGAAAAGAGAGAGAGAGATAAAGGATGCACATATAGCACACTGTCAGAGCCAGTGGCTCTGTCAGAGTCAGTGTCAGAGTCTGTAATAGTGATGTCGCATGATATGCGACATCACTGTTACAGTCGCTTGTGCAAGTCTGTCGTCTTCAATAACTGCAGCAGCGCCTTTACCAACATCAGCCGTTATTAAGAAAAACGACTTGCGCTGGAAGTTTTCGCAAAAGAATGTTGCTCTCGCTGCTGGACGTAAAATGCTGGACGTATAATTAACGAGGCGTTCAGGTCAACGGCGGGGACATTCACGAAGGAAGGGTTCTGTGATTTCGGTCCTTGTCAATTTCCAGCCCACGTTTGTATTGGGATCACAAAGTAGAGCTCATAAAGGCACAGAAGGGCAGGCTGACTTGGAATGCCTAAATATTCGCGATATTAGGATTGGTTCTCGTTGAATCCTACGAAGTGCACTGCGGAGTGCCGCAACTCCGCGGCAGTCGATGTTGTCCTTTGAGGCGCTTTAAGCTGAGTGTTTCGGCTATTTTTGGGAAGACCACAGCCCCTCTAGGTTATGCCGCTGCTGTAGAGCCATCACTGTAAAGCTGAAGAGTGTCCTTATAGTATTTGTGTAGCATGAGCAGAGACAGCCACTTTAAAGCTGGTTATGGCAGTTTTTCCTTCGTCCGATTTCCTCGTACTGTCAGTCGAAGTATGTTGGCTCAAACGCCAAGAAGGCGTAAACAGTCTCCCAGCAGACGTCTGGTATGCGCCGTTCTTCACGTTCTGTACTTTCGTTCTTTTTATTCCCTTTCCCAGGTGCAGGGTAGCAAACCAGACATAAGTCTCGTTAAACCTTCCTGCCCTTCCTTGCGTTTTTTTTTTTCTCTCTTTGGTCAGCGCGAGGCACCAACAGTGAGCCGACGCCTTACACGAATAGGCTCCGGGAAAGTCTCCTGGAAGTGAAGCGTAGTTGTGTGCAGGGACATGACCAAGGTGTCTAATATACGCTCAAGCACCGAAGTGTTGTGAGTCGTCGCGAGATTATCCTCGGCAATCGCGATGATATTCGTTCTGAACGTGCAGCAGCAATCCAAAATAAACTCTGAGTGCCTGGCCACATGAGGGCACCAGCAGAGGTCTAAACCAATGATGATCCCTAAGAATCTGTGCATCCTAGTGTACCAAACACTTTGACCACCGACGGATACGGCACACGCCGTTATTCGCTTCCACACGAAAGCGACCAGCGCATACTTCCCAATTTAAATTTCGAGGCGTTGTTCACTAAGATACGCTGATATTGAAATTGTGACTTTTAGGAGCCTCGTGCGTACCTGAGGACGTGTTACACCTGACTTCGAAACACAGATATCACCAACTTAGATTGCCCCGCCACAGTGGTCCAGTGGCTATGACACTCGGATGCTGATTGTGGAATAGAATCACGGCCGCGGGGTCTGAACTTCGATGGAGGCGATATGTTGAAGGCAGTGTACGCGATGTCATATAACTACACTGTAAAGAACTCCAGGTGGTCGAAATTTCCGGAGCCCTCCACTACGGCGTCTGTCATAATCATATCGTGGCTTTGGGACGTAAAGCCCCAGAAATAAATCAAGCAGAATAGATTGATATCTGAACAGAAACTGATTATGTTCCGCAAGACCAATGAGAATTATGTCGAATATAGTAGGACTCAAAACGCTACCTTGAGGAACGACATGACATGTGTGGGAGTGAGAAGTCGGCCCATAATCAGTTTGCACGAAGATGTCATGTGCAGGCAGCAACAGATCGTGCGATACACTCGACCACCTAGACCAACCATCTCAAGTGCTTCAAGATGACCCCATAAAAAGCATTATTGCAAGCTCCTCTGACATCAAAAAAAAAAAAAAAAAGGTTGATCCCCCTGTCAAAGGAATCGGTATAACACGAAAGTGAAATGTCTCTTCGTGTAAACAGTTGAATGTTTGTTGTTACATCGAGGTGAACTTGCCCATTGCTATCGGTGTTTCGCTGGTACGGCACCGTTTGACGTGGATGAAACCACGTTCACACATCGCCTCCATAACATCAAGCACCAACCCTCTGTGGTAACTGAACTATAGTTTACCTAATACATGGGCACAATATATAGTAAATGCCGCGCAACAAAGGTATCAGTCATATTTACTTGCGCCACATTGACCCGTCAACATCGTTGCCGTGTCCTGGTGCCTGACGCAGCAATTCTTACCCGCACCATATGGTGCGGCAGCTAACATCCTAAAGAAGTTCATGAAAGGTCAAGGCATCCCTGTTTCGAGCACTGGAAGGCCACAACTCTAATTGCATGTTTTTAACACGCCAGGAAAACGGAAACGAGTTTTGGCGTGGAGTAACCGACGATGTGCCTTGCCTGAAGAGAATCTGCAAGGCTCAGTAGTCGGAGGAGAAGAAACAACTTATTTTGTGACGCTCTTTTGAAGTCGCTTTCAGGGAGGAACTGCCGCCATCGCCAAGTAAAGCTCATTTCCATGCAGTGGGACCAAGTGCTCGAATTGCTTCAGCGATGATGGGAGAGGGCAGGTGTGGTGTCTGAATAGTTCCATCTTGATCTCTTGGGCTGTTACCACGCTTTCACAGATAACGATATCCACAAAAGTTGTCAAATAATGAATAATGAGGCTTTTTAACGAGGCAACGTCGAAATTTGTTCTTCTGGGCGGAATATTTCAAAATGAGAAGAGCGCTATACATGACATGGGCAGAATAACGCGCGCATCATAAGTGCCGAATTTCAGCCTATAGTGGCGAGCTGATTGTGCCAACCATTCGCGCATACGCTCGTCACAATTTTCCGCTAGCGAAGCCACAACGCTTGCACTCATGCGGCGCCGAAAATTTTTATTGTCATACCTTCAGACTCTTCTGAACTTCCCGTAATATGTATGAATTTGTACCCATCATGCTATTTTCCGAATTCTTACCCAACTATTACGAAAAACTGGTTTCAATAAAAAAGATACACCTAATAAAAACACATTGTTGCTTTGCCGCAGTAGAAGATTGTCTTGCAGTGAAGTATGTTAAGATTGGGAAGGAGCCACCGGCTTTAACGGACCAAGCACATTTTGTATACCTTCGCGAGATGCGCGCGCATGCCTGGTATAATTACGATTACCAATTTTACTAGCAATAATTTAAAGATGTACGTGTCGTTGTTGCCTCCTCGGCAAACAATAAACAAAACATACACGAGTTTTCTTTCGTCACTTCTCTCTCGTTTCATGAGTCTACGAATTTGAAAGTCTTCAGTTGGCTGGTGTGTACTGGTGGTGCAAATGTGACACGTGATGCGGACCTCAGGGTCCTTAATGCCCTGTTCTCAATGCCTGAATCTTCGCCTTACTTCCAGGCAAAGCACAAACGTAGGCTTTTGCGCCAACACGCACATACCAGGCTATATGACAAGTGGTGTTCAGTAATAGAAGTTGCACTCTGGCTTTCTTTGCCAAAACATTTGTGCTATCACCTTGGGAATCAACAGTCAGGCGCACAATGTGTCTTCATAAATTAACACCTTACCTGGCGCTCAGGACCTTCGCAATACCCGAGGAAGGTATTATGGCAGTTTTCAAGAGTGCGCAAATATGAGAAACTTTCTTCTGGGACATCAAGAGGGATATATCTTCCTTCAGTAAGCCTGTTTCCGGACTGAATCCAACCAATCTGATTTCCGAGGCAGTAATGTCACAAGTAGAATAGCGTTTCGCTTTATCTCCATGGCTATATATTTGCCAGAGGCACTGCTGTATCCTTTGGCAAAATACTTGCAGACGCAAGGGACGAACGACCATATATTCAATAATGCTTTTTAATAATTAAGTCCTAGACAGTGTCCCAAGCGCCCAACTACACTAGGAAAGTCTGGCCATACACAGTGAGAGTTCTTCTCCTATTCGAGCGCTATCGATCAACTTCGTATTTTCAGAAGCTAGTCCGCATTAGCATGTGGAGTTTCGTTAGGCTGTTCACTCAAACTTGTACCTCAATCGTCGTTATTCGGCGAATTCTTAAACGCTGCTCCCTCAAAGTAGTTAAACCCAAGCATTTGCCTTCTTTCTATGTATGCATAAAGCGTTACCAAAGCATAGTAGGCTACGGAGTCACAAATGCCGTTAGACATTATCAGCATCAGTGAACACATGTTCGTGCTGAGTCACTTACCAACCCTAACGACGATTGTTAGAGTTACGACGGCAAAGGCGGCAAAGAAAGAAAAACTGCTATTAGCCGTCAGACAAGACCGTATTAGGCGAATTGGCGATGCTCTCTAGCACAAAATTAGAACCACTAAATTTAGCGTAAGTTGCAGCGCACTCCCTGCAATCACGCTTCGCTTGACGTCATGACTGTTTTCCATCATTCAGTTCTCTTATAGTTTGTTCTGCCGTCCTATACAGGCAGGCTTTTTTTCTTTTTTTTCTTTTCGTTGGCCCTACGGAGTAAAGTTTCCTAATTATCTTTCGGACGTGCGCACAGTAAGTGGCACTGGTGCTCATTATTGGAGGTGCGCCGCTATAGCCGTGCATGCTGCGAGGACAAGTTGTGCTCCATAGGTTCGGGCAGGGGGTGAGTTCGTATCAACTTTCGAACCCATCTCGCCAGTTTAGGGTCTGCATACACGGAGGTGACAGCGCGGCGCCTTGCATTTTGTAATTCGCACACTAGAGGAAGCACGCGTCGCGTGTTTCTATTTCCTTTCTTTCGACACCTTGCGCGTGCAGAAGCTTCGACTTTGATCGGCTCTGGCAGCATCCGGGGCTTTCGTGCTCGGCAGCCAGGACTTTGTTGCTGTAGCCTTTCTCTTGCACCGCACTGAATGACCTGCAGAACCAATACACGTCTCTGCGGGATGTCGTGCAACTGTGATAGGGCATAATAGCACTGTTGAAATAAGTAGATTAATCGAAAGACATTACCGTAAGCACCACGGCGGCTGAACTTCGTTATGTTCTCTGGATAGCTGGAGAAGGAATAAACATATAGAAAAAGGTGGCGCCTTTGAGAACAGCGGGATATATCAGTGGAACGGAGGGAGGAAGACAGTGAGCCGTATTTACCACCAGTATGGAGCTTCTTAATCATAACTGAAACTAATCATCTACGTTTTCCGAGACTCACTTCGCGCACACCAAAACAGATATGACACCTTACTTCGTATAGAGCAGGTGGGACTTATATTAAACGAGCGGCATCGGTGGTGACGCAAGAGACAACGATAATATATAGCTTTGGGCAGCACTGTGAGCTAGACGGCTCACAGACAACGCAGTGGCGTCGCCGCTTCCATTATTTACGCGAAAATTGTGATACAAGTCCGCAGCTTTTGAGTTGCCTGAGTCTGTCGCAAGAAATGACAGTTAAAAACAAGGTCCCCCCCCCCCCCACCTCCCCCCTTCCTTTTGGACAAAGCTGCCGTTATTACTGCAACTTGTAAACCAAACCTGCTGCATCTATTAACATGTACGCATCCAGACTCGCGCGTGTGTTGGGCGTGGTGCGATATGCTAGCCGGTTATTATGCTATAGGGGTACGGATTAACAGGCTGACTTTTTGCTGCGAGTGGCTTCTCCAAAGATACTGCCATATGTATACCGTGCCAGCGTGCAAAATAATACAGCTACTCATAAAAAATTATGTTTCAGTTTTAATACATGAGCATGTTTTACATTTTCTGAAGTACTCTGAAAGCAGTCCGAGAATTGAGCAATCCCCGCTATAGTCATTGGTCGAAGGAAAATTTCTCCGGACCTAATAAATCGTCGTTTCATTGGACTACGTGTTTTTGCATGCCTGCATGGTATCGCAGTGATCGAGCTCTTCCTGCGGCTTCCTGAGGTTGTTGCGGGGCAACCTAACTATACCTCTACTGCCTATTTGCCGTAGAGCCACTAACCGCGACCGAGCGCTTTCGGGCAATTTGGGTCTTGCAGTCGCCGGCTATTCTGTTTTTTTTTTCTTTTTATCTTCAACGGTGCTTGCGTGACGCGGAACCAAAGTAGTCGGCACGTCCGCCGAACCCCTGCACGTGCTCGTCGTTACGACCGAAGCGGCTGCGCAACAACACGGGGCTGAGTTACCGAGCGGTGCTTGAGCTCAGTGGCGTAACTTTTCGATGATTAGTTTCATAACAACCGTTTCTTCTTATTCTTCTTTTTTTATGTTAGAGATTTTTGTATCTCTCATCATTCACAGCAATACGTATTACAGCTTTCCTTCTGTTTATGTTTTCTTTTTTTTCTTTTGTTGTTACTTTTTCAACGGGATAAATGACTACGCGAATGGCGTACCCTACCGATTTTGCGCTGACATTTCAACCCTCGAACTCTTCGCCCATCCTAAGTCGCAATAGATCGTTAAAATGTACTTTGATGCCTCAGGATAAACAGAAAGGAGTGACGGCAGCACGCACCTTTAGAGCGAAGCTGGTAGCCTCTAGTCGGTCGAGGTTTTTAGTGCCAATGTCGTCCTCTTCTCTAATATCGAGGGTGGTGCAATACCGGGTGAGATGTATGAAGGTTCACGAATTCGGTTAAAAATGTTCATGAAATAATAATAATAATAATAATAATAATAATAATAATAATAATAATAATAATAATAATAATAATAATACACCATCTTCCCAAAGGGAACCCTTATGGGATGCAAAGAAGCAGCAGCGTTGCGCACGGGTGGCGTCACGGGTTGAACGGCGCTAACGCGGGCGCTTCGCATCCCATCAGGGTTCCCCTTGGGAAGATGGTGTTAATTTTGCGCGTGAACCGACGAGTCGGCGGTGTAGCGAGCGGCGGTAGCGGCAGGTGTTGCGGGCGCTGCGACGAGCGCGCAGCAGGCGAGGGAGAGAGTGACGTCAGCGCGCACTGCGAGGGGAGCGTGACGTAACCTACTTGGCAGCTGCGGCGTAACCTACTTGGCACCGCTCCAACACCTTCGGCGAGGGGAGCGCGTTGCGGCGCGTTGTACGGACGTACGGAGGGAGAGCGTTACACGGGCTAGTCAAAGAGCTGCTTCGCATCTAATAATAAGTGGCTCCGCACATGGACTAGAAGGATTGACAACGACAGCGAGTCAATGAAGTCGCATAAATTGGATAGCGCAGTGATTGCTTCGGGGTTTTTAGTGCTAAAGCCACGACATGTCCATGAGGCACGCTGTATAGGTTGAGGGAAGGATTAAATCTGACAGGGCGCCAGGGTCTCTTTAGTATGCACTTAACTCATCGTTACCGTGGGAAAATGGGCGACTTTTCGTATCTTTCAGTTCTTATTTTCTGTAAGAAGTAATATAATGGTTATAATGTAATGCAACATATCAGCAGAAAGCTCAGTAAACATGCTTGTGAACATGTCAGTTTTAGAAACGGAAATTGGAAAGTATTACGCGAGAAAATCTTGAAAGCAAGATTTATAGGAAATTTCATAGAAATTAGTAATTGTGTGGTGACTACGTAAAGTACTAAAACTGAAAAATATTCTGAAAGGTACCGATTGTTCGCGTAGCAGCTGCCTACATGTTAGGAAAGTTTCATCGTCTTAGCGCAAAAAATGTACGAGTTTTTTTTTTCTTTCCCGTCCAGTAGAAAATGCCATGTTCGACCAGGTGGCACGGTTTCATCCCAGGATTTTACAAATTTCACATACACAGAAACAAAGTTTATATAATGAGAAGAGAAAGAAATGGGCTAATGAACCATACATATATAAAGAAAATTCTGCTGCATTGTTGCTCTAGAGGAAAGAAATAAATGCGAATGTATAAGAGCTGACGACGGTCCGGGCTTGTCACTGCAAGTGCTTGTTGCCCTATCTAAGATCCTGATTATCCGGGATCAGCTTCTGAGTCGCTGCTGCTAGAAACAACCAAATCGTCGCTTCCAGGCACAACATAATCGCCAGAGAGTCGTCGTACGCGCGAGGATCCCGCGACGCCTTCCCGAGATCGGACCGTCTCCCGTCTTCGTAAACAAAAGGAGCGAACCGCGCAAATGGAACCGCCGTTAAAGATCTCCACTGCACGGGAAAGATACAAACTACACAGACAATGATAGATCAGTGTAGGGAGAATACGTCAGAGAGGGCGGAAAGTCCGTAGGAGCGCTCGTATTTTCAAAAATGCTCGTGGCGCGTTCGGCTCGCCGGTGACCCATGATCTACATGCACGGTAACGAAATACGGGCGTGATTGTTCTTTGATTTCGCCACCGACAAAAATGATGCCCGCCGTGGCCAGGAATCGAACCCGTGACATGGTGCTTAGAGCTGTATATCATATCCCCTCAGTAGGTCGACGTCGCGATTCTATTTCTCTCACTTTTTCTCAGTTTCCCTTCTTAGTTCGTTGCCTCTCAATCCCGTTAGAGTACCTCACACACTTCCTCTCGCAATGAAAGTGGCATGCCGCAAGTTTATATGCAACTCGGATGTCGCTTGTGAACAAGGTTGTGCTCCACTGTCGCGGCGCGTTTGTGGTTACTGCGAATCACTGCAGCATTTCCCATGGCGTTTTGCTCGAGAACGTAGAAAAATGAATGAATGAAAATAAGAGAACTAGCGAGCGAAGAGGAGAAACAAACGCGTCATAGCCACCGAGGCGAAACGTGAGGCATTAACGCAGGCGCTCAAATAAAGAACGCAGAAAACGAGCATTTCGTGTACGCGTGCTGCCTGGATTTTCCTAAACAGTTTCACGAAGCGAATATGTGCCGTTTCTCCCTGTGCCATCTGGAGCAGGTTTTATGGTCTTGCGCCTGGTAGCAGAACCGTACAGCGTTTGGGACGTGACAAGCATGGCGCCGCACGACACAGGAGCAGTGCAGATTCCGTCATGAGTGCCTGGCCCTAGTGTGCGATACCGCACAGCCGTATGTAATATACGTGCTCCCGGCCGTTCCGAGAATTTGAAGAATTGATGGTCACCTCAGAGGCAAACGTTTCTGCCATAATACTGTTTTCCAACAAAAGGTACCATAATAACAAATATCGGTTGGGTACCTTACATGCCAAAAGCTGAAACGTCGGCCTCAAGCCCTGGCTTCTCTTATTCTTTCATTCATCAGCAGCGCATAAAATTGGGCGATTTTGTTCACTTGAGATATAATCGTGTTGGCTATGTGACCATCCGGGCGGGGGGAAAATTGTCCTTTCAGCCTACCTAAAACCGCTGGAGCGTGCCCAGCTGCAAATGGAGACCGGGCGGAAATGGCAATGGCGGCGAAGTGGTGTTTGCATGTAAATAAATCAAAAACATAAATTAAGATCTTTCCCATAAATGGATTTGAGCTCTGGTCCTCTGGTACCGAAGCCCGACTGATGCGCTTGACACTGCACCACGGGTGAGTGCCTCATCTGTGTGAGTATACGTAGAATGCATTTAAGAAGTGTCTGCGCTATGAAATGCGCAAAAGTGAAGATTTGTTACCCTCCTTGGATGTCAGCAAGAGCTAAAGTAGAATTATTGGTCGAGGGCATAATATCTAAAAGAAACACGTTAATGGAAAATGTCATTATTCCTTGCTCGCTATATCCGCAGTACATCCGCGTGTATACATATGTTTCGTGTAATAACAACCCATCTGCTTCAGCATCCGTCATACCACACTTAGCGCTAGAGCGAACATTTAAGATATCCCGTGTGCCATCTTCCACCGTTGTCGAACATTTGTAATCCTTTGTGTGTTGCGCTTCTTAACAGCATTAAATAAGGCGCAAAAATGAGTCACTTTTAAACGCGCCCTGAGACATGTTTTTATCATTATATTCAGAAGACGATGTCGTTCAGTCGTGAAGGCTCATGTGAATATATGAACTAAATATTGTCGCACAGCACGTATCAGGGAATTCGCAGTGCGGTTTCAAACACAGCTGCAGAACGCCCGTTCTTCTTTCAACAAATGGCGTCACCGGGCGCACTGGAAGAAATAGCATTGGCTGATTTCATGATCGCGGAAAGATCGTCTGCTATATGCTTTGTTTGTGGAAACACAGTAACGCGCATACAAGTGTAGTCTTTCCCTTTTTGTGCAGTGAGGTCCGTCCGCTGCCCGTGGAAAATATCCCATAGTCTCAGCAGAAACAAATGGTTTCGTGAAAGCCTAAGAGTTGAAGCTTATTCTTTATTGACCCATGCATAAATCCATCAATGCCATCAAATCTGAACGAAAATAGAGTATTTGAAACATTGGTAAATTTAAGGGGTGCTCTCTGTACGGAATAAAACGTACGCCAACTCCGCAGTGGTCTTGTGGCCACCTAAACGAAAATGTGCGTCATCCTCTACTCGAGGGCGCAAAGTGTGATTCACCACGATGTGTGCTGGAAGCCAATTCGTTAACTTCAAATCGAAGACCGTTCAACCTAAAGGAAATACTTGGTCCATGTCTAAAAGTGGGTCTTCGAGAAGGAGCACTTCTTGAAAGGTTTTGAGAAGAGAGACATTTTGTGGGAATACTAATTTTCGCTTTATCCTAAAGGCTAAATGAGCGATATTTCTGTTATGTTTTCAAAACTGTGTTATGTTCCCGTCATGCATGGCACATTACGCGTAATTACTTGTGTTTGTGCATTTCTGTGCGCATAAATGACTGTTCGAAATGTTATAATTATATATGCACACGTGTGTGCTGGTGTTTCCTGCGTAAACTCCTGCAGGGAAACCTGTTACTCATGCACGCACGGCTACACTGTGTAGTGCTTGCTCATCTACTCTTCTATAGTGTTATGTTTCGTAAGAATTGTCTTTTTTGTATTTTTGCTTCGGTTGCTAAGCGAGAAGGAGTAGCCAGTGCGGTACTGATAGCACCGTTTTAAGAAGATACTGTCCCGTGTGCAGGCAAGCGCGTGCCAACGCTTGGCGTGTTTTCAACAACACCGCTGTTTTCAGGAAAAAAAAGATTGTCTTACGGTTTGTCCCCTTTTCAAATGCTCCACATCAGCAGTTTCTTTCACCCAACGCTTTTAACCCTTTAACCATACGTATGCGAGGTAACCAGCCGAAGTTTCTGCCCCACTGTCGTACGAATCACAAGTAGGCTTTTCATTTATAATTTTCTCCACTCTTCGTGAACAATGACTTACGGTTTACACCTTTACGCTGGAAACGCTCCACAATGGTTTCTACTTCGAAATCTGGCAAGCTCTCTACTGAAATATGTGCAATTTCGTTCCAGGTGCACCGCGCCACCATTGTTGAGGATCATGTGGCAGATGAAAGCGCGTTTAGAGGCTGAAATTTTTACCACGAGAGTCGTGAAAGTTTTGCACATGTCTGACGAGGCACGTAGAAAAATAAAGGTGGAAAGGGGGGGGGGGGTGTGGACGGCAATGTTAGCGTCTATACTGCCCTACGGCCTTGTGCATATTCGGAACTGTGGGCGGGTTCTTATAAGTGTCGCCGTGTTCACTAAAGCTGTTATAGCACGCTGTGTGCGTTCTTCTACATACCCTCGGTCCAACATTTCTATCGCTACATTCGTACCGAGCACAGTTAAGCCATTCCAATGCAGTTCCTGTAAGCGAGCACAATGCACCCTGCGTCGCTTTGTGTTCGAGCTGTGCCTCCGAGTGTATACCGCTCTGCTCTGTAACGCCTCACACGAAGAAGACGGAGAAGCGAACGCGAGAATAAATTGGGCGTGAGGACGCAGAGAGGTAAGGAACGCGCGAGTGCAGTGGAGGTCCCTCGCAGCTGCGAGTAAAATATACCGCTACAAAAGAGGCTGATAACTTCATTATTCTGTTTCTTCGCTATAGCGCGCCGTTAGCCGGGCCGTACTTCCAAAATGTACTGCGCTTCTTCAGAAAATGGCTCGCGACCAGAGAAACTTCAGGGCCAGGCCTCGCTTGCATGCATGTGATGGGGGAATTCGTATAGAGAAGGAAATAGCTCCATTTTCTTGGGACATTACGCGATTAGCGCGAGCACCGCAGGTATGTATTCTCGGCCTTGCCCATCTGCCTCTTTCTGAAACACTGTTCCCAAGGGTTTCCTAGACTGGAAGAATGCAGAAGGGTGCGCCGAAGGAATGCAGTATTTGCCCATGTTAGCTTGCCTACTGGCTTGCCGAAGCAACACCTCGGAGCTTCCGTGTCTCAAAACGAGAGAAACGAAACGTTTTGCGGCGAAGAAATCGCAACCACTGAAAGCTGGAGCGTAAGTGAGAGCTTTGCGGCTTGGTGGGCCGAGTCGCCGCGCTTCGGAATATCGCCCCTGGTTGATGTTTGCCGGGGATCATCTACAATAACTGATATGCCATGTGGACGCGACCGAGCGTGGCTTCGCGTGGTCTGGCGAAGTCTTGGAGCAAGCACGCGGGCGAACGGATACATTTATTTTCCCGATACGGCTCTTGCCCGACGAGCATCGTAGGCTTGTAGAAATATAGCGCGGCGTTTTCTTTTTTCCCAAAGGCGAACAAAGAGCACCCGAACGAAACGGCGGCGCTATCGGAATTGATGGAAGCCTCCCGAGGGATATACGCTAGGCGGCATTCCCTTCCGGTATCGCGAAGAAGTTTCACCAATATAGTGTCGTTTATTTTTTACGCTATTTCGCTAGGAATACTTCAGCATATCTATTTCTGTATACATTTAAATGTTTCGCTTGAATTGGAATGATGCATTGAGCGATCGTAACAAACACGCACTCTTTTTTTTTTTTACTGTACTGTTCAGCTTACATATTCGCAAAA
The DNA here is from genome assembly GCA_013339685.2 of Hyalomma asiaticum. NCBI lineage: Eukaryota > Metazoa > Arthropoda > Arachnida > Ixodida > Ixodidae > Hyalomma > Hyalomma asiaticum. The sequence continues at coordinate 103,381,367 of CM023481.1, read as the reverse complement.
CAAGAGCGACATAGAAAACGTCATTATGTTTGTATGCATCCTTTTCGAGGCCGCAGTTCTGGCCAGACATCCTTGGACACGAGGAACGCCATATTGAGTTCCAGGCCACCTACAGCTCCATTATGCGGAGTAGAGGGGAGAATAAAAAACTTTACCCGGAAGATATGCCCATGCCACATCTTTATTGTTCACCTAGCGAGCTAGCAATAAAAATGCAAGGAAAAATTGTAAATACGGCCGCTTGATGTCAGTATTCAAGGTTAGGGGTGTGCGAATATTCGAAAATTTTGGATAACGAACCAAATAGCATTCTATCCTATTCTGTACTCGAATGGAATAGTGCATATTCGAAATACTAAATATTTTTTGAATAGTTCACGAATAGCCAGCACCGAGACGATAAAGCTTCAAAGGAAGCAAAACGTCAACGTCGGAATTGCGAGGGGTTATTTTTTAAGTCACTAGCTACCTCGAAGCATGTAGCCCTACTTTTTGCGGGGCTGTGGAGGCTATGTAAAGCTTTAGAAGCAAAGCTTGAATGCACTGATTTAATGGAGCGGGAACTCTTTATTCTTCACAACAACTTGTATCAGTGTCCACCTTGTCCGAACGATCTCTAAGCCCATTCTAAGCGCGTTCTGTCCTCTTGTGCCCTTCCTTCGTCCTCTTCGTTGTGGCGCAGAGAGAGAGAGAGATGATGGGCGGAAGGCAGATAGGTTAACCGGTTAGCCGCAGATATTTCAAAGGCCATATTTGTCCCTAGATCTAGTAGTCTTGATATCAGTAGTTTTGTTCGCGGAGCTCTTGGCGATACTTCGGAGTCCTCCCTAACATGTTCCCGCTCACAGAGGAAGGAATAAAGCTAGGAGAAGGTGTCACGTGACTTCCTGCCCTTCAAGGGACCCTCCTCTAGCCAGTGGTGCCGCCCTGTCAACGTGACGTTGCGGAAGACCGCCTCTGCACCGCGCTCTGATTTCTCTCTTGAACGAGGCGCGGAGGCGGTATGCCGCGACGTCACGCTCACAGAGCGGCACCATTTTGGGGAGTGGGGGCCTTTGAAGGGCACATGCCGCTTTCTTATTGACCTGTATAGCGAAGAGTATAGCGAGTTCTTTGCTACTTAGAGACTTGTCCAAAACGACACGGCGAAATGCTTTACAGTAACCAGAGCCCCGGTAACTCTTACCTGAAGGAGTTATGATATGCACATGTGGTCATGAACACTTTTCCTGTATTTCTCCTTCTCGCAATCCTAATCTGGCGCCGGTTTTCCTCCGTGCATGGTACCGAGGACCAGATTCAACTGAACCTAGTATCATTGCACGTATGAGCTAGTTTTGTTATTCATCAAACCTACTTTTCATCTTATCTGGCGAGCGAATAACTGCATTTCGGTGACGTACGTAAATAGAAGAGGAAAGCTTTCTAGACAGTACCTCGTTTAAGATAAGCGAGTAGCATCGACAACGAACTCAGTGTTCTGTATTTGCCCTCATACACATCCAACCCATAGCCAAACCGCATAATGACGTATAATGGCGTCGGGATGAAGTCGCGTATCTTAGCGCCATGCTGGTGTAAGCGCTGATCTTGTGCGCAGGTTTGTAGCATAGAAGCGTGCGGCCTGTTCATCCATGTCATTACATTACACAGGACTGGTGTGCGGTTGCAGTAAAGAATATAACTAGTTTTAGGATTTTGAAGGTGTCTGCAAGCGTTCTTTGTTGACATATAGGTACTAACGTAAGCCCTAATTACCCGTGGCACGTTCATACTCTGAAGCTATCGAAATTTTACAGTCAATACGATACTCAACAGTTTTTTGAGAAGATGGAAAGTTCATTGTGCGCTTTTCTCCAAAAGAAACTTTTGGTCCAGCAGCTAGAAAGCAGGCTTATTTGCTGTCCGGCAGCACCACAACTTGTTCCGGCTTACATCACATTAGTTTCTTAAAGCTCATTCAAACGCCAAGCTTTCTCATGCTGCGTAGGAGACGACGCAGTCGAGTGACGCAACGCAGGACACGTTGACTGGCCGGACCACAAACGCCGGCGGTGTATAACGCTGTATAGAGTGACCTGTCGGTGCAGGCTTCGAGATGTTTGCCTGTACTTTTTTTCCTGGTATTCAAGGACAATTGAATGTGCTTCGCAGGCAGCTGTACAGTGCACCATATGTACGTGGTGCGGTGGTCAAAGGGTTTGGGCAAGGGAAAACGCAGACATCTCGGATAGGAGCACAGGAAGGGCACAATAAAGAGAGGGTGCAAAAGCGCACGCTCGTACAGCTGGCTTGGCTGGTCCGCAGCAACGAACAGCGAAAACATGACACTTCGTATGGAAAATTCCACGCAAGATGAAGATTATTGAACTACATAAAATCTTGTGACTCTATGTTGCCGAAGGTGACATTGGAGTGCTCTGCATCGACCCACCTAGTTAACGTAAGCAGATGGTGAGAGGCGAAAGAAAACAGCAGTGGCAGCCGAGATCCACGGAGAAGTTTTGCACTTGTTGCTGCTTGAGGCCCCCGTGAGGACACTCTGGGGTCTTGCTAGCTCACGGAGTAATACACGGTCGAGGGACTATAGTTGTGGTGTCTACGGAACGTTCATCCTGGTGTCTGTAGTTTTACGGCAAGGAACCGCTTGTATTTGCTTGACGAATTGTCTGCACCGGCGTCGCCTGCCGCCACACGCCGCGAATCAGCATAAGTAAAATTTTCTGGCAATATTGATAATCCCATTTAGGCGAGTAAGTCTGCACGGAGAGTGTAATCCCTCGGGCAGTCATTTACATTGGCTTTTTGCTGATGATCAGAGAGCCAAATGCAGATGTCGTCGGTGTTAGTGATACCACGACTGTCTGTCCGACTTTATGTTAGACACCGGGTAAGCCAGACATTTCTGTCTTAAATAACGTTGCGGGCAGTACTATGCGCCGCGACATGCTTCTATAGCGATGTGGCAAGTCTAGACTAATACTGGTGTCACACGGGCGCTTCGAAGGCCTTCGAACCGACGGTTCATCGACTCACAAGTCATGCTTGAGCTTCTATATACACGGGTGGTTTCGATGGCCGTCGAGTCTATGGTCTGTCGAGCTCGATAGACTATCGACTCGACGGCCATAGGAAACCGCCCATGTAACAGCTCAAACTTTTGAGCCGATGGACCGTTGGGTCGAAGGCCTTCGAAGAGCCCGTGTGACACCAGTATTAAAAAAAAATTGAATTTATAATTTACCAGCAATGAAATTCTCCAAGTTAGTGCGTCCAACCCTTCAAGTTCGTAATTCATTTTATAGTTCGAGACGTGCTTCCTATAAGATCCTGTGCCAGTCGCTCACTACTTAAAGGCGGCCCTTATTGGGTTTGACTGCTGAAAGCAGACGAGCGCGGCGCATGGGTCCGGCGGTGACAGTCGTGTTCGTAAATTATTGAACGCCTGCGCGACTGCGAAAATCACTGAAAATAAAAAAAGGAAGCTCGCGTGCCATACCTCTCGAGGGAGTCTCGCTTTCCAAGAAGAAGAACGCAGAAATTCAACAGCACAGGGTAGACGCTGATCTTCAAATTTTGCTACCGGTCAATACACCCACATGCCACGGGGTATAGCGAGGTGCCTATGACGCATTCGCGAAGCGTATTTTCATGCGTTTATCAAACAAACTTTTGGGGCAGATACTCGCATGCACTCCTTCATCGTCAGTGAGGTAATTATTACTGTTATTTTGTGTGAATGCATAAATACACAAGAACGTCAAGGAAATAAGAAAAAAGGAGGAAGGCGATGACTGCCACCGCAAAGCGCCTGCCAGCTCTTTCGGGAGGAAAGAATAAATAGAGAAAATGAAGGTGGAAGGCTGTGCGATTAAAATTGTCGCAACGTAAATAATAACAGTCAACCAACTAGTCTACCATGAAGCTCTTTGAACTGTCAACAAAGGTTCGTGCCATTGCTCCTGCCATTGCTCCTGCCATTACTCCTGCCATATACTCCTGCCATTGTTAGGCAAGCAATGTTCAATCCGCTTGTTTTTGTTCGTATATATAGTGACGGTGCTTCAAGCGAACGCTGCTTGATGGCTTGGGAACAGAGCAATTGTTTCTTCTGAAGTTTTACTGCCTTTTCGGGAGGTAAACAGGATACTAGCAACATTGCGTTTTAAGTTTGTACAAGAAAAATGAGAATGTGAAAATATGCCGTATTTTCTCGTCAATATATAGGTTTAACGAGGCGTAGGATGTATTGTTCAGTATAATAATAATTTCTGGAGTTTCGCGTTCTACGACCACGACATGGTTACGAGGCGTGCCGCAGTGGAGGTCGCCGGAAATTTTTGACCACATGCATGGGCCCCGTTCAATGTGCACTAAAATCGCACAGCACATGGGACTCAAGCATTTTCGCCTCCATCGAAAATGCAACCACCGCGGCCGGCACCGAACCTGCGCCACTCGGTTCAGCAGCCGACGACCATAACCACTACATCACCGCGGCGGACATTCTTTACTGTATCAATATCTCGGCGAACATCTGAATCCTCTGATTTCTCGATGACCTTTTGGACAGGCCAGTCAGATGATGGCTATACATTTATACAGCGCCTCCCATTTCTCTGTCTGTTCAACTCACAGGCCAAACGCGACATCACAGCTTATTTCTTGCGTCTAAGATTAAAAGTAATGGAGGGAGGAGGACGCGAGCTTACTAGACATTACTGGCCATAAAGTCCTGCGGTATTCTGTGCGGGCTTACTAAATGTACATTATATGATCATTGTTCATAAAATGCTCCTAACACTGTATAGTATTGTCACAGAGGGAGTACGGACTATAGGAAATGGAAGTCCGTGAATCTGCGCGTGGGCCAGATGTCTGCAGTGCATTCTTAATTGTGGAACACGCGACCAAGCAAGGCTATCCACTTCTCGCGTGACGTTGATGATAACGCGTACAATTCGCGGAAGGTCGTGACTACGCAGTTAATGTGCCCGTAATTCGCATTCGTTGCATTGAAAGGTAAGCTATAAGTGGCATCGCCAAGAAAGTTAAACTTCTCGCTTAACCTTCACCATTTTTTTTTTTGCTAATCTGACAAGGCGCGTGCCACTTGCGCTTTGAGAAAAGTCAAACATTTGCCAGCCAACGTGAATAAAGTGCTGGCTTTCGTTATTTTTTTTTCTTATTCCGAAACGCCCCGTTTCACGTCGTTCGGTCGACAGTCCATTCCCTATAGCGACGTATTTGCGTCCTGTTCTTGCGTGTCGTAGCCGGGCAGAGAGAACGTCACAAAAAGTGGCTGCATCTGCTTCCTCACTGTGGCAATCAACTGTGACAGCTTACGACATTCCTCGCCCCTCTTCTGTCTTGTCGCTTTCGCATGGGAACGTAAATCTTTTGCTTCTTCTTCCTTGTTTCTGATGTGCTAGTTTATCGAATGCCTCTGTGCCCTTTTATCAGATGCTTAAAAGCGGACTGCTACCATTATCACTAGGTTCGCCTTATTTTGTTATTTTTCTCGAGGCAGAGATCACCTACGCCGCTTTGGCCAACCTTGGGCAAGAGGCCAGGATTGAGCTGTTGAACTACTACAACCGCTCCTGGCATAGGAGCATTGTTTCAGAGCAATGGAAGACAAGCCGACTTGTACCGCTACTGAAACCGGAAAAAAACCGGCATTAGACTTGGCATGATTTCGTCCTGTTGCTCTGGCAAATTGTGTAGAGAAAACAATGGAAAGGGTGACACTAGCACGCCAGGAGTGGTACCCAGAACGCTACACTGTGTATCCGGATTATATGATGGGCTGCAGGTCATCAGTAAAGCACGTTATTTATCTCACGGCGCTTGTCCAACAACAAAAATGCATATCACTGGCTCTATTTCTCGACATAAAAGGGGAGAACGATGATGTTACGCATGACGCGATCCTTGAGTCATTGCAAGCTGCTAGAATTGGTGGTCGTATGTTCCAGTGGATTCGCAACTATTTGATGAGATCTTTACTTGTGCAAACAGAAGATGGTCCCACCGCTCAATACCATGCATACTTCCAGGGGCGTCCCACAGGGCGGGATATTTAGCCCCGTTTTGTTCGACCTCACTATATGCTTGGCCTTGGTGAGCTCTTGCCACAATTCACCTTTCACTATACGCTGACGATATCTGTCTTCGGTCTTCGGCAGTGACCTGTCTTCAAGTGCCCGCAAGGATCGAACAGGCCGCCACACTAACCTGTTAATATCCGCGCGAGCAAGGATTGTGTCGGTACTGAGAAGTAGAGAAGTGCGTATTAGTTGCCTTTACTCGCAAGGCCACGCCGCCATACCCTGTTTTTATAAACCTCCAGAATGTCCTATACTAGAAGACTCATCGGTTCCTAGGTTTCATTATGGACTGGGATATTTCATGAAGTCCTCACTCTGTCTACTTGAAGAGAAAACTGATATCTGTTGTGCACATAAAGAGATTTCTGCGCGGGGGAAGTTAGGGCACATCGTAATGTTTCATGATGCAGCTATACCAAGCACTGTTTCAGTTATTTTTGCGCTACAGCTTGCCTCTTCTTGCTACTACATGCAAGACGATTATTCGCACCCTCGACAGCTTGCAAGGCCAGACACTGCGAACGTGTGTAGGAGTACCACGGTGCCCCTCAAGTCACGGAACAATTATGGTCGCTAAAGACCATCCAATTTCGGCGTACATCACTGACAACCTAAGACACCTAAGGCACATATTAGAGACCTCTGCCGAGTCCCGGGTCTTCGCATTGCTGCTTTGCTCCTTCGGAGACCGGAAGCAACGTATTCGAAGATTGTTAGGGCTCATTTAGACTGTCTTAATCCGTCAGGTTTCACACCAGCGGCATGACCATGGGGCCTACGATAACCACAAGTAAGCCTTACAATTCCAGGAATAACAAGAAAAACTAGTCATCCCAGAGTGGCCCTGCAGTAGGCAACAGTGTTATTACTAAATGAAGAGTATGGCGAAAGAAAGCGCGTTTACACCAATGGATCGGTCTCTGCCGCTAGCTCCACGGGCGCGGTTGTCATTCCGGCATGTCAACAGAGGCGATACATCGTCTGACTGAGAAGGGCCATACGATCACTTTGCAATGGCTTCCAAGTCACTGTGGAGTCATTCGCAATGAGCGGGCTCACCAAGCTGCCCGCTTAGCTCATACAGAAGATCACCAACTGTCGATACCAATTCTCAGGACAGACGCTGCACGGAAACTCCGCGTGCTTGCTTGCGAATGCACCAAGTCCCAATGAAACGAGCTGCATTTCCGGAACTCTCGATTATTCTCCTTAAACCCAACCATATGCCTTCGACTACCTCAAGGCTCCGCCGAAGAGACGCTACGCTTTTTTGCCGACTCTGGCTGGTTGTGACATTTATTAACTCCTACGCGTTCCCCATAGGGTGGCCGACACCGCAGCCTGCGACCACTGCGGTGAAGATGAATCCATCGAACACATCATGTGCGAGTGTCCGCAGTACAGTGCACAATCACTTTGCGACGCGTTCAACAAGCTGGACGACCAACCTCTATCGGAACATAGACTTCTGCAACATAGACAGGACTCAACGTCGAAAAAAAAAAAAAAAGGTGTGCAAGCACTAGTGCTCTTGTTGCGAGCGACTGGCATGTCTGGAAGACTGTAACCAGAACGCTCTTCCTGTGTGTTGTGTGCGGATTTTTTAGGGGCGAAGCTCCTTAAGCTGTGGGTCGGTTGTCACGTATCGTCGTCGTCGTATCGTGTAACCTACACCACTGTTATGATTTTATGAAGTGCTCACTAGATGGCGTGATGGCGCTGCGGTGCCCGCTTCATTCAGATGTATGGGAACGCGTAGTATGGGAGTCTGTCTGTCTGTCTGTCTGTCTGTCTGTCTGTCTGTCTGTCTGTCTGTCTGTCTGTCTGTCTGTCTGTCTGTCTGTCCGAGCGCTGCGGTGCTGCTTAGCTAGTACGTGAATTGATCAATAGATGGCGCCGAGGCGCTCGCTGCGTGCTCAAGTGTGATAGGAGAGCGCTAGATGGCGACACACAGTGTTTGTCACGTCTTTGATGATGTACTGGGCAAGATTCACGGAAGATTCACGGTTTTTACCGATGAACCTCCGGAGCTTCGCCCACTCATCATTCACCTCGTGGATATGCTGTGATTTTTTTATTATCGTTTACTTTTTCTCGGTGTGTGTACTTCTTATTTCTTTTTCGCTATCTTTCCCTGTCCACTTTCTCATCCCGTTTTCCCCCACCCCAGCGCAGGGTAGCAAGCCGGATGCCAACTTCTGCTTAACGTCCCTGCCTTCCTTCTCACCCCTCTCTCTCTCTCTCTCTCTGTCTTTCTCTCTGGCATGCCGAGTCAAAATCCAGTCCAGGATATCCCACAGGACGACATCCACGGCAGCAGAAATTGCCGCCTGCGTGCCACTATCCTTCATATCTTGGAAGCTCAACCTCGACCGTGGGTGATCTTTTGCGACTGCAAGGCATCCCTTCACAGTCTGCAATAGGCCTTACGACGTACATAAACAATTAGTTTACGAGATACGAGAAGTATTACACCGAGATCTCTCCCAGGAACATGACATCCTATTCCAAAGGCTACCGGGACATTGTGGCATCATTGGGAACAATATCGCTGATGATGCAGCCCGGTACGCCCCTAGGGATACCGTTATAATTCTCATAACCTTATAGAGAACAGACTCTGCAAGTTGCCTTCATTCGCTTGGTGACACATTGCCGCAAACTTTATCGAACAGCCCGAGCGTCTGCAACCGTCGTCTCCGAACACTTGATCCTTTGTGGAATCTGCAAATTCTATCGAACTGTACTCCGCTGTGACGCAACTTTATTGTGCCGCCTGTGGTTATGTGTGGCTTTTACAAAAGCCTACTCATGCTGCACAGTCAGACACTCCCATATGCGACTGTTGCATCTCTGAAGAGATGCTAGAACACATATTGTGTGTTTGTGCTCGCTTTACGAACGAGCGCGATACTCTTCGCGATTCTTCGACTTGACCAGAGGCCTTTCTCAGAGGAAAAATTGCACTAGCCTTGAAAAATTCTGTTGCAGTAGCACTTGTAATGATGGTGCTTGTGTAACGTGAATTGCCCTTCTAATGTGTTATAAGCACTATCATAGTATACATATGTTCTGCTACCATTCGGTATGCTTTTGTCCAGCTTTGCCCGATCCCGTAGGAAAGCTGCAACGAACGACGCTTATGACAGCACATCAACCCACCGTATACAGTGCATTTGTCTTCTACAAAACAGACGTCTGTGCTTAGCACTAATGTGAGTGCCAATGTTACGTCGTACCAAGAGCTACGATTTAGGTGCCACGGTTCTGTCGACGTTGATTGGCTCAAGCGGTTTACACAAACACCTTGATCCTACTCGTCACACTTGATTACCTTGATCCTACACCTTGATCCTACACGTCATAAAGGCAAATTCCTCGGTGACTTCTTCGCATGTCACCTATTCCCACAATGCGTGGGATCTGAAGGATCTTTTGTGGTGTTGTCTTGGCGCGGCAGCGATTTCCCCTTCTCCTGTTCCTTTTATCGTTGATCGCACAGTACGTTCTTTCGCATCCACAGCTTTCCTTCATATCTTGCGCTTTTATCACTTGTCATCTGGACCCGACTTCACAGTGACGTTCCTTATTAGCTAGATCGCTTTGCTGTTATCGGGTTCGCTTCGCAAAAAACAATGACGCCTGCAAAGTGACAAATGGCTGTCATCTGCCGTTATATGGGAAAGGCTATAGCGCGTCAGGGTTTTAATGAAAATACGCTCTGGCGATCATATTCAGTGAGGGACTATTGACAATTTTGTGGAAGCTCTTGTCAGTGTGGCATAAGGATACGTCCAACGTATACATTGGGACTAATGCAGGCGGCAGTAACAGCAGGATGCAGCACCTGCCTGGGCCGCAGCATTATACATGTGTCATAGCTGTTATACATACACCGGCTCTGGCTGCGCGCTAATGTTCCAAGCCCAATATATCACTTGAAACTGCGCGGCGAATGGAGCAGTGTACTTCTTCCCAGCACGTAGGCAGCGTAAGTATCACGTTTATGAAGGCAGCCGCCGTGGTGGCTCAGCGACTATGGCGTTTACAAGACTGAACGCGAGATCGAATCCCGCAGCGAGGTTGCTTCGTTATGCCGACAAGCTCACAGTATCGCTGTGATACGATGTGGTTATACGAAATTTGGTCGTTCGATGAAGCGACTATATCTACACCTCGTGGCATGCTGTCCTTGTGTTTCATTACCGCTACCGCGATATACAATTTTTTCACGCTTGTTCTCGGTTATTCTTTCTGGCGAGTCCATCTGACACCCAGTCCTTTCCGCAATTACATGCACCTAGTAGAGTCAGTTTATGTTTTTATTCTTTTTTTCTGTGAAAACACAGTCGAGATTTTAATGTAACATTATATAAAAACAATAAAAACTTTCCTGTATTCGATTCGATATTCAAATTTTTATCTTAAGCATTCTGTGCCCAAATCATTAAATATATTTAGATATTTGATATGTCTGACTAGTCCTTTTTATGTAAACAAAGAATTTAAAAAAGCGCTCATGCAAAAACGTTTCTTCAAACTCAGCAAGCCGAGCATTTGCACGCGATATACTAAGCGGTTCAGGATGTTCTACAAAGTATATGTATAGAAACCTCCTTGTGTGCTCTCAGCGCATTTATTCTATGCACATTATATAACGTACACGTCCATTAATAATTCAAACGTGCTTCGGCATGCCTTGGCATGAAAGGGCCTTGTGGATCGCATGGTTTATTCCACAGCGTACACTAAGTTATGCGGATACGACCCATATACTTGGGGTCGACTGCGTGCTGCGGGCATTCCGTTTGCCTGACGCGAGTCACTCTGTCTCTTATGACACAAGGAGCTCGCTGAAGTGGGGCCTACGCTGTGTATACCGAAAAGTTATGCCCAAACGTTTCGAAAACAGACAAATCATCGAGATCTAAGATTCACCGCAGTGTCTATTAATGTCCGTTGCTTTGGCAATGTTGGTATGTAGTGTTCTGAAGGCCGTCGTTCCGAATTCTTGATCGTCTATTTTATACTTCTCAACTTTCCCCGAAATTTCATTTCTTTGGTGCATAAATCGGAAGTCCCGGAAATAGTGTCTATGTTTATATATCGTTGCTGAAAAGAAGTAGCGCCTTTCGCATTTGAATCGAGGGCAGCACTTTATGGGGAGTTCGACCATGGTTCGTAACTCTCCCCACGTTGAGAGCTTCTAACTTTGACGGAACATTTTCCTTCACGTGAGGCGTAACTTGCTTTCCTTTGCAGGGCGGCGAGAATAGGGAAAGGGGAGGGGGGAGTTGTGGTTGTCGGGTTTACGGTCATGTCCTGAGGTTTGTGTGATACCACAAGGAGGCAGGGAGATAGAGATACGCAAAGACTGAGCCAGGCTGCAGCTGATTTGCTTCTCCGTGGTTGGAGGGACGAAGTAAGGCACAAAGGAAGAGTGAGGAGGAGAGAAGGACCACGGAATGAGCTTGCAGAACTATGCCTAGCGAGCAAGCCACACTGCTATTTCTGCATCGTTGGGCCCTGCAGAGCGTCGGCCCGCAGTGTCCCTATTCTCCATGCATTTAACGCGTCACCGTCCACTCTCCGCTATTCATTAATTTTTTTTTGTGACGCCAGAAAGAGCGCGTATGATTCAAGATGCTTTAGTTAACAGGGAGACATAAAGAATCTTAAGTGCAAGAAGATCGAGAGGATAAAGAAAACGAAAACGAGCAGTACTGACATTACACAAACAAAGGCACTTCGCATAAATCTTGTACCTAAACTCAACATGATGCGACATATTTTGTGAATATTATGAGCACCGCGGGAAGCGGACAGGTTTAGCTGAGCCACGGACATATCCTAAATGCGGCATGTTTGCTCATGAATACTGATCTGTATAGCTGTATTTGCAAACACTGTTCTACCTCGATCCTGGAGCTCGACGAATGCTTATGCAACACTGGATTTAGCCTCTCATGATACGTACAAGTCGTTTGTGATGTGCAGTGACTGTACCATCAGCCTTTCTGATCATCCAGTCCTTGTGCTCATGTATGGCTGCTATAGGGAAATCGTTCGTTAAGGAGTGTCTTCGACAAACATGCGCTCACTCCTCCGTCGCATTGAAGAAGGGTGGGTGATTAGGACCCAATCACCGAAAGGCTAGTTAAGCCAATTAATAGAACTATGACTGCGATAACACCGCAGATAAAACACACACAAGAGCGAGAAGGCGCAGGGCACATTCTTGCACGTGTCATAGCTGCGCTGCCGTGTCAATCATGTTGAACTATAGCCCAATCTTCAACCCTATTAAGAGAACAAGTTTTCATGAAAGGATGGCCCTGCTCTACACTCAACTGGTTAGGTGAAAACAGCGTACATCCGAAGCTCAAAATGTGAGTACAAGGTCAGTAACGTTTGGGCAGAGTTCCGTGCTATTTACTGTAATGTCGTTCGAAATAACTGATGAAGTAGAATTTTCCCGATTTTAGCTACATTCGTACGGTTGATAGTCAGTTGACGATAATGTGTGGGTTAATTATCTATAACTCGACCTAACTGGCCCAAATCACCCATGTCTGCCACTCACCAATGCACACCGATCCTCCGCATTTCATGGCTCTATTCTACACCGTGCAATATTGCGGCATTCTATAAGTCGACGCCAGCTCTCCGCTCGTATACATCACTTCAGCGTGATTATGAGCTTCGTTGAGTATTTCACGGTTTATCAGGGCAACGCAAAAATGGTGATGGTCCGGCAAAACAATAGAGGGGAAAAAATGATGGAAACTGCGCTCAGCTTTTCATGCACTGCGGCTGATGCGGATAATCCTGCACTGCGAGACCAATAAATTATTCGCTATTTAAACTAGCTATAATAAAGAAGTTGCAATTACTTAAAGTCGTCCTTCCGGCGCCCTGATGTGACAATAGCTGCGATACATACGCACGAACACCTGTTGATGCACGCTGTGATGAGGCGCAGTTTCACGGTGTAATCTTTTGCTCCCTTGACGTTATGAGGACTTCCGAGGTCCCGTTTACTGATACTCAAAACGCTTGACCTGCGGCACCCGCTACATGAAGCTGCAACTCTTTACATGCCATTCTGGTCACGTGGTGCTCTGAGCTTTACGAAGCATGCGTGCCCGAAGCTATAAGCCAGCGACCAAGGGACCTGCAACCAAGCGACTTGCAACCAGGGAACTTGCAACCAAGGACTAGATCGATAGCAGCGCGCAATCGCAGCAAGCCCATAAGATTTTTCTAAATATTTTTAGTTTTAGATTTTTATAAAGGCGTGCACCCCGTTAGACTCAAGGTTAACTATACAGAGCCCGAGGGCTGCTGCCGCGACTTAAAAGTGTGTGTCGATACTTCTGTGGAACTTACAACTTCGTCCTGTTTCTAACCTAGAGTTACGAAGTACCTTTTCGCTCCTAAGCGCCAGCAGCTCCTGCACATGCTTGCTCTATACTCGCAAACGCAATCAAAAGGTGAAATCACGTCAACGACAAGAATGTATGGGAGATACTAAATACTAAATAAATAGCAAACTTACAAAAAAGAGCTTGGTTATATTTAAAGAACATATACACTGATACGCCATCGGAATTTAAAGTCATATTTCTAAAGATATGCATCTATAATGAAATTTATAAATAATAATCTAACAACAGCATCATAAAATGTCTCGTTCTTGTCGAATTACCGTGATTTTATATCGTGATTTTTTCTCCAGTTGAGGAAAATGACAACGAATGGTTATTTTACGATGACAAATAGGAGGAGGAACTAGGTTTACTACTCGAAATGAAAAAAAAAATGCTTTGCATTTAGAAAGTAGGCATCAATTCCGTGCGACTAAAGCATCCGTGAAGCTGAGGTGGAAGAATATGCGAAATGGATTGGCCTTGCCTAATACACCAATATGTCATGCAGCAAACTCTCCATCGCCTACAATACTCCTCTTTCTCGTTTTTTTTTTGTTTTTCGCATTTGTTACACGTTTTCCTTGCTGCGTGATAGTAACCATTTTACATGCGTTATAAGTACAAGCTGGCAACGTCCGTTAAAGAGTCGCTCGAAGCGTAAACATTTTTTACATTTTTACTTGGCAACGTTAACAAGAACGACGGCGCCATGAGAAACAAGCCCGGCCACTCGACTGCGCTGAATATTTTAGCCACACGCGGATTATATTGATTGAGCTGTCGCGGGAGATTTCGGCGTGCACTCCCTTTAACATTTTCTCCGTATGTCCACTTCGGCCACGTCCATCCTACGCCAAATTTGCTCGGGCAGCTTAACGCCACCATCCATTACAATGGCACACCGCATGCGCTATTCGCGTGAAAGGGTTCGTCGCAAAACGTTCTTCTCTTCGAAATAGCCGTGACGCTGCTACAGAGGCTACAGCCTAGGAGCGATGCTTCTTGACTCCGCCAATCCGCCATGCATGCGTGGCTCGACGTTCGTCGTATAGCAAGCTGCTAGGGCTGCAGCACAGGCGCGTATAATACACGCCGGAAGGCGTAATCTATGCGCGGTTCACCGAGACGGGCTGCCTCCGCGCTATGACGCCGACGACAGAGGGAGGTTCAGGGCTTTCGTGTCTCGCGCGAGGGCATACAGAAATTACCAAGCTTACCCGCTTCGCACTTATTTTTCGTTCTCTCTGGACTGTGCCCAGGAAGGAAGCCGCAGTCGAGTTTAATGTATGCGAATCCAGAGTCCTGGCGGGCCTTCAAGTGACGCACCTCCCGCTGGAGAGTGCATCCTTCTGTCGTAGGAGTATGCATCGCGTAGTACTGCGCAGTGTAGAAATGCAGCTAGAAATTGAGGGCGTGTGAGCCAACATGAGTGCGCGCGCCCACTTTATTGTGTAAATCGTAGTAAAGTACCAGTTATTTCTCGTTCCCAAAAGCGCACTTTCTAAATTTCAACTAATAATGGTCCCACACGGTCGCACAGAACCAATGTGAACTTTCGCTGAACCTCTTGGCAGGAACCCGTGTATATATATGAGAAAAGAGCTAATACAAAAGCACGGTTTCATATCGACGCTTATTAAAATGAAACACATATGCGCAACGTAAAAAAGGGTATGCAATGAAAGGAAATATTAGCAAAGTAAATTAGTAGTATGTATGCGATGGATTCAATGATGAATGGAGGAAAGAAAGCCTTGAAGGCACTGCACGCTATTAGTCAGCTCTGTGCATACATCAGCTGAGGGCGGCAGGTGGTCGGTCTGTCAGGCGACCCCTTGCAAAAACTGCTTTCTTCTGGTCCTTTCAGTAGGGCTGTTATTAAAATTGAGCTAGGTTAGCCTAATACTTTGTCCATTGTACGGTAGCATACCGCGCCACAGAAACGACTCAAATACCATATTTAATTAACCACGCCAGTTTGCGGTATACGAAACTGGTGAAGTTAATATTGATAAACGGTAAAGGAAACGCCCTTATATGGCTTTACAGTTTATTAAAAAAACGTTTCGAAAAAGCTGCATGACTTCGGTTAAAAAAGAAAGCAATAAAAATGGCTAGACAGCGGTGCGTTAACAGTGCCAAGTTTGCCAACCAGAAAGATATGAGTGCCACAGTGAAAACTTTCTTAAAAGCTCCCGTGCACGTAATTACGATTTGCGATCAGATCACCTAATTATAACTTACTGGAGGAATAAGTGGTGCTTCATTATTGCAAATGAAAATGAACTTGAAGTTCAGGAATAGTCCCAAGAAGTTCTTTCTTATGATGTTTGTATTTTAAGGTAAAATCGTTTTAGCTGTGGCCTGACTACAGCAACGAAAAGAGCGCCTAGCAAAATGCATTGTTATTTTAGGAAACAATGTAATATAAGGCAATGCATAACGCGTTTCCTTATACTACAACGCGTTGCCTTATACTGAAGTGTTTCCTAATAACGGAGGAGGAGGAATACACGTTAATTGTGTGGAACAACGACAAAGCGTTCTTTTTTCTTTCTTTTTCTTAATTGTCCTCAGGTTCCTAAGGGCTATTAGGTACTTAAGGGCAAGTTTGCCCTTAGGTTCCTCGCCCTTAATGGGTGGCTCCCTCAGTCCAGAAAGCCGTTGGCTAATGCCGACGCCGCTCTGCGTATTAGGTGGGAATTTTCCGCTTCCACAAAACAATCTTCTTTTTTAAATTATTAACAGCCCGTTCAAGTTATTCACCTAGTTCAAGAGAAATAAAGAAAAAAAACAGCTGGATTCCCACAATAGTTTGTTGGCTCAATCGGGGATGGCCGAATTCAGAAAACTTCTCTTTCGTAAGTGATTTTTGCCATTTGTCGGTCGGCTTCCATAAAGATATGTCCAGGTTCAGGAGTAGCTGAAACTTTCTCTTGCGAACTTTTTTGGCGTAAATACGGGCCCAGACCTCCACACTGTTGTGCAGTGCTCTTGATCAACGCCTAAGAAATCTTTGCTAAGCTCTGTGTGAAAAACTCCGAAACAACCCTTACGGAAATATCATATATGGGCCAGATATGTTTTATATATGGCCAGATGCGGACATATAAGCGCTCATATCACGCTACATACTTCCATACGTATACCTGGGACAGTTAATAACAGGAACTCCTAACCATGAAAAAAAAATTCTCCGTAGAATAAGGATGGGCTGGAGCGCATTCGGAAGGCATTACGAAATCATGACTGGAAACTTACCGCTCTCACTAAAGCGAAAAGTATTCAATCACTGCATTCTCCCAGTACTAACGTACGGTGCAGAAACGTGGAGGATAGCGAAAAAACTAGAGATGAAACTAAGGAGCACGCAACGTGCAATGGAAAGAAAAATGATAGGGGTAACGCTAAGAGATAAAAAACGAGCGGAATGGATCAGAGAACAGACAGGAGTAGCCGATATTATTATATCAATTAAAAGAAAGAAGTGGACCTGGGCAGGACATGTCATGAGGAGGAAAGATAACAGATGGACAGTAGGAGCGACGGAATGGATACCAAGAGAAGGAAAACGCAACAGAGGCAGGCAAAAGGTTAGATGGAGCGATGAAATTAAAAAGTTTGCAGGCATAAAGTGGAACCAACTCGCTCAGGATAGGGTGGATTGAAAATCGTTGGGAGAGGCCTTCGTCCTTCTGTGGAGCCTAAACAGGCTGATGATGATGATGAAGGGTCAATATACGGTCATATACAGCCAGATATGAACGCATAGGGCGTTTTATATGCCATATAAGGCAGCTATATACTGCCATATAGGACTTTATATTGCGCCTTATATGATATATACGGTAGCAGTATACTTCCATATACGACGTACATGGCACGTATATGGCTTTATATACTCGATATAAAGAGTATGCATCAAAAGTCACATAATGCCAGCTATGGATGCAAGTTAACAATCATATACATAGGTGTATTTATATTAGTCATGTGTCGACATCCAATTAAGGGGCAGTTCCTCACGCTATATATATGTATATATAGCTGAAATGTCTTCGCGTCATGGTGACTGATAATATATCACGCGAAGCGAAACAATAAATACCCAGTAATGTTATTTACATACACACAAATAATCGATAGAACCACATATCTCATCCTATCCAGCAATTAGTAATTACAAAAGAAATCAGTGCAAAAAGTAAACACTAAGGGTAAATCGTGAAAGACAGTAAGGGAGGGTTGGTGGTGAGTTCTGCTTTCTCATGGCATCGTAATTTCAATTAATACGCGATTTACCTACAGCGCGAGCTAATTATTATCTGCATAAAAACGATGTATCAAGCTGAACTATTATTGTTTCGTCGACGTTGTAGTTGCAAAAGCCAAAAGCAATTGTATATACGTGCGCATTATAGTGGTGCATTAATGCAAAACTTGTGCCAGCTTTACCACAATAAGCGCCTAGATTGCATGTTCAGTGTAAGTTATAGCTAAATGAATGATAGTTGGAATGTGTCAGCAACGTTCTTTACTTTTATTTTTATTTTCTTTACCTTGTCTTGTCCGAGTGCAGCGCGAAAGAGGGCTATCCCTTCTACTCTTTCTACAGCTGACCCACCATTGCTCAAAAGACTGCAAATGACGAGCCAAAAAATAAATGACAAAAAAGAGCCCCCCTCTGTCCACCCCCCCACCCTCCTCCGGTTCTTTTCTTCCGCAAAGAGCCATGCTTTTTTTTGTTGGAACAGTGCGCGGGACCTTTGGAGACGGCCCTTCACTTTTTCCACGTGCACGTGGAACAGATTTCATGTATCAGGTGAAGCGCTGCCAAAGCTAGAGCAGGTGTTTACGCTGTGTGCTTTCGCGACCAAGTAGTCCATTGCTTGTGGTAAGCAAGAAAAACATTACACCATCTCCCCGAAGGGGACCATGGGGTGATGCGGAGCATCACTGGGAGTTTCAACGGTGCATTTAACGGCGGTGTTTACAGGTTTGCAGTGTTTTCGGTGTTACCTTTGCGGTGAACCTTGCGTATTATTACGTTGTTAACTTGGTTCGTTACCACGCATCGCGTGACCGTTGTCAGAGTGTGGGTCGATGCTGATGCGCACTTGCGTCAACCCACTCGCTGACGGAACTGTTGCTTCAATGACACAACACCACCAACTTCTTTCATCGGAGAAGGAGGAGATACTACTGAAGCGAAGCGCGCGCGCCCTCTCTACCCGCTTTATTTATTGCAGCAGCTGTTGGAGAGAGGGAAGGGAGAGGAGAGTCGCGCATGCGTAGTGTGAGTGCGGACTGACGCCGCGCGCGCCCGCTCTCTACCCGCTTTATTTATTGCAGCAGCTGTTGGAGAGAGGGAAGGGAGAGGAGAGTCGCGCATGCGTAGTGTGAGTGCGGACGCCGGACGCGTGACATACCCGCGAGCAAAAGATGCTGCGCATCTAATATACATGTCTCACTGGCAGCTTTAAGTGATAACAGATTTCTCATCAGCTTGACAAAACACGTTCGTATTTTCGGGGAAACAATCGAAATATGCGAGTTTTACCTTTGTCGTTTCCTCTCGGAACGATACACCTCTCCCTTTCTTTTCCTTACGGACTATATTTGCATAGCCTTCACAACTGTTGAGCCATTTTCTCCACCAAGGTTTTGTTGCGTGCGGGCTGCGTGGCTGTACTTTCCGAAAAAGGTGGTGCTGTGGTACTGAGTGGCATGTTTCGATCGCGTCGCGAATAAGTGGACAACCTTCGATGTTCTAAAAGGACCTGCGTCGGGAGTGACGGAAGAGCACATTCCTAACGAAGTGGTGCCACAAGTGCAAGTTTGGTGGCAGTACAAATGCTTCTTTCATGCCAGGCTGATTGCTACAATGTAAGCTTTGATTCTTGTTACTAAAATTCTAATACGGTCTGTCAGTTCAGAAACGTGAATTGGACAATTTCATAGCTGTTAAGCGCTATGTTTTCGCCATCGGATATCGGATAAACGGCTTAATATCGCAAAGCTCGCGTGTTTTGTTGTTCTTTTTTTAGTTGCGGCTCAGCCATTGCTTCTGCTTCCGACCCTTTCGCGGAGTTGTAAAAAAATTACAGCATATCCACGGAGTGAATGATCACGAGTGGGCGAAGCTCGGGAGGTTCATCGCAGATCGTGCCGAGTTCCGGATTAATTGAGTTAACGCGCACGCTACGAATCCTCATGGTTCAACTATACGCACAAGTGAAATCTCCCACCGGCACTTCGTTGCAAGTCAAGACCAGTGCCTAAATATATATATATATATATATATATATATATATATATATATATATGGGTGGCCGGTCAACGGTTCTTCAACGCGAGCATTCGGTATTTCTCAATCAAGAAACTGGCTAGGAGACGCTACCTGCGCCAACGTTGCCTCTCGCGGGTGAGGGCGCGTTCTACTTCTTTGCGAGCTGGTAGAGCGTTCATCTAAGAAAGAGCGTTTCCATAGTCAACGCGCCCCTTTCGCTCTCTCTCTCTCTCTATCACAAGACAGCACGCGCCGAGGGCAGGAGGCATGCGCTGAGGGCGAGCGGGTGGCTGGCGTCTTTCGCTGGTTTATTTCATCAATCAACGGCGTTTCGAACAAATTTTTTATTGTCTAATCACGCACAGGAGAAATCTCACCAGGCACTACCTTGGAGGTAAACAATGGCTGCTAATGGGAATGAGAGACAGAAGAAGTCGGCTTTTAGCTAACACTTACACTTCTACTTCTACTAACGTTTCCTACTGGAACATGCCAATGGTCTAATGGGGAATGAGAGACAGAAGAATTCGGCTTTTAGTTAACGAGCACGCTGCGAATTTTTTATTGTTCGACAACGCACAGGAGAAATCTCCCACCGGCACCACCTTGGAGGTCAAGATGTGGTACTAGCGTTAAGACTGGTTACACACTACTACGACGAGGGACGAACGGGTGCCGCTATAAGGAGCTTCGCCCCTAAAAGACGCCAAATGCAGTATTTTCTTCCTGTGGCGAGATCGAAGATCACCCAACAGATGTACCGTGCTTAGATACGCTATCATATTCAGATTTTTCCTTATCAATGCCTTAGAAAGGTTAGTGTTGAAATTTTGTTCGTTTTACAGGTGCCCTTCCCCCGCCATTTCACTAGTGAAATTCTCGTTATTGTAGCTTATTCGCGAAATCTGGCACCAGTGCAGCTGTTGAGACAGCTGCTGATGGGTTTGCCACGAAGGCTGGAAACGCATGCTGCTTCAGAAGCAGCTGAAAGTGCTATATTGAGTATAAAAATGGTGGGGCCGCATTTTAGATATTATCTGCATTTATTTTATTTATTTGCCAAATAGAGCACGCCACACACTACTTCGGAGAGGTTACAATACACTCAGTCGTCCCTATACATCAAAGGTCAGTTGCTTTATTGCCCCCCCCCCCCCCAAAAAAAAAAATGTATAAAGATGTTTACTGGTTCAGCTGTCAATGACAGTGCTTTATGTGCATATATTTGATGCCATTTCTGAGG
The DNA here is from genome assembly GCA_013339685.2 of Hyalomma asiaticum. Lineage (NCBI taxonomy): Eukaryota > Metazoa > Arthropoda > Arachnida > Ixodida > Ixodidae > Hyalomma > Hyalomma asiaticum. The sequence goes on along the minus strand of CM023481.1, from coordinate 103,360,295 downwards.
GCCGGCCTCACCTGATTACCAAGCTAATCACGTCGGTGAGAAAAAGTGTTTTTTTTCCTACGTGGCAGCTGCAGCTAATTGCCATGAATTGTTTTTGACAAAACAGAGACAAGCATCTCCCTTCTCTTCGCCTGAAAGTGCAAGGAAGTAAATTGAAATAATAATTGAGCAACTGCTTGTAAGGTGCTTTGCATATTGACCAACACATTGCGTAGTCATGCACGGTCATGCAGGATGGTTTAACGGTACGGGCCCGCTCCGACGTTTTATGATTGTTGTTCTTGGTGCCTACGTGAATGCATGCATGTATGCATATGAAATATTGCGTCATTTTGTCATCAGCTGTACATATTTCGAACTATTTATCGGCCCTGAATATATAAGCATCACTTTCATGCTCCAATTGTGTTTTGCCGTTCACAGCTCGCACAAAAGACTTCTCTACGAGGTGCCAGCTCGAGTACAGTGGAAAACGTAATCTTATCCCTGGGCGCAAAGCTCAGCGACCTGAGAAGCAAAAAGACAAAAGACAAGTCCGAAGAATGAAAACATAGCTGGAAAATAAAATACACACGTGAAAGGTCCATCTTGCATTTATGTTCTGTTTTTGTTTATATATGTATTCAGCCCTCACATATATGGCCTATAGTGTCAAGCAGATATGGTCATTTAAGGGCCCATATACGTATATATTACAAATTAGACAGATATGGACATATAAGTAAGGCCCATATATGGATATATTAAAAATTGGGCAGGTATGGCCATATATGACCATATCTGCCCAATTTTTAATATAACGGTGTATGGATTTTTTCATCAGTCCATATATGGCATTTTCGTAAGGGAATGTAGTTTAAAATGTGAGGCGTGCATATATATATATATATATATATATATATATATATATATATATATATATATATTGTTACGGTTGAACAGTGGGCGATGTTTATTTACAGGGCGAGGTTGGCGATGATCAAGCGATGATGGCGTCGATCCGCTGCACACCAGCTCACGTCGTCTTCCTTCTCCTCTGACCCCGGCTCATACCTTGACCGGCTCTGTAGCATTCCCCCGTTCGCAGACGAAGCCCGCCGGGCAAGTCCACATCAGTTGGGAAGTGCACGATGAAATCGCTTGAGCCGCGCGACATGGACCAGTTGTGTTCGGCTTGACCGGCGATTAGCGGACGTCAAGCGTGCTACTACGTACGTCAAGTCACTCAACGATCGACAATGACTAATGGGCCAGTATAGTGCGGTAGAAACTTCTGGCATAGGCCGCGTTTGCGTTGTGGCGTCACACTCACCACACAGTCTCCTTTGGCGTATGAAACTGGTTGATGGCGACTGTCATAACGCTCCTTAGATCGACCTTGAGAAATCACGGTGCGCAGTCGAGCGATACGACGGGCTTCCTCAGCAAGGCACAGCGTTCTGGCAACAGAGTACTCGCTGTGGAAGTCGAACGGTAGTATTGTGTCAATACTATTCATCGGAGTACGTGCGTAAAGCAGATAAAAGGGAGTGTAATCGGTGGTCTCATGCTTCGCAGTATTATACGCATAGGTGATGAAAGGTAGAACGTCATCCCAGTCTTTGTGATCGGAAGATACGTACATCGCCAGCATGTTTGTTAGTGTTCTATTGGTACGCTCCACAAGACCGTTGGTCTGAGGGTGGTAAGGTGTCGAATGGCGTAGCTGTGAACTGCAGAGACGAAGCATTTCTTCCACGACGTCCGCAACAAACTGGCGACCACGATCGCTTATGATGACACGAGGGGAACCGTGCCGAAGAATGACGAATCGTAGCAAGAACGTGGCGACGCATGCAGCGGTTGAAGATGGCACGGCAGCCGTTTCTGCGTAGCGAGTCAGGTGATCTACACATACGATCACCCATCGATTGCCATTAGATGATCGTGGGAACGGCCCTAGGAGATCGATACCCACTTGTTCGAACGGCAAACAAGGGGGCGGCACAGGTTGAAGAAGACCTGGCGGAGTGGTCGTAGGGCGCTTGTAGCGTTGACATTGCTCGCAACCAGCGACGTACTGCTTGACTGTATCTCGCATTTTGGGCCAGTAAAAACGCTCCTGTGTCCGATCGAGCGTTCTGGTGAAGCCTAGATGGCCAGAGGTCGCGTCATCGTGCGTGGTTTTTAGTATATCCAGACGCAAAGTATGCGGAACCACCAGAAGGAAGCGTGCGCCTTGTGCCGAATAGTTGGTTTTGTACAGCAAGCCATCTCGCACGCAAAATCGACCGCTGGCTTGAGGACGCAACGCGGCAGTAAAAAGAGGCTCCAAACTAACATCATTTTCTTGCTCAGCCCTAAAAGTCGTCAAGTCTGGGAACGTCGAAGAAATAGATGCAAAACAGTCCTCGAAATGGTCTTCGTCACACATCGTTGTCGGCAGAGGAAGGCGGGACAGACAATCTGCGTCTGCGTGGCGACGACCGGACTTGTAGGAGATCACGAAGTCGTACTCCTGAAGTCGAAGAGCCCAACGGGCCAGTCGACCACACGGATCGCGGAGATTTACCAGCCAGCACAAAGCATGATGGTCAGTAACGATGGTGAAGGGTCGTCCGTAGATGTAGGGCCGAAATTTGTGGACAGCGAATACAACGGCCAAGCATTCTTGCTCTGTGACGGTGTAATTACGTTCCGCCTTAGTCAGAGAGCGACTGGCATAAGCCACAACGTGTTCAGATCCTTGGTGACGTTGGACTAGTACGGCACCAATTCCGATACCACTAGCATCAGCGTGAACTTCGGTGGGCGAGGATGGATCAAAGTGACGTAATATGGGTCCCGATGTTAGCAGAAACTTTAGTTCCCTGAATGCGTCGTCGCAAGTCGATGACCAATCGAAAGGAACGTCCTTTTGGAGCAGGCATGTGAGGGGATGCACCACGTCGGCGAATCTCGGTACAAAGCGACGAAAGTACGAACAAAGGCCCAGGAAACTCCGAAGCTCTCGCACTGACTTTGGTGGTTCAAAAGAGCTGACTGCCTCGATCTTGCGTGGGTCGGGCCTCACACCGTTCTTATCGACCAGATGTCCCAGTACCAACGTTTCGGTCTCGCCAAAGCGACATTTCTTTGAATTTAGTACCAAACCGGCCTTCTCGACGCAATCAAGGACAATACTCAGACGTCTATTATGCTCATTCAGAGTGCTGCCAAAAATCACATCATCATCGAGATAGCACAAACAAATTTCCCATTTAAGTCCTCGTAGAATCGTGTCCATAAATCGTTCGAATGTCGCTGGCGCGTTGCAAAGACCGAACGGCATAACGTTAAATTCATAAAGACCGTCTGGCGTTACAAAGGCTGTTTTCTCCTTATCGGCTGGGTGCATGGGTATCTGCCAATAACCCGACCGCAGATCCAGCGATGAAAAATATGCCGCCGAATGCAGGCAGTCAATGACGTCATCAATTCTTGGAAGTGGGTAGACATCTTTTTGGTGATTGCGTTCAGTTTTCTGTAATCGACGCAGAACCGCCATGATCCATCCTTCTTCTTAACTAGGATGACTGGTGCTGCCCATGGACTAGAAGATTCTTGAACGACACCTTTCTGTAGCATGTCTGTTACTTGTTCGGCGATAAGTGTCCTTTCTGCCGAGGAGACGCGGTAAGGCTTTTGCCGAATTGGACGTGCAGAACCGGTGTCAATTCTGTGGCAAGCACGAGAGCGCGGTAGTGACGCCTGTTCGCCATCTTGTGCGAAATCAAAAGCAGAAAGATGCGCCATGAGAACTTGCGCGAGAACTTGGCGCTCATTTGAGGGCAGCGACTTGCTTATCATTTGGAGAACCTGATGTTCAGAAATATTTCGGCAGGGTCTGCTCGTGGGAGGTTGTGTCTCCTCATTTAGAGCCATGATGGCACTGTAACTAATTTCGTCAAATTCAGCAAGTTTCATACCGCGCGGGAGTACAGCAGGAGCGGATGAGCAGTTGAATGCCCACAAATTCGCGGCGCCATTCACTACTGTCACGACAGATCTTGGCACAAGTACGTCCTTCTTAGCGCAGTTTGAAGCGAGTGGTTGAACTTGCGCGTCAAAGGATGACAGGTCGGCAGCAGTGGTTTTGACACGCACACGTGACAGCGACCAAGGCGCTAGTAGCAAGTCGTCTGAAACAATAAAGAATTCGTCCCTCAAATGTGCATCCGCAAGCGTTGCGAGGAGCGCGCTGTTAAGGGTAATTTCACCTGTACCACAGTTGACCGAAGCACCACAACCCCGAAGAAAGTCAATCCCTAGGATGACGTCATGAGTGCAGCGTGGCAGTATCAGAAATTCTGTTTTAAAATCTTCCCCACCAAAGAAGACATTGGCAACGCAGACGCGGAGGGGAACAATGCACTCACCACTGACACCACGAAACATCACACCACCATTCCACGGGAACATTACCTTCCGACCCAGTTTTTCTTTAAAAGTCAGACTCATTACAGACACGGTAGCCCCAGTGTCTACCAACGCAGTTGCAGAAACACTGTCGATTAACACACGCACTTTGTTCTTTACCATCATCAGAGGCGGAGGAATATTCGGCACAGGCGTAGACTGTTCGGCGACCTTACCTCCATCGGTCGCGCCGGCTAGTTTCCCGAAGGCGGCGGTGACGTTGAGCGTCGCCGTGGTGATGGCGAACGGCGTTGGCGACTGGTTAGTGGCGTCAGGCTGCGGTCTGAAGCTGGCGATTCACTCCTCCTGTACTGACGGAACGTATCGGTCATACGTGGCGCTGGGCCTCCTGTGGCACTTGTGGCAGCAGAATCCCTTAGCCCGTGGTTGTAGTCGTCGCGATCAAATTCATGCCAAGTCGGGACTTGTGGAATTGGTCTCGCCTGTCGACGCCGGTGACAAAACCGAGATATGTGTCCTACGGTGCCGCAGTTGTAGCACACAGGTGACGCGTGCCGACGTCGTAGGCAGCGTGGTCAACCCGGGGATTCTGGGCATAGTACACGCGGCCTCCCGAACTGACGGTGAGTGGTGGCAGCCGCACGAAGGCGCTGGTTATGCACTGTTTCATCGGGGAAGGAACGTCGGTACGTCGGTTTCATCTGGGAAGGAACGTCGGCTTGATAGTCTACTACGCCTGGCATGGCAGACAATGCAGATACGACAGACGCAGGTTCACGAAAGTGGTTGGAAGCAGGAGCACGACAAAGCTGTTCAACATCCGTCCCCTTGGCGTGCCGTTCGAGTTCTTCGCGAACGATCTGCCTTATGGCTGCCGCAAGGTCTTGCTGGATGTTGTAGTTGTCGTCAATGCTCGCAACGGTTGCGACGTTCGCCAACCTCCCGAACTTTGGCGTAATACGGCGCAGCTTCAACGTCTCGAACGCACGGCAATGCTTGGTGAGATCAGCTACCGAGCTGAGGCTTTCCTTCCCGATCAAGTAGTTGTACACATCCTCGGCAATGCCTTTGAGAAGGTGTCCAACTTTGTCATCTTCGGACATTCGAGGATCAACGGACTTACAAAGCTTCAGGACTGCTTCTATATAGGTCGTGCACGTCTCACCTGGGACTTGCGCACGCTGAAGCAATGTCTGCTCCGCCCGCTTCCGTTTCGCAGTTGAATCTCCAAAGCACTCCGTGATGTCAGAAACGAAGCGGTCCCATGTTGTTAGCATATCCTCGTGGTTCTCGTACCACACGAGTGCTGTGTCCGTCAGAAAGAGAACAACGTTCTCTAGCTGAGCTTCGGAGTTCCAGCCGTTGTATCTGCTCACACGCTTGTAGTGAGTCAGCCATTCTTCAACGTCCTCGCCGGACTTTCCTGAGAAAGTGCGTGGCTCCATCAGGTGCATCCGGACGCTGGCTGACCGTGCCGGAGATAGCAGAGACGGCTGGTCGTTATCGGTGCGAGACATTGGGATCTCCAGGGGGGGTAGTCGAGCGAGGCGTCGGCTTCGTCGCAGGATTGGCCCAAGCAGCTCCTTCTTCGTAGTTATCGTACCCCGCACCTCCACCACAAAACTGTTACGGTTGAGCAGTGGGCGATGTTTATTCACAGGGCGAGGTTGGCGATGATCAAGCGATGATGGCGTCGATCCGCTGCACACCAGCTCACGTCGTCTTCCTTCTCCTCTGACCCCGGCTCATACCTTGACCGGCCCTGTAGCAATATATATATATATATATATATATATATATATATATATATATATATATATATATATATATATATATATATATATATATATATATGTGTGTGTGTGTGTGTGTGTGTGTGTGTGTGTGTGTGTGTGTGTGTGTGGGTGTGTGTGTGTGTGTGTGTGTGTGAGATGGGAGAAAGAGAGCTATCGAGTTGCTGTGGCGTGCTACGATTCTCAGTCGACTCCTCGGGCATCGCAGACCGACATCTCCGCATCAAGTACAGTAACTTGTTTTAGCTGCTCGGCAACAGCGCAAGACAACTGAGTCAGCGCAGAGGTGAGGCTAATTACAGAGAATGGCCGCTCACGACACTAAGGAAGCTGTCGTTTCTTCAAACTGTTTTTTCATCATCATCATTAGTAGCATCCCCTCTACGCCCACAGTGGGGCAAAGACCCCTTTCACAGTTCTCCAATTAAACCGATCGTGTGCTAAGTGCAGCTACGTTGTCCCCGCAAACTTCTTGATTTCGTCTGCCCACCTAAGTTACTGCCGCTCCCCGCCACGCTTGCCTTCCAGTCTGTCAACCTTAATGGCCAACGGTTACCTTGCCTTATCATTAGATGCCCTGCCCACGCCCATTTCGTCTTCTTGATTTCTATTACGATGTCATTAACACGCGTTTATTCGCTGAATTTTTTTTCCATGACTTATCGCGTTGTTATAGCCGCAGTTACACTGATACATAATATCGTTGTGCATGCAGGATATTTATTAGTTGACACGTCGATAAGGTACACGTCCATAAGGTTTGCAGCGCATCGCACTCATGCACACCAACTACTATATCTTAGCAAGGCGTATGCGCCACGGCGGCGCTCATGCCCATCTCTTTTGCACGCCATGTGTGATTGCAAATCTTCGCTCCACTGCCCAATACATTCTTCCCTGCTTCACTGGATGTGTATTCTGAATGCGCAACGTCTAATTTTGTTACTTTGCATTAAGTGGTCATTGCTTTACGGCATATAGTTTCCTACTAAAATACTAGAGGGAAAACTGGCGCTGCGATCGTGAAGCTGCCATGGGATTATGGGTATGACATGGATTTGTCTAGTCTTCGTGCCTGCGCTTTCAAATGTTCTTGTGGATTTGTTCCTGTTTTTTAGCTTCAGTAACGCGAGTGACATTACTACACTTTTTCAGTACGCGAGGAAGGCAGAGGCTGTAGTGTACGCTTTACTGATAGAGATCATATTGTTGTTTGTTTTGTGGGGTTTAGCGTCCCAAAGCCAGCTCTGATTATGAGAGACGCCGTAGTGGAGGCCTCCGGAAATATCGACCATCTAGGGTTCTTTAACGTGCACTGACATCGCACAGCACACGGGCCTCAACATTTCGCCTCCATCGAAATGCAGCCGCCGCGGCCGGGATTCGATCCCGCGACCCTCGGATCAGCAGCCGAGTACCATAGCCACCAGACCACCGTGGCGGGATGATAGAGATCATAAGACTGTCGCATGTACCAAAGTCGTTTACAATGATGAGGTGCCATGCAGTCTGTTTCGTTGTGTTTGTTGATGGATGGGTACACATATTATATGCAGTGGTATTTTACCCAACTTTAGGAATATCTGCGCGGCGTCTCGCGAACCTTATCGATGTGGTTTTGCCGTGTTTTTTTCTTCTGTATCAGATGCTACAGAATCTGTAAGCGTAAGGTCGCTTTCACGGCTGACATACCTCCCTTGTGACGAGGCTATTCGTAGATCTTGTACTACAGCATTTCAATTCCGCTGTCTCATTAATTCAACGCCTAGCGAACGCGCCAAGCAGGCGCACAGTTATCGTGTGCAGTAGAATCCCAGTGGGCGATATGACCCGCTGTTTATGTAACGTCACGTTTTTGCAAAAAAAACCAGCCACCAAACGATGGGCGATACTGCGCTTCTGCTACAGCGTCGCGCAGCGGCTCTACCCATATAGTTTGTAAATGTGCAGTGGAGCAGTTTCATTGCGCTTAAAGAAGCGAGCGAGAGCCCGTTTATTACATTTTGAAGACGCGCTATCTTTTACATACTTGGAAACGTTAGCATGTCACTTAAAAGAGCAAAAAGCATTATTTTAAGTTCGAACACTACTATATATGGAACTTAAACCTGCATGCACGCTGCTTAATCTCGGCACAAGTAGAGGAGGCAACATTGCCATACCGCACAATATTGCTAAATTTCTGAGCATTCAGTGTTTTTCTAACCGCGAAAAGTCAACTAGTACCTGCGCTCGCACGTAGTTGTTCTAAAATCTTCCATTTTAGTGCAATATTTTGTCGTAAACGACCTACCTTTTTGAAGTCGCAAAGCCATATGAAGTCAGGAGAACGAAGACTAGGCAAATCCATGTCATACCCATCATTCCCATGCTGGATCAACCGCCTTGTTTGAAACTCCCACAGACGCTAGCGCCAGTTCTCCCTCTAGTATTTTAGTAGGAAACTCTATGCTTTACGGTCTTCAAGACAGGAACCGACCAGCCTACAAATGCTACAGGAGGCGTTCTTTTCGAATAACACGATGTGCCTGCCATCAACACATTCGCGCTTAAGGAAACGGCGTAGCCCGCTTCCATATACCGCCGACACAAATAGGCGTTGTCTTGCGATTGTTCTGCACCAACGAACACAGCTTTGCGATGCAGAACACAAGTAAATAGCCAAGACTGTCAGCTGTATATTCAGAGTATATACCGCTTACAAGACAAATGTCTCCATCTTTGCTACCATGTGTTGTGCTCCACGACGCTTACGAGAACAAGCGCCCCCTATTTATCGCTCAAAAACAAACAGACACTAGCGCCGGCAAAAGAAGTGAAGGGAGACTGTTGTGTTTGTCGGTGGTCGTGCTGACTCCACTTTGCCGCTGATGGAGGGTATTTGCGTGATTCTCGTTGTTCGTGGCATACACTTCTCCTGGCGCTAAACGTGCATTCTCAGTTGATGGAGGAGGGAGGTATCGATTCCTGTAGCTCTTGCACTATTAAATAGCATAATGTGTTACTTTTTCACACGCTAAGAATGCCATAGGGAAAGCAGCAAGCGTATAGAGGCTAAAAAAAGATAGGACAATAACGAATCCTTTAGCACGTGAATGTCAGTGAAGAAGAAAGAACATTCGTCACATCGTACAGATAACTTGCGCGTATACTATATTGTCGCCAAGTCTCAACGTAAGGCGCCTCCTCCTTTATATTGGAATCAGTGTAACTTCGTCTTTTCCTCAAGTAACCACACAGAAGAGCTTTCTTATCTTATACGGGACCCAGATGTTAATGAAATATTGACCCCCCGGATTTCGTGGGGCGTTCAGCCTGCTACGAGCTGTCAGCTTCTAATGAAGCCGACTACGTAGAGAAGACACACATTGCTCCTGGCGCTGTGTTCTCCACCCCTGGCTCGCTTGCTTTCTGATACTTTTCGGCCAACAAGAAAGCAAATTAAGTGACGTGTTTGCGCTCCGGCTTTTTTCCGCTCTGGAGCGCGAGCCCAATTCGGCGACAGAGCGCTACCAACCCAAGTCGTGCCTGGCCATTTGGGCTAATTGGTTTCTCTCCTCAAGCGGAAACACGAGAACTGGTACCGTCTCACTGCTTATATGCATCCACCTTTGGTGGGACACATTAAAACCAAGAATGCGGGAGGTTGCTCGTACTTAGTCAGTTTGCTATCTGTGATTGTTTTCGTTTTTTTTTTTTGACAACTGATTAGCTTTGAATGAAGAGTGCCACACTGACATTTAGGTCGTGTAGCCAGCGATGCAAAGGAAAACTAACAGCAGAAAAACTCTCAACATCTTCATTTTGGTATCGATTGTGTAGGTATTAAATGTGCACAATGATAGCAGCGGCGCTGACCGCTCACAAATGTACAGATGAAGAACAGCTTTCGCCTCTTAAGTGCACTGTAAAGCCTTAAACAAATAAAAATATTAAAAAGTACTTTTCAGTGAAAGTGCCTCGTGCATCCTTTGCCTAAAGGTTCTAGGAGGAGCGTATGCCGAAGCCTGAGTATACTCCCATTTTCGGACGTCTAGGTTCTCTTCTTTCATCAAGTAAATTCCGGGGAAGAGCGCTCACATTGTGAGCAAGCTCTAGAGTGGTGATTGCCACATGACCGTTTTTCTAATTACAAAAAAAAAGAGCGAGAGAGAAGAGAACGCAGTCGTACAGTACGTCATAACCTAGCTCCTGCTCGGCTGCCTCACACAGCTAGCACAGTTTACGCTTCTTTTCCTCGCAGCCTTTGCATTTCTCGTTTCCCACTTTGACAGCCCATTTTACTTATGCCTATCCGGCATCTCTTATCCTATAACGCAGCCAGTTCGCGCAACCAGATTCACGAATCTCGCGTTTTTCTTTTTGGCCTTCTTTCCATTGATTTGTCTCTATAGCCCCACGTGCGCAATGAAACCGACCACTGTCCTTCTGCAAGCCGGTATACCTTTCAGGCGCGGCTACGGCCGCGAGTCGCAAACGGCACCTGAAACGTGAAAGACTGGGCAAAAATAATGTATACCGGAGCTAAAAGCGTCCCGGAGAAAACGAATCGCCAGCATGGGACAGCGAACAGTATCAAGGATCCCCTGAAAGATTGAGCACGCATCAAGTAGGCGCACATTGCCGCGTCGCCGTGTCTTGCCGTTCAATAAGGCAGACGCGCGGCACTCTAGCTGACGTGGAGAGCTGGCGTGACGCACGAGATTTGGTCCACATGGCCAGAAGAAAGGCCACCTGAGCACGCGACTGGAGCATTCAGCTCTGCGTAGGGTCTACCTCCTTACTGTACGTGAAAAGGGACGACAGAGCTCTTGCATTTCCCGAGGGACAATTCATGCACCCTTTTTATCAGACGATGACATACGAGTGCATGACTCCACGTGGCATATACCAGAAAATGGGCCTTATCAATGGACAGCGCGGTCGTCAAAGGCTGCAGCCCGAATGAAACGAAGCACTGGCGACGTTGCCGTCAAAGGGAGCTATGGCGGTCCTAGACACTCCAGATCACATTCGATGTAGGCTGCCTTCTCCTTTGCGAACATCCCCTTCACGTATGCGCACCTCCTCTCCGCCGCCCTCTGCCGTCCGCCGTATCCTTTTTAACGTTTGTTTTGTCTGACTTGAGTTCGACGGAAACTCGTCTGGTGAGGAATGAGCATGATAAAATAAAACGAAGCCTCGCCGAAGGTGAAATATAATAAAAAAGGGAGAAAACGTTACGTTTCGAGACCCGTACTGGCCCCGAAACGTCGTTTTTTTATTGTTGTTTTCAATACATTTCACCTTTGGTGAGTATTCGTTTTATTTCGTTACTTTGCTTGGCTACAACGGGTCCGTGCGATGGCTCCTGTAAATAGTGTCGTCCACTAGGCCGAAGAGGGCGGCACTAAAATATGTCTATGGTTCGAGTAGCATCCCCAAAAAACATCGAAAAAAAAATAGCTCCGTTGACCTACATTCCGGTATGTCCAAATTTCAATAAGCGATTACTCGTCGGGAGGATGTCATAATGATCTAACAGGAGGGGTGGCGTCGCTTCCAGACGCATGCTCCAGGATTCTTGTAATGGCTTCACTTGCCATTTTTCACTCTCTTAATTCGACGAAAATTGCTATAGTAATAAGCGCTTCAATTGCTCTTGCTGTTAGATCGATGTAATGTCGCTAGCGTTGTCGATACAAAAGCTCATATTCTAGTTGGAGTCACTGGACTCTGAAATATCGAACATTGTAGCTGTGACGTGGCATTGTCACTGTTTTTCGCCATGTAACAATTGTTAGGCCACACTGCCTGTCGCAAGACACGCTTGCACTTATATGAAGCTTCTTCATGTAGAAGCCAATTCAAGTTAGATCGGTGATCAGATTGAGAATAAAAATTTTTAAATATGTTTGACATGAGGAGCGATGTGCAATTTGCTACACACGTTTATACATTTACGTGAGCAAAATTAGATTTCGCTGGACTGTACGACAACGCATGCATACAAGGAGCCGAGGCGTTTCACTTTCACATATCACATTTCGGCGACCGACAAAGCTCGAAGGGACACTAAATGCAATTATTAGGCTGAGGAAGATTGGAAGTTTAGGTTTGTGTGATGACCAGTTCGCCATTCCTGGAGAGAAGAGAGCTTAGTAAGCGAGAAAACGGCGAAATTGAGAGACGAGTGGCGCCCTCTAGCCCGCCCTGTGGGTACCTCTTTGTAATGACGTCAGCTCATCTATTTGGAGTACTCGACTTATCGCTCCAGGTTATAAATGAAAAATGAATTAGACCATTTTTGACCTTAAATAAACGTGCAGTAACGGCAGTTGTTGCTACTTATTACGGCTGTGGATCTCGCTGCGCCGTAGTGTCGGCAGCCGAAATCGTGACGTCAAGTCCTCTTGGCGCGGGCGATTCAAATTTAGGGGCGACCTGAGACACGGCGGCAGTTTTCGACGCGCAAAGTTATTTATTGGCGCAGAGAAAGCGGCGGTAGACTCCAACACAGGTAAAAAAAAAATGGATCTACCTAACCTAATATTTTCCTTATACTAAATGGACTATACGCGCTAAATACACAAACTCACATGAAAGGAACACATACGAACAAGGACGTGCGCCACAACCGATTTAATGATCGAGCACCCCTCCGATATACTGTATATAGTTTTCCACATTTCTGCCACGCCCCGTTTTCTTTATCAATTAGTGGATGAAAAAAGAGAAAAAAGAAACATGGAAAAAATGGAAAATCTTAACACTCAAACCAAACACTGCGAACTTCAGAGTTCAGAAGACCAAATTCAGCACTGTGCAAACACAAGGTTACTTCACTTATGCACGCGTCACCTTTCTTTTTTATAAATAGAGGCTCTAGAGCCAATCTTGCCGTGTAGTTTGGCGATCTACCTAGGATAGCGGTCTTATAGAATCGTGCGTCGCACCCACAAACACTAATATTGGCAACCAAATGTGCACACCTATCTTCCTTTTTCCTAACTTTCAGCGCATTGTGGCGCACGTCCTTGTCCGCACGTGTTCCTTTCATGTGAGTGAGTGTATTCAGCGCGTAGTTCATTTAGTGTAATGTCAAACCAACTATCCCAAGAAGCTGCCCTTAATATTTTCCTTCAGTCTTATTTTAAAGGGACCCTGCAACGATATTTGAACCAAGTCAGAAAACCGCGCCGATCAGCAGTGGAGGCTTCTGTGAACACTAGAGTGAAATATTATTTCGCTGCCCACATTGGGGACTTCCCAATATGGTTTCAAACACATCTGGAAAGCGCCCGCTTTTCTTTCATCATATGACGTCACAAGTGGCGCCGACTAAGTTGCTTGAGGCCGAAATAATATTAAATGATCTCATGATCGCGGGAAGGCCATCTTCTACGTTTTATTTGTTCGTATTGAATACAACTAATTAAAAAAAAGTACGTATCCCTCTTAAAGAGCAACGAAAAAGCCAAGGAACTTATTCGACGCCACGCGTGACGTCATATGTTGAAAGTAGGGCGGGCGCTTTCCAGCTGTGTTTGAAACCAAGGACGCGATCGGAGATTTTTGTTCGGAAAAGAACGCATTCGCTCGCTCCAATGTCCCGACGTGGAGGTGCGGTTCTCGTCGTGTGCGCGGCTGATTTGGCGCGACCGAGTGCGGCGCATATGCTTCCAGGTTTGGTCGCTGCCCTTTGTTTGGGTGAGTGCTGTTTTCTAACAGGGTAGCCCATAAGGCATGCGAGAACGGGAGGGTAAGAGCAGCCAAGCGCCAAGCATCCCAAAAATTGACGAGCATGTTCCGTTGCCTTCTTGAGGAACGAAATGTGTTTCGCCTTCTCGCGAATAAGACTGTTTTACGAAAAGGAAGAATTTCTTTATTTTTCGGGAGCTTAGACGCCTGACGGTGCAGAGAAAACGTGATCCTGGAAAAAGGTGGCCACGCCCCGCGGCTTACGACGTCAGCATGAGCCAGGCCTATGACGTGCGGTGAAAAGCGAGCAAAACTGAACGCGTTCACAAACAACGATCTCCGATCTCGCCCCAGATTACGAATAGCTTGGTGCGTGCAGTGAAATTTTATTTGGCTCACATGTTCACAGCCGTTTTTTTTTTTTTTGGCAATGTGCAAAAAGTGTTCCAGGGCTCCTTTAATGATAAATGCTTGCCTTTTACGTGTGAACATCGTAATATGATTATGAGTCAGGCCGTAGCGGACCATTAGTTTCCCGCATTGACATGCAGGAAAATTAGCCAGAGTTGCAGTTAGTTGGCTTTCTTATGTTAGCCAATGCACATGTAATGGTGAAACATAGTAATTAGGAATGACCATGAAGTAGAGTGCGGTATCAAACTGTAACCGATGCGTTCCTTCCCATATTCTTTGTAATTTATTTACTAGGCCCTGATATATGCTTGAAATTTGAGGTGGCTCCACCACACTCGTTCAGAACATCTCGCATATATGCAAATTCAGGCTTCCTCAATGGAAAAAAAATATTCATAATAAAACGACCGCACTACTATGCTCACGCGAACGTTGGCATTTCTTGCGCATTTAAATTACAGATTATACATACACACTTTGCATACGGGCCTGCTGTCCATTCGCTTGTAAAGTGAAGTTCAATCTTGTAGACCGTCGACGCCTGGTATGTCTGCGCAGTGCAACGTGAAATGAAGTCGAAAAGGCATTCCTTTTTCTTAATGGTATTTTCTGTTTCTTTTCTGCTGAATATTTGTGTAGTCTGTAAAATGCGCCCGCGTACCAACTAAAAGTCGCACGTATCGGACGTCGGCTTTAAGCAACGACAATGTGAGCGCCTTATTGTGCGCGCATTCACATAAGGCTCGATAAATTAAATTATCCGCATAACGTCATAAATTTTTATCTACATCTGCCTATATTCTATACGCGTCAATCTGAGACCGATAACGTACACGTATCTTCAGATTCTGCCGGAAGCTGTCAAGCACGCCACTATTTGCGGCGTGGCATTTTTGAATCCCGAAACTATAGTTTTCCATCATTAAATGACGTCAGTGAATGCGGTCTTTTATTACGGGAACTTGTCATCTCATACGCTAGAGTACTAGATGAAAAATAATCTTAATCGACAACGCTCTCGGGTGCCAGCCGGAAACACTTTCAGAATTCTTTTACACGTCATTACGCACGCGAGGTAACGATTGGAAGTGCTTTATTAAATTGCAAGAATCCATAAGAGGCCGATATTAGATGACTTTGTTTAAGTCATCTAACCATTTGTCTGTCACCAAACGAGCATCCGCGGCTATAAACGCGGCTAACGTCTTCCGAGCAGCCACTTCAAGACAGCGTAATTGCGCAAGCAGAATGGCCTTGTTAGAGCCATACTGTGCCTTAAGTTTTCGCCCTGGACCCGCCACGGTGGTCTAGTGGCTATGGTACTCGGCTGCTGATCCGAGGGTCGCGGGATCGAATCCCGGCTGCGGCGGCTGCATTTCGATGGAGGCGAAATGTTGAGGCCCGTGTGCTGTGCGATGTCAGTGCACGTTAAAGAACCCCAGGTGGTCGAAATTTCCGGAGCCCTCCACTACGGCGTCTCTCATTATCGGAGCTGGTTTTGGGACGTTAAACCCCACAAAACAACAAATTTTCGTCCTGCTCAAAGTTCACACATGTTTTCCGGCTCTCACTCTGAACTACCTGCGTCGAACATTGCATCAAAACCTACTCAGCCAGTTTGACCAACACTGGTTATAAGTTAGCATACAACTGCTCTAAAGCTATTGCGAACGTAACTGAGTGCATGCTGCCTTCATTAACGAATAGAAACACAAGCATAACACATTCAAGGAACAAAACAGGCGGCGACTCACTAATGCTGTAGGAATAGGAGGCGCTTTCTCATCCCGCCACCCCCCCCCCCCCCCTATGCCTAAACTCGGTATACATGCACTAATGCGCTCATTGAAAGTTCATTGTTCAACGACAACATAGGGGCATGATCATTATTTATATATATATATATATATATATATATATATATATATATACAGTAGAACCCCGCTGTTACGTTCCCGGCTGCTGCGTTTTCCTGGCTGTTACGTCGTTTTGGGCCAGTCCCAGCATAACTCCCATAGGATTGAATGCATTAGGAACCCCGCTGTTACGTCGCAGTGTGGGAATATTCCCGTATGTTACGTTGCGAATCGACACTCCAAGCGGCCACTGCCGACGGAAATGTTGACTTTTCACGTAGCTTGACTTGGCTTGACTGTAGGATTAGCTGCACAATGGACGACGCCAATTACGTTTCCAGCTTCCGCCATCTAAATTATGGCACAGCGATGCAAACTGTTGGTGACGGAATCGCGTACAATGATTACGTTTCCATCGATGGTGCCGTTGTCACCTCCGAGGTTTTCTCTGTCGACGAAATCGTAGCCGAGTGTGCCGATGCGTCCACTGAAAGCGCTAGCACTGAAATAAAATTGTGTGCCGATCACCACTTCTCTCATTTTTCCATTTTTCCCGTTTCTCGGCTCTCACGTTTATTTTCTACGGTCCCGTGAAAAACGTATCAGCGGGGTTCTACTATATATATATATATATATATATATATATATATATATATATATATATATATATATATATATATATATATATATATATATATATATATATATGTGTGTGTGTGTGTGTGTGTGTGTGTGTGTGTGTGTGTGTGTGTGTGTCACGCATGAAATTAAAAATCAATGCACGGCTGTCATGGTGTTCTTAGCGTTTGCGTCTTTTTGAGACGGTAGATCCTAAGTCAACTCTAGCAAAAAATCTAGGCCCTTATTTTCAAAGAACTCGTTGGTATTGGCCAGCGGTAGCATATGGCTGCACAAAAAGCTTCCATCTGCTACAGCTGTCGTTCAACGTCTCATGCTCAGTAATAGCGTGCAACCGTTGTCCACGCCTAGGAGCAAGCAACTGCTTCCTTTTTATCAAGTATAATCGCTTCCTTGTGGCTCTTGTTTAAAACATGATAAGGCAACGGCGTACGACTTTTCTCGTGTCAGTTATTTTTATACTGTTCACATGACCTTCTCAGCCTTTCATTTCTTGCTCCTGGCGATGTTTAAGCAGCAGGTTCCTGTTCATGGTTAACAGTCTCAAATCATTCATTATCTAACCATTCAAATGACCTTCTCTTTGGCGTCTTTATTATTTCTTGTAACAATAAAGAAAAAGAAATCGTCACACTAAGCGCAGATAGCTCGACAACAGCCCTGCCAAAATACAAACGTGCAGCCATTCCGTGTCGGACACCAGCTCGGAAAGTTTCATCTAGCAAAACGTAACAGTATGAAGTGAAAAAAAAAAAAAACGGTATGAAAATTGTCAGAGGAAAGGCACACTGGAGGTATAGGTACGCGTATATTCCATATAGGTACGCGTATAACCATTCGAACAACATCGCTTTAACGAGGATCGGGTAGATATATCTACCCGTTCCTCGTTAAAGCGATGTTGTTCGAATGTTTTCGGTACCTCGAGAAAATGAAAAGGAAAGCAAGAGCCAATGCTGTCTAGCGACGACTTGACTAAAGCTGCGCCTGGAAATGTGAGCGAGGTTTGTAGCAAGCCCAAGCACGCTCACAGCAGCCTGGCACTGCGGAATGTCGTGTACATGTACACTGTGTTTCGACCCGACGCCACGATGTTTCGTGCCCTACTTCCTGAATCTCTTCCTTTAGCCCTTCGTTAGATTTAAGTAAGATCTAAAAAAAATAGAAAGAAAATGGAACCAAGATAAGAGCATTTGCTCGAAAGCCCTCACTTCCTACATTTCTTGTTCGTGGCACCTTTTTATTTCCCTTGCTGTATTTCTTGCTTCTACAGTGTTGGTTATGCCATTATCCGAAGTACTGTAGTATATTCACGTATACTTGCTTACTGGTTCAGAGGCATACTTTTGCGTCAATATCCTGAGACGAAGTTATTGCAGCATTTCTTGCCCGTTGCTTTGAGTACTTAGAACGTATCTTTTGCTTACTCTTCTTCGTGTGATGCTTATATGTCTAAACGTGCCCTATAACGCTATTGCTCTTGTTGAGGGAGGCCGTATATGAGAAACGTTGAGCCGTTCACACCTCTTCCTACACAGCTATGCTCATGTGTGTTTGTGCGAAAATAGCGGCGAAGGAGAGACGCCATTCTGGCTTAGCTTTGGGTACCGTGTCTGCAAGAGAGGTTTGTCGAATTTTCAATTATCCCTTCGTAAGTCCAGTCTTAGCCGTGTTATTCTTCGTGCAGGGAGCCATTGTGGAAAGGTCCGGTTGAGTGTCATAAATTATATAACAGGCTTTTCCTCTTATAAAGGAGCTTATATGTTGATTTTATGCATAACACTATAGAAAACCTGTTTCCTTCCTTTTTTGTGTTGCCTGATTCCGGCGCCTAGTGGCGTGCCTTCGCTGAGTAATTACAGATCAATGTGCTTAACTGACGCTAGCTTGCCAGTTACTTCAGAAGGGGCACCTCCTTTCGTTACTAACGGAATTTTACGTGCCATAATAACGTACCAATGTGATTTCAGAAGCCATGATGGGGAATCCCAAATTTATTTCAATCAAATGGGAGCCCATAACGTGGACCCAAATCTAGCACACGGGTGCGCTTGCATTTCGCTTCCATCGAAATGCGGACGGTATGCGGGAGAACGGTAAGTAGACGCCGCTTGCCGTTAATCGTGTTGAGTGGAACCGTGCGCTCAACATCTTGAATGGAACGGCTCATGCTCACTGAATGCTCCGTGTGCCGCGTGGTTTCCTTATCCAGATTGCCAGAGCCCCATCTCACCACAGTCGCTACCCATCTTAAACAGTAGCAAATACTGCTCGTTGTTTTCTTTTTCTTGTATATGTAAGGAACAGGATATTCTGGGACCGTCTCTCAAAGTACGAGCAGCGGTCTAGTGAACCGGTACAGTGGGTTCGCGGTATTGCCCGTCGTCCTCGGGCTCTTGATTTACTCGATCCTCCGTATACTTTAACTGCCAGCAGGGAGTTTGCCGTCCGTAACTGATTATCTCCTTCACTCCTCTGGGGCTTTAAAAAGAGTTCCGAGGTGGACACGCTGCACGTCGCGTAGCGACGGGGCCGTTGTCATGCGTTCCTGCATCGCCCCGCCTGCCAATGGTAAATGGTCCGTGTACCCGGCTATAGTCATACAACGCCGGTCCAATCTGGCTTCCATATACAGGCACGGTGTTTTCTCTCTTTTGTCCGCCTACCTTTGGCGATTCCGTTCTTGCTTTACTTTCGTTTGCACATTGATTGCTCGCACGTGTGGTAGTGGACACCGCCCCGTGTCGCTTGGAAGCCTCGTGGGCTGTATGGATTTCTTTTGTCTGAGCTCATCTCTACGCGTGCTTGTATTCGCATGCCTTACTTCGTTTACGTCTGTGCCAGACATACCCAAAGAAGTATTCTCTGTCTGTTTCCTCACGGACGACGAGATGTATGTGCTCTGTGGAGGTGACTAATGAATGCGCTAGGAGCACGTGAGCTGACATGTCCCTCTGGGAAATTATATTCCGAACTCGCAACTTCCGCAAAACTAGTTAGACGCTGTACCAACCTAGCTGCGGCTGTAATCAGACGGAATAGCATTCCGTCTTGGCTCTCCCTGATTGGTCCCTTCTGCTTGTCACGACAGAGTTGACCAACCCCTGACTAATCTGAATTTTCTGATTGGTCAGTCCTGCCTTGACAAGCAGAACTCAATCAGGGAGGACGAAGACGGAATAATTCCGTATTCCGTTTTACTGTATAGGCCCCTTGGGCATATCGCTCCGATCCCGGTATATTATTGGACTCATCGACGTTGACGCGATATCATCCTACAATTTGTAACGAAAAGCGACCACCTCCATTTAAATTGCGCATTCTAGAATAATTGATTTTGTCCATATCTTTTAAGTGATTGGCTAATTGCGAAACACTTTCTGGATATTCCCCACGACAGTGTTCCTTGCCTTAGCATTTCTTACGTTACTTGGGGCGCGATCGGAGATCTTTGTTCGGAACACATCGAGTTCGCTTGCTGCAACGTCCTGAGGAAGGGGGCGCGGCTCTCGTTGTGTGCGCTGCGGATTTGCGCGACTGAGTGCAGCGCAGGCCTCCAGGATTGGTCACCTTGCTTTTTTTTTGAGCAATTACATATTTATGACGGTTTTACTTATACAATATGCGAGAAGCTGAGGGTAAGAGCAACCAATGGACAAGAAGCGGACATCCCAAAAAGTGATGATCACATATGGCGTCTTCTTTTCGATGACATAATGCAAAACTAAATGTTTTTCGACTTCAAATGAGTGCGATTGTTTTATGAACAGGATGATGTTTTTTTTTTTCGTGTGCTTAAATGCGTGACGTGCAGAGAAAACGTGGTCATGTAAAAATGTGGCCGCGCCCCGCTGCTTACGAGGCAAGCATGACCACGGCCAATCACATGCAGTGAAAAGCGAACAGAACCGCCCGCGTTCGCAAAAAACGATCTCCGATCTGGCCCTGGCACAGGCGTTACCTTTACCCGTTTCCCCGTGCTTCATGTCGCTTACCGGTCATGCCGTTGGAATTGCGTGTGCAGGACGTACTCCGGTATTCTATTCGATAAAGAAAAGCAAAACACTCGGACCAAAACTATATGATAGATAATAAGATGTATTCGAACAAACAGAAGCATGTAGCGTTCGCGACATGCGTTTTCTAGCCGGAGAACAGCCCGCGTAGCAACTGATTCTATTTATGGTGTAATAGGGCTACGAGAACGCCAACGTCCCCAAGACAGGGGTTCCAATGCGGCCGTGGCGGTAGTCTTTTCGATGAGGGCAAAATTGATTGGTGGCCGTGTAGTGTGCGTTCTCGGTGCACGTGAAAGGGACACTAAATAGCAAAACGACTTTTCTTGCATGAGCAAGTCACTCTTTCACAATACAAAAAACAACTCTCCTGCCTCAACGAAGCGCTCGGTAAGCGAGAAAACGCGCCAGGAGATAATAAAGGCGGCCACGCCGCCTTGAAGTTCCTGCACCAATTCTTTGCGGCGTCATAGATTTTAAGGGCACCTGCTAGGACCCACGTAATTACTAACCGCTTTAAAATAATGGATTGCATGGTGTTCTTAGGTGCCCAGAGAACTAACGTAGCAAATCTTATGAAATTCAGTTGAGCTTATGTGGCCAAAATACAAAAGAAAGTTTGAAATCTGTGACGTCATGCTTGCGTTGAGGAGCAGAGGTTTCGGCGCAAAATTCAAAAAAAGCTAACCTTGACCTTCATTTTCTCTTCCAATCTTTCACCAGTGACGGCGAAATAAACGGCTGTAAAATTCTTAAAGAACGATCCATCAGTATAAATCGATTTACTGTTTCACTTTAATGTCCCTTTAAAGAACCTCAGGTGGTTAAAATTTCCGGATGTTTCCACTACGCAGTAGCCTTACACTCGCATCGTGATTTTGGCTCGTAAATCACCCTATTATTATTATTATTATTATTATTATTATTATTATTATTATTATTATTATTATTATTATTATTATTATTATTATTATTACGGTACAGGGCATTTAACTGTCTTGCTGTCAATCATTTCACGTAGCTCGAATGTTCAAGGCTACGACGTATTTGTCTATCGGATGACGTGATGTCAGCTTCGCAGAATAGATGTCTGTAGCAATTATAGTTCAACTATGCAGCCGCACAAGTTCTTTCTTTCCATCAATTTTTTTTGTCTTCATTTGAATTCCATGTATAATTAAGACTCTGTGTGCTCCCATGAACCTCTTGGATTCGTTGTTTTGTTGGATTTTATGTGGCGGGCAGCGTGGTGCCGTGACACTACATACGAAAAGTTCGGCATGGTTTGCAGTTTGCGCGACAGCGCTCTGACTTGTGTTTTATAAGCAGTCCCGTCTTCTTTCTGCCTTCGTCTTTCCTACACCTTTTCTATATTATACACAGAGCAGGCAGCCAGATGTCCTTAGGTTTGCCTCCCTGCCTCCCATTTCACCTTTCCAATTTTTGGAGGCGCTGCAGTTTGTGCATCACCGACTCGCCCAAATTGCTACCTTGCTCCGGATATTTTTGTCGAAGTCCTATTATTAGAACATTTCACATCAGCATGGCAGAAAAAAAAGAAAGGTCGTTTCTGCTTCAGTTTAGCGAAGGAGCTTTTCTTCGAATCGATTATCTCACAGTAATTTTCATACGCAGTTTATTTAAGGAAGTTACCTGAAACGTTTACAACACGAGACTACTTTAGCTGCAATTCAGTGAAAAAGAAGGAGGAAGAAACGTGCTTATGGAAAAACTGGAAGGTGAGCCAACTCTTAGAGCCACTCGCTTCCCTGTGCTGTGGAAAGGTGGTACGGGGAATATAAGGTCATAGAAAGGAGACATTAGGTAAAAATTGGTTCATTGAAAGTTGCGCACTATCTGAGAAAATGCTGAGGCTTCTGCGTGCCCTCATCGTGGCCTGTAATGCATCGTCGGTGCGAAGGCGCCGCACTCTACAGATCGAAGGCGTTGCCACTTGCGACGTAAAAGCGTGGCTGGGATCCGACAGAAACACGATTGTTAGGCTACTCCGAGGGCTCTGGGAACGCCTACCACCTTCAGGTAGGACAGGCTCCACTTGGCTCCAGTCTGGTGAGAGCGCTCCACAGCCTAGCAAGCCTAATCGTAGCGCGGCATAAACTTTTCGAATGCATCTAGCGCAAGAAAGCTACCTTGCATGGGCATGTGCTATTTATCTCGCTTCGTATCTTTTACTTCTCAGCTGGACTAAAGTTTTCCTGACGAAGTTTCTGGGCTTACGGCCGTGTTCATCATACGCATAAAAAGACAACTGCAGCATTTTGCTTTCTCAGGTCGAAGGAGTCAAGGGCGTTTTATCTATTTTTTTCTCTTTTATAATAGGGAATATAATAATGAGTATTCCCCCGTTCTATTGTTCACAGGGAAAAGAAACGCGCTTCACATCCCTTCCTTTCGTATCGCTCATCTGGTCTCCAACTACAGCTCAAATTATAGGCCAAGTTACAAAAGGCAATCTCGCATAAATAACTATAAGTACGAGTGGAAACTTCTCGAAATGCATTGTTTTAATTATTTTATCTTGACTGAATAGCGCAAGCATTTGTCTTCCATTTCTCGGTGACGAGCTGCAGACATGTTACCACGCCATGCTGTGGCTGCAGACATTTCACATGGTTGATTCACGCTTTATGCGTGAAAGTGTAGAAAGAGCGTTAATTAATTCTCAGCTTACTGCCAGAGTAGCGCCTAAATGTCATTACGCTCATCTTTTTTTATCCCTGTGTCCATGCTTTGTATGTCGTCGATGGGTACACGCAAAAGGCGTGTTCATCGGCACTAAGTTTATCGGCTTCCGAAGCAGTAGCACTTCAGATTTAACGATAACATATTCTCGCAGTGTCACTCTTATACGACATCGTTTTACGGCGGGCGCTGCGAATTTATTGACATGAGAAAGTTGCTCATTTTGCGCGTCCTAAGGTAAGGGTGCAAACTGCTAAGGTTACTAAACAACGCCAAGCGCATGCACTACAGTTCGGGTTCTTGCGTAAAGGCGAAACTGCCTTGTTAATGGGCTATTTCGAAAATTCCCATTCTCGGACCTCCGTATATAATTTTTTTTCGAAAGCACAGTTACTCTAAAAGCTCTTAAACGGAAGGTCATTGTGCGGTACTACATTTACGCGCGGTTACATGCAAGGAAAAGTGGATTTCTTCCCCAGAAATGCCTTTTTTTAACTAAATGCGGTCTACGTTTCTCTGTTCCTCCCTTTCATTCTCTATCTTTCTCTTAATTTAGTTAAACACGGAAAACCGTCAAAGCTCGGCCCGTTTTAACAGGGGCTATTACAAGCCCGTTTTGAGCCGTATTGAATTTGGATGCCAGCATCACTGTGCAATGCCGGCAACAACGGCATTCCAGCATGCTTAGTGAATACG
Organism: Hyalomma asiaticum; assembly: GCA_013339685.2. Classification (NCBI taxonomy): domain Eukaryota; kingdom Metazoa; phylum Arthropoda; class Arachnida; order Ixodida; family Ixodidae; genus Hyalomma; species Hyalomma asiaticum. The sequence goes on along the minus strand of CM023481.1, from coordinate 103,336,100 downwards.
CAAAGAAGAATGCCTGCGAGCATTTCTTCTTCTCCTTAAATGTCTTAATATATGGCATTCCGTCTCGCACAACCTTCGCAGAACGCGTCAAAATCGTTCGGCAGACTTCTAAAGCCCCGATATGTCTTTCATAGCTGCGAGAAATGCGCCAGGAGCGCACCTCTTGGTACGGAGAAGTGTTTCTACATCGTATTGTGCATGACTCATTTAGAAGCCTACTGGTTCGGGGTGTGGTGGGATTGTTTGCGCACCGCTTAGACAACGAAGGGTTTGGACAAACAGACATGAGAACAAATTCATGCGCTCGTGTCTGTTTGTTGCCTCCTTCGTTGGTTAAGCGATCTGAAAATACCGCTTCCACGATTTATTTTCTAGTGGTACGAGTACAGAGCAGACTTGTACAGTGCGTTACTAAAACGAGCGTAACCGATTACAATTGAATTCCTTCTGCTGTACGAGAAGTACCGGGATTCTACGTATATCTACACGAGTGCTCCCAAACAGTTCCGCCGTAGCAGTCGTGATGCCAGCGAAAGTTATAACATTTAAGACGACTCATCCGACAACATCGACGGCAGCAGAGCGCACAGCGATCCGTACTGCCCTTCATTTCATCAGAGATGAAGCGCCACAGAAATGGACGCTTTTCTGCGACTCCAAGACGGCACTGCAGTCCCTACTGTCACCTCTACGCCGTGGACCACACGAACAGCCGGTGTTCCAGGTTACAGAGATGCTGCAGCATACAGGGAAGGCAGGCCACAATATATCTTTTCAATGGCTTCCAAGTCACTGCGGGATTATAGGCAATGAACGGGCCGATCAAGCCGCCCGTTCTGCTCATGCTATGGACCAACAAGTACCCATACCATTGTCAAGGACGGACGCGGCACGGATGCTCCATCTGCTTGCCCGCAAGTGCACTATGCCTCAGTGGGGTGACGCACATTTCACGCATTCCCGCTTTACTTTCTTGATCCGACGTTAAGCCTTCGAGTCCCACCCAAGTCTTTCCGAGGAGAAGCCACGCTTTTATATAGACTATCCGGGTAGGGCGTTGCTTTCACAAATGCCTATGCGTTCAGCATAGGAATGGCTGACACGGCAGCCTGTGACCGCTGCGGTCAAGAAGAGTCAATTGGGCACATTTTATGTGACTGCCCACCGTACAGTGCAGAGAGGCAATCCCTTCGCTATGCACTCAACAAGTTGGACGACCACCGACCACTGTCGGAAGAAGGCATTCTACGACATCGTCTAGACCTCACGTCACAGAAAAAGGCTATGCAAGCGCTACTGCGCTTCTTGGGATATACCGACCTTCGTGAACGCCTCTAAGTGGAACGTCCTTTATGTGCGTGTGTGTGTGTTTGTATTTTACTTTCTGTGCGTGTCTGGAATTTTGTGCCTTCTCTCACTGTCATCCTTCTAACCCCTGTCCCCTTCTCCCCAATGCAGTTTAGAAAACCGGAGTCGAATATCTGGTTAACCTCCCTTAATTTCCTCTTCATCTCTCTCTCTCTCTCTCTCTCTTTCCTCTAAAAAGTGATTGATTACAGTTACAATGCAGCCTGAAAAAGAATGTAACCAAGAAACTAGTAAAGAGTAATCGATTTTACGTTACTTTTGACGCAACTTCCTTTTTATTACGGTATAGCACATAGATACACATATAGCATGGTTGACATGAAAAATGTGTGAACGAATGTGTGAATGAATACGTGTACCTGGGGCACTTACTAACAGGGACGCCTACCCATGAAAAGGCAATTCTCCGTAGTACAAGGATGGAGTGGAGCGCATTCGGGAGACATTCCCAAATCATGACTGGAAACTTGCCGATGTCACTAAAGCGAAATGTATTTAATCACTGCATTCTCCCGGTACTCACACGTACGGTGCAGAAACATGGAGGATTGCGAAAAAACTAGCATGAAGAGTGCAATGGAAAGAAAAATGATAGATATAAAAAACGAGCGAAATGGACCAGGTAACATACAGGAGTACCTTATATTCTTATATCAGTTAAAAGAAAGAACTGGACCTGGGCAGGACATGTCATGCGGAGGAAAGATAACAGATGGACAGCAAGAGCGACCAAATGGATACCAAAAGAAGGAAAACGCAACAGAGGCAGGCAAAAGGTTAGATGGAGCGATGAAATTAAGAATTTCGCAGGCGTAAAGTGGAACCAACTCGCTCAGGATAGGGAAAATAGCAAATCGGTGGGAGAGGCCTTCGTCCTGCAGTGGACTTAAATGATGATGATGATGGATAAAAAACTGAGGCTGCCAATACATCAAGTGGAAAAAATTGTATGTGCACGTACCTACGTGCGTCAGATTTTTGTCAAAGGTTATTTGTAGCGCAAACACCGAGCGACACCTTTCTGCATAGCACTTTCGGCGGCCCGCACGTCGGTTTTATATAATGGTGCCCTAAACATTAACTATGGCTAGAAAATGGCTTAGCGAAAATGAATGGTTGCAGTTAGAATTCATGAATAGATATATCAGAGTAGAACTTTTTATACAAAAAAAAAATGCATTCACCCATCATCACGATAATGCGTGAAAATTGAGAACTCCTGTGGCTCATACTCGCATCGGATATGCGGGTATGAGCCATGCGTAAGAAAGAAAGAAAAAAAAAACGAAAGAAAATAACCATGTAGCTCATGCTCGCTTTGAATGTCTGGGTAGTGTACACAAGGTGACAACACCGAGGTGCGAGTGTAACAGGCACCTAAGTCAAGGATTAGGGTCTCCTGCAAGCGTTTTAGTGGTGCACGCAACCGTGTCAAATTTGGCGACGCTGCTTGAAACCTGGCACTAAAATTTAAATATATGTATACATCTAGAAACCAATTTTTGCGACTTGATCTTACCGCCGGCCTCGTTATTTATGCTCCGCTATAGTTTAGGCAAATGTTCTGCGTTTATGCATTCTATGTTTTGCTTTTGTTTTTGTTTTTTTTTTGTCCTCTACACATTGTTTAGTTTCAGCAGCAGTTGGTTCTCGAAATTTGCACCGGTCGTCATTTTTGAGCGTTTATTCGAGAAGACGTCCCCTGCAACGCTCCAAAGTCCTCTCCACTGACTCACTATGAGGAGGTGCTGTATTTTACCTTACGAACATTCTCTGCACCTGTTCGTGATTGCGCAGGGCTTCGATGGATGCCCCCGGGTCAGTTTGTAACCTTGTAGTCGATTACAATCAAAATAATTGAATTACAGGGATCGTTGCCTTTTAAAGGCAGAAATTGAAGCGTTGCGAAATTATGGTAATATCTAATCGGTTACAAGTAATGCATTAGCTGTAACTGGTTGCGTGCAGGCCTGTACCGAGTGACACTATTTTTTTTTCTTGCGCATCACTTCCGATTCACCTCCGGAGGTGACCTGTTACGAAATTAAAGAAAATGCAATTAAATATGTATAAAACTAAAAATGAACACGTTAAGAACTTTTTATGTTATGTATGACACCAGAGCATGTCTCTCATGGTAGACAGTCATTCATCCATCAGGATATTTAATAAAAATAATTAATGCAATTCCGATTCAAAGTATGATCGCGCGTGGCTCATACCCAGCAACGTGGACTATACAAGGAAGCCGCTGGGTCACACTAATTCCGAGGTGCGAGAGCCACTATGAGACGCCTAAGCCAGGGATTAGGGTCGCCTACCGGTTTTTACTTATTTATTCTTACATACTCTAGGCTTGCTGGGGATATTGCAGGCGTGAGTAAATCATTCGTGAAACACGGACAAACATACGGAGTGGCAATACACGAAGAAAAAATGGACATGGGCAGGCCACGTGACGGGAAGGCTAGATAACCGATGGACAGTTAGAAGGACGGAATGGATACCAAGAGAGAGAGAGAGAGAGCAAACATTTATTTTAACGAAATGTGGGATCTTCCTCGTAGGGTGGAGCCCTTAGGGTAAGCGCGGCCGTGGGCGGCAGAGAGTGAGATGGGGGGACGAAATTAGGAAGTTCGCGGGCGCCAAATGGAATCAGCTCGCGCAGGACAGGCAAGGATGGCGAGGATTGGGAGAGGCCTTCGTCCTGCAGTGGACATAGATGGGCTGATGATGATGATGATGATGATGATCAGATAAAGAATTACAATGTTCAAATGCTGCGGGGAAAGGAAAGTGTTGTGTTTTGGTATAAATGTCACAAGATTCAGTTGGCGAAAGCAACATGTACGGTAAATATCAGCAAACGTAATACTTTCGTCTAAACAAGTGTTGCTTTACCTGGAACGCATTCTTCCTGAGATAGCATGGTGTTTCTAATACCATTGAAAGTCTAGGCATATGTAAGGCAGAACAACTGCATGGTGACTTCCTTTAGATCTATCTTTGTAGGGTGCAGCGGCTAACACTTGCAGTGACTGCGAAAAAGCCCGAAGTGGTCCAGAATTTTGAAGGCATTTCGTGACAGTATGTAGGTGCGCTATCAGTAAGGAATGCTAGGGACACTCTTATAGCTACACACTTGATATATGGACTTGTTGGTAAATTATCTTCATTAAGTACACTTTGAAATGCGCAAGTACGCTTAGTTGGCAAGTTGGTACAAGTTATAACACCGCAAGTGTGATGGAATTCATGGGAATGATTTAGTCGAAGAACCTCTCAAGAATTTGCCAGTGGGGCAGAATCACTTTTGTTGGCACTACATATACATGCTTCATAGCAGTACCATAGAATGAACGTGGTACGCACATGCGTGTGTTCAGCCTAGCGCAAACTAACAAGCTCGCGGGAACAAATAATCTAACAAGCGTACGGGGAACTGATTACTTTCCTTCAAGTTTGATTCGAGTTTGATTATGGGACAAGCTAACTACCTTTGGTTAAAAAAATTCAACCTTATACTCAATACGCCCTCTTGCCACTGAATGGTAACATAAGGGAGCTCATGCATTGAGACATTTACGGTGAAAAAAAAAAAAAATAAAGCCTAAAGTGCACTATTTCGATTGTCACTATGTGGCACACCCTTCAATCACACGCTGAAAGCCCGTCAGCTGGGACAGTATTTTTTGCTCATTCCGTTTCAACCCTCGGATTATTGCTTCACTCGCCCCGGCATCTGACTCCTCGTGGGGCACTTCTAGGAGCGCACGTCGATGGCTTGAGACGGGCGAGGTCGCAGCGCGGAGAAAGGCGAGACAGCGTCGGCCCATTCCGCAGGGAAGCCAGCGTTAGCGGACGGGGTGTAGTAGTGACTCGCTCACTGGCTTCGGCACCCAGCAAAATAAAGACGAATGACCCGAGGGAAGCCCTTCACTGGAGTTGCTCGAACTCCAACAGTAGCCTCCTTGATCTGCTTTCACCTAGGAGAAGGCGGAGTTGTTCGAATATAGCGAAGGCTATATAGCACACTCTTCGTTCGTGTGCGCTTAGTTTGGGAAGGATAGCGTACCTGAAAAAAAAGAAAGGTTGGTATGTGCCCACGGTGCTCTATTCAGAATCGAACTACATTCGTTAGTCTTATGCGTTTGTCAATACTGATGGGTGCGAGGTCAGGACCTTTGTCTTCCGGCTCCTACACCGCCCTTTCCGTGCCTTCGTACTAGGCATATTAACTTTGTATTCTCTCTGTTTCCTTTTTCTCTGTATTCTCTCAGTTTCCTTTTCGTATTACACGACGAGCAAAAAATAGATTTCTTGTTTGTTTTCCCATACCGGCTAAATACCAATGAAATTATTAGACCAGTTGTCATCATTTTTTGGCGATATCAGTAATAATTAACGCCCATTCGGGAATTAGCACGTGCCGCTTGTTCGGCTCATCACTTATTGAAATCATCATCACTATAAGGCTGTCTATGGCCGCTGCAGGGCAGATATATCTCCCATATTTCTCCGATTAACTTAGTCTTGTGCTAGCTGAGGTCACGTAATTCCCGCAAAAGTCTTAATCTCATGTGCCCAGGAAACGTTCAACAGCGCCCTCTCCCACATTTGCTTTATTTTCTCATCGATTCTGTTACCTTCAATGACTTTTAATGAATTAGGATTGAGCTCAATTAGTACGTATGCAGTACTTAGCTACGTATATGCAAACATTTTGCAGAGTAAGCCAGGAAGCTTTAGAAGACTTGAAAGCTATTGCGACTGTAAAGGACATAGCCATGCTTTGCGTGAATGTGCTCACACTTTAAGGATATAAATGAGCAAAATTAGACAGAGTTGCACCGCTGCTCTCTTAAAGGGACACTAAATTGAAAAGGTGAATATATTAAAATTGAATATGAATGTCTGTATTTTAATTTTGAAATTCACGCTGGAAACTCGGCCTCATGACGTCAGAAGACCAATATCGCTCTTTTTTTTGCATTCTTTCCAAATTTGCTCCATAAGATGTTCTGAAACTCTCTGTGTAAGTCTCTGGCTTCGTTGGAATACAATGTACGTCTTTCTTTCCGATAAATAGTTCTAGCCTTAGTAGACGTCGGCAAAAACTGCGACGTCACCCGTATTAATGCTGCGACTTCAAAGAGACGTCGCCACCCGTGCTTTCTTTTTGCGCGTTTTCGTATCTTGCGAGGCGAAGACCCTTACCGAGGGTCTTCTCCTCGCAAGATTGGTGTTTTCGGCATTGGGAAAAGCTAACTTACTAATATGAGAAAAACTGGTGTTTTGTGGGATGTAACGTACCAAAACCAGCTCTGATTGTGAGAGACGCCGTAGTGGACGGCTCCGGAAATTTCGACCACCTGGGGTTCTTTAACGTGCACTGACATCGCACAGCACGCGGGCCTCAACGTTTCGCCTCCATCGAAATGTAGCCGCCGCAGCCGGGATTCGATCCCGCGACCCTCAGGTCAGCAGCCGAGTACCATAGCCACTAGTCCACCGTGGCGGGGCAATATGAGAAAAACTGTTTTCATTTTAGTGTCTCCTTAAAGCACTTCAAGCGCCTCAGTTTTAAGTCGACAATCCTTCACCGGTGTCTGTGCAGTAACTAGCAAAAAAAAAAAAAAAAGAGAGAGAGGTTTTGCGTCAAGAGTCACAAAATGATGAAACAGACGACTGTTCCTTTCCGAAAACATACCGGCTATTTCTCGGACTAACGACTTGGTGTAGTGAGAGATTTTCATGTTAAGTTCGCCACATTTGCTTTTGACCCCGCCTAGCGGACCCGTAATGAAGAATTCGAACAGTGCGTTCGTGTCTAGCGAGGCCCACGACATTTGATCTGGCCCGGTAATGATCGGTCTTCTCCATCCGCTCGGATGAGCGGTTAACTAGAACCCTGAGTGGAATTTTCTGCCTTACAGAACTTAGCAGCAGTGCCTCTGTCAGTCTACGATTTTCTAGCTCAGTTTTAGCTCCTCTAGAATGGCAGGACTCTTCCCTGCGTACTTCCGTCCCCTCGGAAGTTCTTTACTCGCTGCTTGGTCATTACCGCTGGCGAAGCTTTATACATCGTTGCTGCGTATAGGCTTCTTTCTTCTTCTTCTTCTTCTTCTTCTTCTTCTTCTTCTTCATTCCATTCTTTGTTTTCTACGTTTATTTTCCTAAACAATGGTTTTGCCTGGAGGCTTGTCTTAAACAGACGGTACCTTTTCTATTTTTCTTTTTGGTCAGGCGAGCTCCTTCTCTCGTCAAGCTGAATTCGCTGCGCACACTTTCGGCCAACGTGTTACCGAGCGTGTCATTAGAACCCGCCGGTGTCTTGCTGCGATTTTTTGTAATGTTCACCCCAATCTTTCCTGATTTAGCATTGATAGCGTAGCGTCACTCAGTTTACCTCGCCGTCAAATTTATGTGTCGTGCGTGTCACATTGCTGAATTTAGGAACAGCTGAAGTGAGTGCTGAGTGTGAAAATGTGAAAAATTCTGACGATGCTTACCAATGCGATTAATGTTTCGGGCACTGAGAAGAGCCGCGTTCCGCAAGTATACGATAATACTGCTTAACATAAATTAAAACAATGGCCCCTTGCCGCCCCTCATGTTCCCAAATTGCAAGCATACATTAAAGACGTATAATTGACGCGATGACAATCATGTCTGCAAAGCAGTGGTAGACGTGATCAGGCTATTACGTAAACACTTTTTAGTTTTTTTTTTCTTTTGGTGTAGATTTAATATAAAAGTACGGGCCTTTGGTTGCAGCCGCTACTCTTCGAGGGAGGGTATAGAATAAATGAAATGTACGAAAAACTTCGGAACGCACTGAACATCAAGAAAATCATAAAATTGGCGAAATTCCACACATGAGCTACGGAATGTGCATGAAGATTGGAGGAGTAAAAACACACGCATACAAAGAGACACACGCCATTCCGTAAAAAAGTCAGAATATCACGAGACATGATGCCGGTAGACACACTGCTGAACGCAGCACACATTTTTAAGTAGCAGTATGAAACAAACTCAAACGCGCACGACATTTTTACTGCTTGGACTTATACAGGCTTTGACATGAACATGTTCCGTGAACTTCACATTTCTGCAAAATAATTGAAAACTGAGCTTGTTGGTAATTTGAGCATTCTTGTGTTCTCAACAACGAGGCGAGGAAAACAACAAGAGGGCACAGGCTAAAAATCGACATTTTATCTACATTGAACTCATTGCATTTATATTGCTCTGTATGCCACTTCGCTGCTTTCAAGTAAACCCACGGCTTCCCGCTGATCTCTCATTGGTTCTTCCGAAAAAAAAAAAACAGCCAGCTCAGTGCAAAGAAAGGGTACCGGTTAGTGCTCAAGAAAGGATCTAACAATGGACATCCAAGTCGCTTTCCCGGTATTATGCCATCAAAAGTGTCGCTAGTTTGTGCAGAGATGACATAATCATCATCGTCAACATCATCATCAGCCTATCTTCTGTCCACTGCTGGACGAAGGCCTCTCACAATCCTCGCCATCCTTGCCTGTCCTGCGCGAGCTGATTCCATTTGATGCCTGCGAATTTCTCAGTTTCGTCCCCCCATCTTACTCTCTGCCGCATACAACTGCGCTTGCCCTTTCTTGGTATCCATGCCGTCGTTCTAACTGTCCATTGGTTATCTAGCCCTCTCATCACGTGGCCTGCCCATGTCCATTTCTTCTTAATATCGTTCAAGATGTCGGCAACCCCCGTTTGTTCCCTGACCCACTCGGCTGTCTTCCTATCTCTTAGAATAACGCCTATCATTTTTCGTTCCATCGCCCGCTGCGCGGTTCTTGACTTCCTCTCGAGTTTATTTTTAATTCTCCAAGTTTATGCCCCGTATATCAGTACTGGCAAGGCAGTAGTCATATAGTTTCCGCTTGAGTGATAGCGGTAGGTTTTCGTTCATGAGTTGCGAATGACTCCCATATGCGCGCCATCCCATGTTTATTCTACGGTGGATTTCTTTTATATGGGCGGGTTCTTCTGTCAGTAGCTGTCATAGAAAGGTGTCAGACAAGGAGATACAATCTCCAATGGTAATTACTGCATGGTTGGAAGAAATCTTCAAAAGATTAGACTGGGACGAGACAGGACTCAGGATTAACGGCGAATAGCTAAGTAACTTACGATTTGCAGACGACAGTACTCTTTAGCAATGATGGCGACGAACTGCAAAAGGTGATTGAAGACTTAAGCCGAGAAAGCGCTAAAATAGGAATAAGGATGAACATGCAGAAAACAAAGATAATGCTAAGTGGCACGGCGAAAAAACGTGTCTAAACGATCGAAAACCAGGCATTAGACGTCGTAGAAGAATACGTATATCTAGGACAGCAGAGATGACACTCCTGCTTAAAATTTGTTCATCGTCCACTATCATAATTCACCGGTACGATGGCGTATCTTCCATGGTTATGGTAGATATTGTAGTGGACATGGTGGAAGCATGTCCACTACAAAAAGAAAAAAAAGGAGAGGGGAGAGAGTGATGCGTCTCTCTCCGAGCGAATGAGAAGCCTGCGCGTCTGTGTCCAATTGACCATCCTAAACTGGTACTGAAAGAGAGGACCAAATCACGTCAACAGTTGTATGCATTGTAGGCGTCTCATACAGGGCCTGCGTAGAAGGTTACCCTGTGCAGATATTGCTGTGAATTGCTGCTCATTTGAACAGACCTGTCACCCAAATCACGTAACACAACATCACAGCTGGACAGGTGACATATTGTCACGAAGCTAGCACACGCAAGAGCTGCCCGCAAGCGACGGAGCTGTCACAGACTGGCTGGCGGTAGACAGCTCGCATTCCTTGCCGCTGACCACCTTGATGGTGTCCCGCCGGCCATCATGCGGTGACAGCGAGGACGTCAAGGCAGACAACGGCTGGTGAAGGTTGGCTGCTCGATATTCGGCGCCGGAAATCACGACGGACACCTGCTGAACTTCGCATGGCGGCAGCGGCGTACCGAGTGCGGTTATGGGCTGGTTGGCGGTGACCTGCTCGCTTTCTTTGGCGTTGGCCATCTCGCTGGTTCGCGGCTGGCCATCTTGTGGTGATGACAGCAAGAACGTTACAGTGGTCAAATGATGGTCGACGATGGTCGGCTGGTCTTCAAGAATGGGAGTCGCTGAAAACTCTCGCTGTCTTTCCCGTGGCGGAAGTGGCGTGGTCATAGTGGTCACGGGCTGGTTGGTGGTGGCCTGTTCGTTTTCCTCGCCGCTGACCATCTTGATGGCGTCCGGTTGGCCGTCACGAGGCGACCGTAAGAACGGCAACACGGACAAGGAATGGTCGGCGATAGCCCGTTGGTCCTTGTCACCCAGAATCGTGGAGGAGTCTTGCTCACCTTCGCATGTAGACAGCCGGTTTGTCATAGCGGGCATAGGTTGCTTCGCGATGGCCTGCTCGCTTTCTTTGTAGCTGGCCATGTTGGTTGCCTCAGGCTGGCCACCGTGCGGCAACGGCAAGAAACTCAGAGCGGGCAACCCCTGCTCGACCATGGCCCGTCCGTCTTCCTCAATAGGGACCATGGAAGTGGAAGACTCCTGCCGAGCTTCACGTGGTGAGAACGGCGCCGCCAGAGCAGTCACGGTTTGCTTGGCGGTGACCTGTTCGCTTTTTTTTCCACTAGCCATCTTGTCGGCGCTCGGCTGACCACCATGCGGCAACGGCGAGTACGTCAGAGCTGGCAAAGGCTGATCGTCCGAGAGCACGTGCGCGTCCAAGAACTTCGTCGTTCTCGCTTCAAGGGGCCGTTGGCACAGCGTTCCAATCTACATCGCGTCAATATTCCCGCGAAAACAATGGAACAGCTAGCCACGTGAGCACTCACGTGGCTTATTTGACCTTGTAGAAGCCTGAAGAAGCTAGGTTGCCAACAAGCTCCGCTCTTAGTGCAGCCTTGTTTTCCGTTCAGGGTAGTCAACTGCGCGCAGGCACATAGGTTTCCCATTTGCTTAAAGGGGTAGAAGAGACGACATAAGGCGGATTAATTGTGCACTCAGTGAGACACACTAGGCCACCCACCCTGCCTCTATAATGACCACTACAATATGGATGGAAAACATTCCATAATAATTGTGGATTGTGGTATTGAATGATGGACAAATTCTGAATAATGAGGCACAGATTCTTGACACATTCATGCACTAAAGACGACTTCGAAACAAGGAATGCTGAGGAATGTGCTATGTGGAACCTTACACAAAAATTGAAATGACCAAGGTAAAAAATTAGTTCTACTAAATTTTAAAAAAGAGTGTCGTATGCCTACTAGCTACCGCTTGTTTACTGCTTGTCGCATATGTTGCAACGGTGTTCGTAACTGCAGTTATTATGATAGCGTTAATAAGAATTACTAGCGATTTTTACATGATTACAACTGGCGTATCGCATCGACAATGTGGCGCATCGCATCCATGTGAGCGGGGCTAATGCGCTAGGAAAGCGCGTCGCATCAGTGCGCCAGGTGAGGGTAGCTCAGCGTTTTCGAGTGAACTCGAGGGGGGCGTGCGAACAACGACCTGAAGGGGTGGCCTTTTGTGCTGAGTGCTCTAGGCAGAGTCGCTGCACTGATGACAATGATGCACCTGCACGGCACGCGGTACTACTTTAGGGGGAAAGTTAACGCGCTTCATGTAAATGACATCGCACCGCTTTTCCTAAATGAGCTTCGAAATGCGATGTGCTGCTGTCGCATTCGTGTAAACGCGTCTCTAAAAGGGGGAGTTGTTTGTTTTGTGGGGTTTAACGTCCCAAAATCAGCTCAGATTATGAGACGCCGTAGTGGAGGTCTCCGGAAATTTCGACCACCTGGGGTTCTTTAACGTGCGCTGACAACGCACAGCACACGGGCCTCAACATTTCGCCTCCATCGAAATGCATAAAAGGGGTGAGTTAATGAACTACCCTTGAAAGGTGTCGCATCGTCTTTACAGGAATGCGACAGTAGCGCATCTCATTTCGAAGCTCGTTTCTAAAGGCGATGCGACGCCGTTTGCATGCAGCGCCTTATCGTCCCTCTTAAAGTGGTGCCGGATGAAGGAAGTGCAGACGCACTATTGTCAACATCCGCTGTAATTGGTTTCCGCCAGTTGCACTGACTCTGCTCAGAGCGCTCAGCGCAAACGCTCACCCCACCATCATTCGAGCGCTTCCCCTGAGTCAGTCGACTAGGACCCTCAAAGCTGACGCATATAGGCGACGCGCTTTCGTAGGGCATTAGCCCCGTTTACATGGATGCGATGTGTCAGAAAGTTGACGAGATGCGCCTGTTGTTGCACTCCACAGTCTTCCACTACAAGTACATGGCTCATAACCATATCGTGCTTCTAGGACGTACAACCTGCAGCGATGACCCGCTGTATACCGGGATTCGTCGTTGCTTGTCATAAGAGCTCGAAATGACGCATGTGATCGGAGAAAAACGCTAATGCCGCCACGATGCTTCCGTAGCGAGCAACAACAGCGTTAATAGTCTGTTGTAATGTATCAGCGCGCGGCAATAGGTAACAGTAGAGACTGTGCCTAATGGTGACAATTTACGCATAAGGGTCTAGACGAATGCTAACTTGTCATAGTCCTTCTATCACGTTGCGTTGTGACCTTACTGACCTGCCAGTGGCGAACCTCATTTATAGGGAACACTTGCCGATTTCTGGCCAGAGACGTCAGCCTCGTAAAAAAATAATAATAAAAATAGACAGGATATAGCAGTGGAGTTTCACTGTTACTCTTATTGAACGACGTTTCTAGGTTACACTTTCACTTCTGTTGCGAAATAATGGTACATATTTCAGGCCTTGAGCCCGTGTACGACCCAGCCCACTACCGATTTCAGTATGCCGAACTTGGCGAGATAGCTCATGTTTATACCCCCAAATGGATTCGATATATTCAAAAAGTGCACTCTACAGGATCCAAGTCAGAGCACGAAATGCGTCGTTCAATAGCGATCGACGTTCGTAGCCGGCGAAATGTTCGATATTTTTCCTTAGTATTGTTGCGTCGCGCGTGGGCCGTTCGTGTCGGTGATCAAGTTTGGCTTACTGATGGAGGCACGACTCCGAGTAGTTGAAAATGAAAACTTAACATTTATTTACATTTCAACTATCGGCACAGCGAACTCGGGCACTGAGACCCTGGCTGTCCGACCTCCGTGTCTCGTCTCTCTCTCCTTTCATCCGTCGCAGCCTTCTACTCAATCTCCCAGGGCCATTCCAAGACAGGAGGGGCGGCCGGGCGGAGGCGAGGCTCCCTCGGAGCCGCAGCACAGCAGGGGTCGAAGCGTGCGTGCCAGGTTGTCCTCCCCCAAGTCAACAACAGGTATCTTTTCGGTGGGCCAGAAAGTCGACTCGTCCTCGTTACGCGCCGTCTCCTAACGACACCAAGGTGGTTTCGGGGCCAGAGAGTCGACTCATCCTCGTTACGCGCCGTCTCCTAACGACACCAAGGTGGTTTCGGGCTGGGTGGTCGCGACCTTGGGCGAGAAAGGAACACGTGCTCCCCATAAGGTCATCTCGCAGCCCCGATGCCCGCGGCTATGGCGCGCTTCACCGACGCCCTATCTTGAAACGCAACAAACTCCTCCGCCGCCGGGAGATCCGACCTAAGGGTGGCCAGCTGTCTGGTCGCCCGAAGCGTCGAGGTGCTTTCTTGGTGCGATGAATGAGAACACTGCAGCTGGAAGCTGTCTCAGCACAAAACACAAGCACAACACATTCACCGCGGTAGGTGTGCCCAAGCGACACGTCCGCCGGACACTAAATTTCCTACAAGGCTTTACACAATTCTACCTCTTTCTCTGCTACTTTTCTTATCTCTGTCGTGGCCAGCTCTCGCAAGGTTGGAAAACAAATACCAGGTGACGCTTTCCTGGAAAGCGGACCAAATAGAACAAGGTTTCTTAAAGCAGCAAGAAAAAAAGTGGAAACCTCTGTTCGGTTACTGAAACCCCCGACTAAGTCCGTCGGCGTTTTTATTCTGGCTCCCTTTTCGATACTTCACCTCAAATTTATATTCCTGCAAAATGAGGCTCCATCTTAGAAGCCTCCCGTTTTTGCTCGACATTCGGTTCAGCCATGAAAGAGGGCAATGGTCACTCTCGACCGTGAATTTCGTGCCTTGAATATAACATCCTAATTTTTGGATTGCCCAAACTATACACAAACACTCCTTTTCAGATGTGCTGAAGGCTTCTTCCCGTGTTGTCAGTTTCCTGCTGAGATAGAGCACGGGATGCTCTTCACCACTCTCGTCTATTTGGGCCAGAACTACACCAAGACCACGGTTGCTAGCGTCGCACTGGAGGATAAATTCTCTCCCATAGTCTGGCGCGACAAGCACCGGCCGGGAAGACAAAGCCTGCTTCAGTTTATGGAAGGCCTCTTCCCTGTCGGGGCTCCAAGTAACCACTTCTGGTTCATGCTTTCGGAGGCTGTCAGTCAGCGGACTAGCAATCTCCGAGTAATTTGGGATATAGCGCTGATAATACCCGGTCATTCCCAGAAATGACCTCACATCCCTTTTCTTTACGGGTCGGGGGAAGTTAGATATTGCGGCTACTTTGGCTTGCATCGGTTCGCGCTTTCCGTGTCCGATTTCGTGCCCTAAATATGTGACACGCGCCTGGCCGAACTGACACTTCTCGGCTTTGATAGTCAAGCCCGCGCTTCTAATTCTCTCCAGTACCGTCCGCATGTGTTCCAAATGCGACTCCCAATCATTCGAAAACACGGCCACATCGTCCAAATAGGGGACCGCAAACTCTTCTAAGCCCTCCAGAACCCGATCCATCAGCCTTGAAAAACAGAACGGCGCGTTCTTCAAGCCAAAGCTCATGGTAACTGGCTGATAAACCCCGAAAGGTGTTACAAACGCCGCGTAGCGACTAGCTCGTTCGGTTAATGGCACTTGCCAATACCCTCTCACTAAGTCTAGGGTTGAAATGAAGGTAGCCTTGCTTACCAGTTCAACCCTCTCCTCTATATTAGGCAAGGGGTACACTTGGTCCTTCGTTATGGCATTTAGTTTTCGATAGTCCACGCACGGCCGTGGATCTTTCCCGGGCACTTCAACTAGCATTAAAGGGGAGCAATACTCACTATATCCTTCCTTAATTACCCCCAGGCGAAGCATCCTTTTAACTTCTGCCTTCATAATGTCTAGCTGCCTTGGTGACATGCGGTACGCTTTTGAACTAAAAGGAACCTCCGTCGTCAGCTCGATGTCATGTTGTATCAAATGAGTCCTTCCGAGCTTCTCCCCAAAACAATCGAGATACTCTTGAATAAGGCTCCTCAGATCTTCCACTTTTTCATTCCCTAGTTCCTCCGTGTTAACCGCATGCTTCATTACCTCGTCCACGCTCGGTCCCGTCCTGTTCCGAAAACACGGTAACTCTAGGGGAACTTCATCGGGCACATTCATGGCTATGCTCACAATAGCTGCTCGCTCGAAAAACGGCTTCATTAAGTTTACGTGGTAGACTCTGTCCTCCCGTTTACGTCCTGGCAGCCTTACTGTGTAATTCACCTCTGAAATACGATTAATTACCTCGGCGGGTCCATGCCAGTGAACTTCCAGTTTATTTTGGCGATTTGGCCGCAAGATCATTACCTTGTCTCCCTTGTCAAATGATCTCGTCCTCGCATTTCTGTCATAATATCTCTTTGAAGCGTCTTGTGCTGCTTCCAGGTTACATTTAACGAGTTCGCGAGACTCGTGTAACCTTTGCATGAGGTCTAGCACATACTCTACCACACTCTTAGGCACCCGTGCGTCCTCCCATAGTTCGCGAACTAGCCTCAGGGGACCTCGAAGATTTCGGCCATAGACCAGCTCCGCTGGCGCAAATCCTGTCCCTTCATGCGGCACGGTGCGTAACGCAAACAGTGTGCCAGGTAGACAGCTGTCCCAGTCACACTTCCTTTCGTGGCAAACCGCTCTCAAAACTTTCTTGAGTGCGGCGTGCCACCTCTCCACGCTGTTACTTTGAGGGTGATATACTGAGCTATGCAAAATCCTGACCCCGCACTTCTCGAGAAACGTTGTCGTGAGTGCGCTCGTGAACACCGTTCCTTGATCGGATTGCATTTCTGCTGGGAAACCAAGGCGCGAAAAAATGGAAAGCAGTGCATCGACTACCTCTACCGAAGTTGCCTCCTTCAATGGTACCGCCTCAGGAAACTTGGTCGCCGGACACAACAACGTTAGAATGTATCTGTTTCCCGCCGTTGTTTTCGGCAGCGGTCCCACCAAATCCACAACCACTCTGCGAAAGGGCTCGGAAATAATTGGCACTTTTACCATCGGTGCTTTCCATCGGTCGTTAGACTTGCCTGCTCTCTGACAAGTATCACAAGTGCGCACGAAATTCTCCACCTCTCTGAAGCACCCTGGCCAATAAAATTCCTGCAGCAGCCTTTTCTTCGTTTTATTTGTACCTAGGTGTCCTGCCCACGTGTGATCATGACAAAGGCTCAGTATGTCACTGCGATACGGTGCCGGAACCACCAATTGATCGTAAGATCGCCCTCGCCTGTCTCGGTACTTACGGTACAGGACGCCCTTTCTCACTTCGAAAGAAATGTTTTTCGACGACACCCCTTCACTGCTTCCGCTGTTCAGAACTCCTAACGTCGGGTCGTTCTTTTGTGCCTCTCGTAGCGTTTCTCGATCAACACCCAGCAAGCGCTCGTAGCTAGGCGCAGTCGGTGCTAACACCGTTCCCTGAAAACTGTTATCTTTTCCTTTAGATTTCCTTTTCTTTTTCTCAACTGGTCGCTCCTTATCGTGAGAATCCTCCAGATTTTCGGGGTTCTCCTCCTCCGGCGCAACTACGTTTTCGGAGCTGGCTACTTCATCTTTCGATTGGACGCTTTCACTATCGTCGTAACGCAGCTGTTGAGCGAGTGCGCGCGCTTTTGACCTTGTCAAAGCCATAACCTGAGCTTCAGCAAATGTGCATCCCCTTTTATTTAGCAGCGACTCTGAGTTGTTCGAGAAAAGGTAAGGGTAGCCCTCGGGTAGCCCTTTGGACACTGCTGCCACTGTCTCGATAGCTCCGAAAGGTCCCTCAATCTGTACCTTTGCCATAGGTAAGCACACTGAGTCTTCGCTGACGGCCTGCCTTATCCACGCGCATTCGGATAAGTAGTCGTCAGTTTTTACATAGCTCGGATGAACGACATCCATGGTCGCCGCGGAGTCCCTCAGCACTTTACATTCTTTCCCATTTACCATGAGGTCTGTCATGTATGGCTTCAGTAGATCAGTGTTACTTGGATGATTGCTTACGCAAGCGAATACGGGCCTTTTCTTTGAACAGTTACGGGCGAAATGACCTGTTTCCTTGCAGTTAAAGCATGTCACCTGAACTCTGGCTTCGAGCTCTTCCGACTGGTTTGCGGGTTTATTACTACCCCTTTCAGGTGCTTTCACTATGCCCTCAGAGCGAGCTGAACTCTGATTAGCGTCGTCTCGTTTAGCTGCGGTTTGCTGTCCTCGAGGGTACGCTTGTGGCCGTGGGGAAGACTTTTGATAATTGTGCGCGCTATTGACCTGAGTCCTAAGGCCTCGACTTGCGACATACTCATCAGCAAGCTGTGCTGCACGCTTTACAGACACACCTTCTTGTCGATCCTTAACCCAAAGGCGCACGTTATCGGGCAAAGTCTCATAGAACTGCTCTAAGCAGATTAAATCTCCCAATTTAGTGAAGTTATCCGCCCCTGTTCCTTTCACCCACTCCGAAAAATTGTCCCTCAGGCTACACGCAAACTCCACAAAACTCTCGTTAGACTTTTTCCTTTCCTGGCGAAATCGCCTCCGAAATTCCTCTGTTGAAAGCCTGTATTTTGCGAGCAAGCTCGATTTCACTGAGCTGTATTCGCCTGCCTCGGCTGCGCTAAGTCGGGCCACGACTTGCGAGGCTTCTCCCGGCAACAACGCAAGCAACCGCTCTGGCCATGTGTCTCGGTGAAATGAATACTTCTCACAAATCCGTTCAAAATTAACCAGGTAGAGACCGATGTCATCGCCTGTCTTGTACGGCTGAAGCAAGTTTGTCATTTTCACACTTTCCGCTGGAGGCGGTGGCGCCGCGTCCGCACTGCGCGCCAATCTCGCCTGCTCTAGCTTTATTCTTTCGAGCTCAATTTCTGCCTGCCTTTGTTCCCTCTTTTCCTGCTTCTCTTTCTCTTCCGCCCTTTCATTCCGCTCGCGACATATCTTTTCCCAAGCATCTGTGAGCTCGTCCTCCTCGAAACCCACTTCTTCGATTGCAGCGCGAATTTCGGGCTTCCTCAACCTACTGTTTATATCCATTCCGAGCTCTGCTGCCAACAGCAGAAGCTCTTCCTTTCTTAACACGGTGATATCCATGCCTTCGAGAGCCGGCTACGAGTTTCCCTGAATTAACCACACACACAGTGGCGGTTAGTCAGACCTAATTGCCCGATACAGAACCCTGTCCTTGTCGTCCAGCAAAACGTTGTCGCTCAAGCACTCACCGAACTGCGAGCTTGCGAAGGTCGTGTCTCCCGGAGCCACGTTGCCAGGTCCGCCGATCCCAGATCGTGTGGACTGTGCCTTCTGCTGCTCTTCCTCCGAGTCGTTCCAGCCTCCACGCCGTTACTGCGACGGTTGTGTCTCCCGGAGCCACGAAGAGGAGCTCTGCTGATCCCGGATCCACAGATGTCGCTCTTCCGTCGACAGTCTTCCGCCAGCCTCTTCTTGATCTCGCCGCTGCCTACCAGTTTGTAGCGTCGCGCGTGGGCCGTTCGTGTCGGTGATCAAGTTTGGCTTACTGATGGAGGCACGACTCCGAGTAGTTGAAAATGAAAACTTAACATTTATTTACATTTCAACTATCGGCACAGCGAACTCGGGCACTGAGACCCTGGCTGTCCGACCTCCGTGTCTCGTCTCTCTCTCCTTTCATCCGTCGCAGCCTTCTACTCAATCTCCCAGGGCCATTCCAAGACAGGAGGGGCGGCCGGGCGGAGGCGAGGCTCCCTCGGAGCCGCAGCACAGCAGGGGTCGAAGCGTGCGTGCCAGGTTGTCCTCCCCCAAGTCAACAACAGGTATCTTTTCGGTGGGCCAGAAAGTCGACTCGTCCTCGTTACGCGCCGTCTCCTAACGACACCAAGGTGGTTTCGGGGCCAGAGAGTCGACTCATCCTCGTTACGCGCCGTCTCCTAACGACACCAAGGTGGTTTCGGGCTGGGTGGTCGCGACCTTGGGCGAGAAAGGAACACGTGCTCCCCATAAGGTCATCTCGCAGCCCCGATGCCCGCGGCTATGGCGCGCTTCACCGACGCCCTATCTTGAAACGCAACAGTATTCTGAGAACTTTTTGTGCGGGATATATACTTCGGAAAACGATAGGGTGGAGCTAAGTCGTCTGGCCGCGGAGGGGGTGGGGGACATGTTTACGTGCGTCTAATGCCTCCTTCCATTACTTTCCTGTTTCATTATTTATATCATATCCCTCGCGGGAAGCTGGAGCGGAAGTTACGCACTTAGGAGGAAACTGCTCACGATTTCTGCACAATTTCATGAGTGTACATTTATCAAGCTTCATTTTTTGGGCGGTATTCTCCGTCTCTATCCTTACAACACGGCTCCTCTAACGCAAGTTTGAGATAAGATTACAGCTTCTTGCCCACACTGTAGTAATTGAAGCCATGTATGCATTAAATTGCTGAAGTAAAACAAGAAAGTAAAGAAAGACACCCCTGGTGTTCTGTAAAGCTCGTTATTTTCAATATCGGCTGATGCAAGCTTATGAGCGCCTTGTCTGTTGTGTTCTCACATAACGTGGATTTACGCACAGGTGAGATGCACCTTCACTTCTCGGTTTTTCTTTATTGTGCTGCAAGAAAAAAAAACATTAAAATTAAATACTGATGACGAGGTAAGGAAACTAATGCATAAACTTTAAGAAAAAACGAACAAATAAGTTCACCGGTGCCTCATCGCACGCTAAGACGACCTGTTGGCTAAAGTCATTCTGATGTGTCGTAAAATTGCTTTAACGTGGGTTGCTTCAATTTATATCTAATGAGAATGTAAGGTAACTTCTCCTGATCGTGATTTGACATACAGGCTGTAAAGGTAAACCATCAACCACGCTTGGCGCATGCCCGCATACTTCCTGCCCGATGAATTCTGGTGCGTATATAAATGAAGTGAACGAGACTGTTCATTGGAAAGTCACGCACTTCTTTATGCATAGCGCGTCGTTTAAGACGTAATCGCTTGCGACTGCTCCTCACATAGGCCGGCTTAATTTCCAAGTTTCGTAAAAAAAGTATCTTAAAAAGATGTTTGTTTTTAGCTGAGGGTGATTTTTTTGGCCGACTAAGTTCGAGGTAATTTTCGCATATTTAGGAGCTCATTGTAAAAACTTCCTAGTTTTTCTTTTCCGCTAGCGTTCTTTCTTTGTTTTTCTTATGCCGTACTTTGAGGGCTCTAGAAGAACGTGGCAAACGTCCCCAACGCTGAGGTGAGTTTAAACGATGTATGCTACACAGGGAGCTATATGCATGTGCTACTTCCAGTTGATATCTGTACCTTGACGTATGTATAGGTCGCGAGCGATTCGCTGCTGTATATAATTCCTTTATGGCTCAAGTTTCATATAACGGTGACTGTATTGCGGAGAAATGGGCCGGCAGCGTAAACAACGTACCTCAAATTTTCTAAACAGATGTTCTGATGTTTGCTCATTTTTTCGCTGGACCAGAAACAGAATTCCACTCCTGAATCCTGAATATATATATATATATATATATATATATATATATATATATATATATATATATATATATATATATATAACAGAATTGACGATGCGCCTCTTAGAGAACGACGGTTTATTACATCAACGTTTCGGTCGGATCTCGACCTTTCGACCTTTGAAAAAGGACGGGATCCGACCGAAACGTTTTATTACATCATCGTTTCGGTCGGATCCCGACCTTTGAAAAAGGTCGGGCTCCGACCGAAACGTTGATGTAATAAACCGTCGTTCTCTAAGAGGCGCATCGTCAATTCTGTTATAAACTAGCGGCAACCCAAGCTATTTTTGCATATACAGTCTATATATATATATATATATATATATATATATATATATATATATATATATATATATATATATATATATATATATATATATGTTTTTTTTGTTTTTGTGGGGTTTTACGTCCCAAAACCAGTTCTGATTATGAGAGACGCCGTAGTGGAGGGCTCCGGAAATTTCGACCACCTGGGGTTCTTTAACGTGCACTGACATCGTACAGCACATGGGCCTCAACATTATATATATGTGTGTGTGTGTGTGTGTGTGTGTGTGTGTGTGTGTGTGTGTGTGTGTGTGTGTGTGCCACAAAGAAGAATCGGCTTTCACATTCGCTTCTGACTTTGTGTAACACTCCACACTTTTACAACAGATCCCTGTTCTTCGTAAGTGTGTTGTGCGCTGTAAGCTCGTTACGGCGGACGCTGATAAAAAGGCACCCCTCTATTTCTTTGTCAATCTTTTCCCTCTTACCTTTCCTACCTCCACTTACTCCTACCCTACTGCCTTGTACAGGTAGGAAAATGTGTGTTCTCTTCTACTTACCCATGCTCCTTCCACACAGCTCCTATGTATCTATAAGAAATAGCTGAAATGTGCTCTGTAGTACAAATGAGAGGAGAGTGAAAGAAGTTGCGCATAAGTGCTAACGATGTTATGAGATAACGTTTTGTACGGGGAACTGAGTACGCATCTTTAGAATCGCAGAAAAGTCATCTGGTAGGGCTCACTTACCTGCCAGGAATGAAATGTCTCTTTCAGAAATACAGTAAAATCTTATAAAACAACCAAAATTTTAGAGGTATACTAAAAGAAAGCAAAAAACAACAACATTAACAGAGAAATACAAACGTACTTTTAAGTGGACGACTGATTGCAGTAAATTGATATTCATCGGAATAAAATATAAAAAACGTGACAAAAATATTTATTCGTCATTGAGATATACACCGGAAGATACTGCGGTGGCTAACAGAAGGAATTTTTTGAAGGTTTATAATAGAATATAATATATAATTTATTTTATTATAGACAGATTTTAATTTTATAATGCCAGCGTCTTAAGACACTGGCAATATAAAATTAAAATCTAGAATACTTGCAATAGGTATTTTCCGAGTTTACTACAATGCAAAACTGAAAGTGTGTCTGCACATCGTTACGTAGCTTCCCTATACAGTCCGGCTGTCTCCAAAGTCGATGCAATACATGTAATCTGTTGCGACGTCGCTAGAAGAGCGTCATTTTTGAAGCGGGGTGTTGAATATTAATGGAAGGGTGCTTAGGGTACCGTGAGGTAATTTCTCGCCACCGCCAAGTATATTCTCGAGACGCGGGTGGACTGGGGCCGCACATTAGGATATCGACGGTTATTCCGGAGAAACTGCTGTCAAATAATAGACTCGCACGAGGAAGAAGCGCGAACCGTTTGCGCGACAGAAAACCAGGACGTACGACCACTCCAAAGAGAGCTACGACATGAGCTGCAGATTTTCAAAGATCTGTACGATGAGAATGCAGCATCTAGTTCACTTTTATGGTTCTGCAAGTCTGCGTAAATATACATCTCGCATGGGGCAGAACGCGGTTGTGCAGGCAGGGTGCAAATTCGATGTTTATGTATACCGGGTGTTACTCACAGCGAACATTTTCAAAAATTCGCGAAGATAAGCTTTTCGAGAAAAAATTGGGGGGACGCTGAAGCTTCGCCTTCAAGAGTAGAACGCGATAGCGTTATCGGGCCCCTTTCACATCGCCTTCTCTTCGCTCTTGCCATGCTCTTCAGTCACATAACTGCGTATGTGTCATGGCACAGCATTCCTTCATTAGTTCCCACTCTGCCCCTGTCTTGCGTGGCCTCCCTCGTTGTCGGGTACAAGTGGACGTATATGCCCGATTAGTGTTCGCCGATGAGGAAGGCTTCGGAGTGCGCCCGGCACCAGAACACGGTACCGAATCCATCACATGAATGTCAAGAGCGAGCGCGCGCTGCGGTGGATTTTGCCTTAGCGCTCGCGTCAAAGCGCCTTCTGTCGGAATCCGCGAGCAGTGGAAGCTTCGCACGCGTGTGCAAATGTCGCGCTCACAGGCGCCATGTAGGTGCTTTCTTTATAAAGTGCTGGAATCGATTGAGTTCAGCATGATCATGTGTCCTCGTAACAGAATTACAGTCGGTGCTATCATGTGTGTAGGTGTTGTGAAATCGCAGTTTACCATTTTTGACGTATTTCAGATTGAAAAATTGAATTTTGTTCGCCGAGGTACCTAGTTGTTGGGGAGGAAGGTTTTGCTACACGTGGCGTGTGATCAGGAAGGTGGGATTGAGTTGCACACCAAGCCTGACAGTGATAGCGCTGTCGAAGTGCTACATGTGCCGACTGAGGCTCATCCCTTCGTTGCGAACGTCAAGGAGACACCCGCAGCGCACGGCAACCTATCGCGTTCACCGCGATCGAGTTGATTTAGAGATAAGTGTTCTTCAAGGTCGAGGACCTCCTCCTTTGTCAATATTTTATTTGCGAGACGAACGTAGTACGGGAGAAAAACTGCGACTACGTAGACGTGTAGCTTCCGCCTTCCAGAGACTTTTCTAGGAGCTCACACTTCAGGGCATCGCCGAGTTCTGCGTCGACCTTCTCGGTACAGCGCAATCCATATGCCAGTACTACAGATGGGGTTTCAAGGTCCATGACCTCTTGCACAATTCCTACATACCCAACAGGACAATCGTCGCAGGAAACTTGGACAAGGCCGCTCACATCATCAAACAGCCAGTGCCAACCGCCAGAAACATTTTCGGCCGCTTCCAACACTTGAACTTGTGGCCGAGCATAATGAAAACAAAAATCACCGCGTATCCTTGAAGTGAATGATGATGAGTGGGCGAAGCACCGGGGGATCATTCGGGTAACCGTGAATCCCCCGTACATTGCCCCCTGGAACATGCAAATGAGAACACATGTGTACAGTATATACAATGTTGTTGTATTGGTCGTATATGGTATTGAGGTGCGGACTTCGTGCGATCGCATACCTTGCAGCTGTGCCCGGAACTCCCGTAAAGGAAATCGCGAAATCGCGCTTGAACCGAGCATCGGCGCCACCAACATCAGGTGGAGAACGCTTCCGACGTTTTGCCGCCGCTTCGATCCCGAGCTCTCGTCACCTCTGGGTCCGCTTGCCGGCGTGGCCGTGCTGCTGCAGCTTCGCGAGCCCTCACAGCCTCCGGGCCCGCTTGTCTGCGCTGCCATCTCGCTGCAGATTCGCGAGCCCGCAGCTCTGGATCCGCTTGTCTGCGTTGCCGTGCTGCAGCCTATCTGCGAGCCCTCAGCTCCGCTTGCAATTTTGCCGCCTTGTCTTCATTCATAACGAGGTGCACTCCATGACTGCCGCTGCCGTAGAGAGAGAGAGAGATCGCCCACCGTGAGCTAGCGACAACGCAGCGCCCTTAGCTGTCTCTACT
Source organism: Hyalomma asiaticum (assembly GCA_013339685.2). NCBI lineage: Eukaryota > Metazoa > Arthropoda > Arachnida > Ixodida > Ixodidae > Hyalomma > Hyalomma asiaticum. The sequence goes on along the minus strand of CM023481.1, from coordinate 103,311,144 downwards.
CAAACCCAGAGCACGCGCCGGGAGCGAGCGCTGCTCCCGCAGCGCCTCTAGCGGGCGCTCTAAGTACTATGTCACGCCGACGGGGTGACAAGGCTCAACCCTGAGGGGCTTCGCCCCTAAAACACTGGTGGAAGATCTTTCGCGCTCGCGGTGCCAGCGCAAGAAGCGATGAGAAAGACGAAGACGAGTTCAGAATACAACAGCTGGCCTGAAGGAAAGGCGCTGTGTCCATGTCTCTGCTGTCTCCGGTGCAAAATATGTAAGGGTTATGCCCAAGGTGGGCGGCAGTGGCACTGCCGCCCGGCGTTTGGCTTCGCCGCCCGACGCTCTGGTTTACCGACCTCCAGTTTTGATGGCAACCCAGTTGCAGGACTAATACAATGAAGCTTTTTAAATGCGCGCCTTGGTAACTCCGTGCGCTCAACGCCTTCGGGCAAGCACAGCGAGGTAGCCGTGTGGCCTCAAGGATCGCCAACTGCAATGTGCTCGAAAGGAGCCCCCTTGTTTCCGTTTTCTATGTGCGAATCTCCTTTCGAACTCGATGTTCATGCACGGCAGGCGACGGACGCGTGTCATAGCTACTAGAAATGCAAGAGGAAAAATGCTCATCGCTTGCTTATTTTGTTTTGAGCTACGAAGGCGGTCGTCCCCCCGTCCACTTTATTGGGTATTTATGTACGTATTTTTCTGGGAGTGTTAGGCAGCGCCACTCGTAGCCATGGCGGCGTATGTGGAACACACTTTCTTGCCAAGAGCTACGGGGGGACGACCGCCTTCGCAGCTCAGTTGGTAGAGCATCGTACGCGTGATCCGAAGGTCGTGGGTTCGGTTCCCACCGAAGGCAGGTTTGTCTTTTCATCCACTTTAATTCCTTTCTACTTTCTTCACAATTGCAATACCACAAGCAACTTCCCCTATGCTTTCCTAGGCTTCATTTTCTGTTTGCCCATTAAGTTGTAACGCCTTCGTTTCTTTAGGAACTTAGTAACGCACTCGTTGGCATTTCAAAAACTCTACCTGACACTTGCGCTAACATTTTTCGGTCACCTGCGAGGTCACCTCGGGCGGTACTTTGTCATTTTAATTACACTACCCCCCCCCCCCCCACCCATTCAAAGCCCCTCCTCCCCCCTTTCAAGAAATACAAAATTCCTCGACCGCTACGTTCTCGTAATAAAAGAAGGGAAAGCGGTGTGGCTTATGCGTGGTATATCACATTTGTTTTATGACCTTTGCTCGTGGTAGAAAGTGAGGCATCTTGCGCTGTTATCGCTTCATTTATTTCGATGTCTGATATGGAATGCTGGAGTGTGCTACACGTGATTTCATTATTGTTAATCGTGATATAACTGACGAGTATGTTACGTTATTGGTACCATGACCTATAAGTCATGTTACCCATACATTCATACCCTTCCATGCCAATTTTGAAAAATATCAAGGGAATGGGACGCGTGTTACGCGAACATTTGATGTTTGGTAACATGGCCACGCCGACATTCACATTCCACTTCGCAAGATCCAATTAAAGCTTTCGCCTTGAAGCTATATTTAACGAAATTCGCGGACACTTTCGACGCCATTGGTTAAGGTTCGGTTGAGATCCTACAGGCAGCACATTTAGACGACTAGTATTGATTAGGTTCTAAAGACTTGTGCAACTTTTTCTCCACAAATCAGTATAAGTTGGATAAAACCTTGTTTATGATGAATGGTGGAAATGTAGCGCATATGATCCATAAAGTAGCCGCGCAACTGAAGAGATAATGACGAACAATAACACATGTGCATATAGGTGCCTGTGTGTCTAATGTCATTATATGAATTGGATTTTGCAATTCGCTACTGTTTGATCGAATAAAACGCTTCGTTTTCCTCACAGAAAAATATGACACTAAAAATATTATTTTGGACTTTTTTGCAGCGAAAGGTGCACCGTCTAGAATTTATTACTATGGAATAGCACCAACTGTGACGTGCGGTACGCTTGAGATGTAGTGGTACCAGAGGCGCTTAACCTTAATTATAAATAACATACGGTATAAAGACGTATAAAGCAAACATATGGTATAAAGACGTATAAAGCATATTACAATCTTTGCTAGTATTACTGGAAGTGCTCCATCATAGACCTTTAACTTACTGACATTGACGCCTGCCGTTACCAGTAGGAATATGAGCATAGTGGCTCGTAAGGCCGAATTAAATACGAAGCAAATAGTGCGACAGCAAGCAGCCAATGGAATCGAATCGCATATCGAGTACTTTTCTAATAGGTATCGAGTATTGAACGACCGTTCTTACTAAGAATGTAAATCGCTGTTCACGCCCTCATTTTTGTAACTTTAGTATTCAATGCAGAAATTCGTCACCTGAAGGAATTATTAAGCACCCTATATATATATATATATATATATATATATATATATATATCCCGTATCGTATTATCGTAATCCCCCTATGGCAGGCTCTCTCTCCCTGCGTAATATATATATATTACGCAGGGAGAGAGAGCCTGCCATAGGGGGATTACGATAATACGATACGGGATATATTACTACGTGTTGGTCATCCGTGTTCGTCCTCCCTGATTGTTCAATTCTGCCATGACAGGCAGCACTGATATATTCCTGACCAATCCTGTATCCTTCGTATCCTTGGTAGGTCAGTCCTGTCTTGGCAGGCAGGATTTTCTCTGTCATGGAGGAGCAACATGGCATAGTATTCCGTAATCCGCGGTACTGTACAGGTCCCAAGCTTTCACGTTTTACGACTATAATGTGCCAGCACGGAGAAAAACTGGCATACATTCGTACCAATTTTGTGCTTATTTTAGCGCACTTAAAGTAAGCACGAACCTTTTGAAACCTTACGAAATGCTCGTAAACTATATTCGAAGAACATTCGGGCTTACGAATAGCGCCTCTTCGATTCGAAGATCCAATTGAATAGCAGGCTGTTCAATTCGATAATGGGAATTTTTTTTTAATATTCGCATATCCCTGGTATCTAGTGTACTTGCAAACTCTTACCCAATCATGAAGGTAATGTGAGAAGAGCACACTAATGAAAATGCCCAGGCTCAAAAACTAAACTGCTTCGCATCCATTGCCGGCAAGGGATAACCAGATTTGATGTAGGAAGCCATTGTCAAAAACACTTCATGAAACTGCGTATACTTCCTCTCCATGTATAATGCAGTCATATAACGGTGGCGTTCCTCAGGCCTCCGTTAGAGTTTGGTTTTCTGCAGGCCTTCGTGAGTTGATGAGGAATTACTGATCCAAAAGGTACTTTGGCTACTCCATTTATCTGTGTTCTATTTGTACCCACTCTCTCACGTTACCACGAAAGCTCAGACAGCAGTTCACCGGAGAAGCGAGGACTACTGTACTGAATGGTGTGTAACTGGTGTACCTGCACGTGCTGTGGTCAGTATGTTCCGAGAATACTGATGCCTCGACAGAAATTGCGTGAACCACTACTTAGAGTCTGGTTGCACGATATCGTATGTAAATAAGTGTCCGTAATTTGATGGTTTGTGCCCTGTGTTCACTAAGGGAACGACACGTTTAGCTCATCTGCATAGTTAAACACATATAAGCCTCATTCACTCTGTCTGCCCCCGCTGTGCGATAACTGACGAAGCACGTGCGTTGCCCATTTGCCCGTCGACGAAAACGTGACGGGGATACCACATCAGGCCAACAACCTTGTTGCTGGAGTACTTGAGTAAGCTATGCGTTTCGCTTGGCATACGTGTCTACGACCTTTTTTCGGATGACTGATTTGATACTGGAGGATGACCCAACCGGGTCACATCGGTCACAAAGATTGTGCACTGTAGATATGATGTATACAAGTTCTCTCTGAAGGGTTTGTAGTTGATGAAAGCCGATGCGGGATCACATTAGGGTGATCCTCACGGCTTTAGCAGCTAGACCCGGTTGGCGTTCCCTGTGCCTCACATGATCATGATACTTAAGGACATTACTTTTTAATGGGACATTATTTCACCCCTTTATCCCTCTCCCCAGCGCAGGGTAGCAAACCGGACGAGGGTTTGCTTAACCTCCCTGCCTTTCCTGACCTCTCTCTCACTCTAGACAAATTGTCATCGCGCCTGCATCGCTCACTGAGGTCTTACTATTTAGATATAGCAGTATAACATTCTGCCGGTGTCTACGCTCAATAACTCCCCGGCCGCGGCGGCTGCATTTCGATGGAGGGGAAATGTTGAGGCCCGTGTGCTGTGCGATGTCAGTGCACGTTAAAGAACCCCAGGCGGTCGAAATTTCCGGAGACCTCCACTACGGTGTCTCTCATAATCGGAGGTGGTTTTGGGACGTTAAACCCCACAAATCAAATCATCAATAACTGCTTCTCTTTAAAACCTGCATTTCATTTGGTAAAGGCGACTATGCCATTAACCACACGGAAATTACCCTTTTTTTTCTTTTTTTCTGCCGATTTTGTAAACTTAACACGGTATAATTCAGGTGACATTCCTTTAAGCTTTGAATCTCAACAGTTCAGGGCGGTGGCCGTTCCCTATATAGCCCCGACTGGCGAATATCAAGGTGTTCTATTGAAATGCGTTCAGTCGTACCAGAGCGGCAGCGGACACTTACCTTATATTGTTGCCGCTATCTACGTGTCTCTGTATTTTTGTCCGCGCGCAACTAGCTCAGGCCACAAATGGCAAGGCGCTACCCTTCCTGACAAATTTCCTAGCCAATATGTTTCAGCGTCACCAACGCGCATCGGTTCCATTGCATATAACCTGTATTCCTTGCGCAAGTTCACACTGATGTAATGCTGTGGTCTCTTGCTAAAAGCTGTACGGTACATCATTTCTCAATTCGCTCGCCCCGCCACGGTGGTCTAGTGGCTACGGCACTCGGCTGCTGATCCAAGGGTCGCGGGATCGAATCCCGGCCGCTGCGTCAGCATTCCGATGGAGGCGAAATGTTGAGACCCGTGTGCTGTGCAATGTCAGTGCACGTTAAAGAACCCCAGGTGTTCAAGATTTCTGGAGCCCTCCACTACGGCGTCTCTCATAATCAGAGCGTGGTTTTGGGACGTTAAACCCCAGCAAACAACAAGCCATTCGCTCACGTGACTTGTGACGCAGGTACGTAGTAGAAAAAAAAAAAGAAAGAGCACGGCGAGATAATCGGCACCATAGAGTTTCCTACAAAATGCTAGAAGGAACTCTGGCGCTGCAATCGTTAAGCTTCCATGGCAATGATGGGTAGTATATGGATTTATCTAGCCTTCGTGCTTGCGGCATCAAACGTTACGGTGGATTTGTGTATTTCTTATTTGTAGCTCTAATGACGCGAGTGGCACTACTACACTTCTTCGTAGACGGAGGCAGCCGCCGTGGTGAGCGTTTTCACCATAGAGAGTAGAAGCTACGCTCCCTTTCTCTATGCTTTTACTGCTAGAGGCCGTCAGAATGCCGCATTTACTAACGCTCTTTGCAATGACAGGGTGCCAAGCAGTCTCTTTCGGTCTTGTGTTTGCTGCTGGCCACACATATTACTTGCCCGAGATGTTTGACCAACTTTATAAATATTTCCGCAGTATCTCGCGAACCTGAGCAATGCGGTTTTGCTATTTTTTTTTTCCTTTTTTATCAGATGCGACAGAAACTGGAAGCGTGGGGCCGCTTTCACGGCTAACATACATTTCTTGTGACAGGGCTGTTCGTATATCTTGTACTACAGCATTTCAATTGCGCTATTTGATTAATTGAGCACCGACCAAACGCGCCAAGCAAGCGCACAGTTAAACCAGTTATCGTGACCAGCAGACGCCAACTCGACGATAGGCAGACGCACCCGCAGACGACTCTGAAAAAGTCACATCAGATCAGTGTTCAGGAGCAGTTTCAGAAGTTGTTTAACGGTATGGTTGTTTTACTTAATATCACGTTTTTGCACAAAACCAACCACCAAACGCTGGGCGATACTGCGCTGATGCTATGGCCTTGTATCTTCTACTTGTTGCTATGTTTGTTGCTGTAGACATGTCTGTTGTGGTCAAAGTGCAGCAGTTAAGAGACAGACTGCAGATGATCAGTATGCAGTATGCGCTATGTGATCATGTTGAACACGACTGCGTGGATGGTGCTGATGTGTGCACATTTGTAATCTATGAATCTCTCGTTTCATGGACAGTTGTACTGGAATAGCAACTCTGAATATGTGTCTGTGTCCGTGTCAGAGTGCTTGTCACTCGCTTCGTTGAACTGTTCATAACTTTGTGACGAAAACCACCCTGTGAGAGAAGAGGAGTAGCCGGCGCCGCACATGGACACCAACCTCTCCTTACATTACATTTAATTAAAAAATATAGCTCCTTTACTCTAAAAAACATAATTGAAGAAGCACTAAAGAATTCAAGCCCGCAAGTCCAGTCTCGGTTTGGAAGTAAATCACTCCGAATTCTTCGGCAGCTCTTTACATAGGCGGATAAGAATGTCGTCACGATGTAAACAGTAATGAGGGTCTATAATGTCAACTGAAAACGCTGTACAATTGCTACGCAAGCATACGAAGCGGAAAGCCTCGTTTAAATTACGAAAAACTGGTCATCCTCTGATTGAACTATCCTGAAAGAAAAAAACAAAGAAATCCATTGGATGTTGTGCCAGCCTTCGCGCTCAGAAACTGCAAACCTCGGGGTTGTGTTAATTTCATTCATTTTGGCGCTAACAGATACATCTAGGTACTTATTATTGCTATTTTCTGCATTTTTTTTTCCCGAGCCGTGAAAGATCCGACCGCGCCCCTCTCTGGTGTGAGCTCTCCGGGATCTAGTTTGCGAAGGTGAAGCGTTGGTCGCGTTCTCAGAGCGTACACACGTCCCAATTACTCGCACGTCCGTCCTCGCTTCGTTTGCGCCTCGCCTAGCTCTCTTCTGGCAATATAATACTGTATACAAAGTTCGTCCGTGAGCTCGCCCGTGCTTTTTCTGGCGTTAAAATCCGCCGCGCTGCCATACAGTCGGCAAGGTAAGGCGCCGTTGTCGCCAGGGCAACAACACCGCCTGCGGTAGCCAAGCGAGAAGCGCGCTGTTCATTCCCTAATGCGTCGCGGCCGTGCCACTTGGGTGCCGACGCGGCGGTTGCATCGCTTCCGCACTGTGCGGCTTTTACCGAATTCTCTTTTCTTTATTTAATTACTCGTCGCTCTTGGTGCACTCATGGCGCCGACATGTGTGCTTACTGCCGCCAAAGATGGCTCCACCCACTGCTGAAGTTCACTGCATGAAAAAAGGAGGAAGCCTACCTACCGTGTCGGCGTGCTTACATTGTTTCTTTTTTCCTCTCCGCACTTCCGCGTATGCGCGAGTTGGCCTCTGCTGAGGAATGCCTCTGCAGAGGCCAACTCGCGCATATGCAAAATGTTCGCTGGGCCGCACGTAAACCGCTGCGAAGTCAATATGAAGCAGTCTCTACAAGGAAAAAAACAAATAAACAGAGACGACGCATACCTCAGTAAGCGTGGGCAAGCCACTCACACAAAGCGGGTGCAGTACTGTGCCCCCATGGCTTCTAACTTATTAAAGTACGAATGCAGTTTTGGACACAGTCATAAAAATAAAAAAGAGGGGGGGGGGGGGGTATAGGTTTATTGTGCCAAAAGAAATGTGCTACTCAGCGACAGGGAAGCGAAATGGGTGGAAGAAATAAATGAAGAGAAGGTGCTAATTTCGATGTTGAAGATGGGGGCGGATAAGGGTTCTACAACTTAAATTTCACATGCCCGTTCAGAAAGCACCCTGCCATGATTGATTGATTTGATTGATTTGTGGGGTTTAACGTCCCAAACCCTGCCATAACACTCTGTCAGCTTTTGGGTGGTCTTTAGGAAAGATGTTCAAGCGAAGACTGAGAACAGCACGCGCTGTGATCTAGAATGCAGGAGAAATGGCGCGCTCTCAGTCTCTGGGTTATACATAATTATTAGCTCATGAAATCACAAACATTTGAAAAAAGTGACATTGAACAGTATTAGGGGAAATGGTATAGCTACTGTCTGGCTGTAGTCACACATTACTCATACGTTAAAGAAGAGTTTAAAGGAAAATTACGCCCCACCACCACGTACTTCGACTCCAGCTTCACCGTTCATTTTTGCCACGAAGCAATGTTTGGCATACGTTTTAGGGGCGAAGCTCCTTATGACATCACCTGGGCGGTTCTCGGTTGTCCATGCATCCTGCGTAGCCAGTAGCGTCTCCCTTAGCATACAATAGATGGCGCTGTCCCATAGAGATGCATGCAAACTGAAGTTGGGTGACGATACACTAGATGGCGCTGTACGCATTCTGTGTCATCTCCATTTCTCGTCTCGTTTCCGGGAGGGCGCTGTCCCACAGACATGCGTACAATATGGCGGTTGGGTGAAGGTACGCTAGATGGCGTTGGCGGTGCAGCTGCTCTCCGATTGGCTGCTGCGCGGGCTGCGCTCCTCTCATTTTCCTGGATCGTCGCCGTACGTGTCGGATCGCGCTTGGTGGACCACGGACGATGAGAAAAAAATTCCGAACGTTGTGTCCGAAGCACGGAATCGAACCAGGGACCCCTCGCTTCCGAACGCGCGGCGCTAGCCACTACGCCACGAAGCGCACATGGACACATGCACCACGATGACAGTAAATACCCAACATTAGCGACAGACTGCGCGTTTCTAACGCGTTTGCGCTAGCGCGTTACGGCCCGTGTAAGAAGCTGGTGTAAGACGCTGTGGCCTCTCCGCCTTATACTCTCTCAGCAGTCATGTGATGGCGTCGGCAAACGCGGTGCGCGTTCCGGCCTGTGTAAGGGGCTGCGTAAGACGTCTTTACATGATGATCGACTGGGCGAATTACACGGAAGGTTCACGGTTTACCGATGATTCCCTTCAGAGCTTCGCCCACTCATCATCATTCACCCCGTGGATATGCTGTGATTTCTTTTGTACTTGTACGAGGCAAGGTCCCAGTACTAAATAAATAAATAAATAAATAAATAAATAAATACGTCTCGTGCCGCAGTGAAAGCGGAAAACTCGCGCTTACCTTATTACATTGTTTCAGGTCTGGCCTCCGGAACATGATGGCCCAGCCCAAAGGAGTGGAGCAGGTTCATAAGCAGGCTTAGATATTTACCTATGCATTTGATTTTGTGTCTGTTATGAACGCATATATTTGAGAACTGCCCCTTTCGTCATGAGACGCGCGGTTTCAATAACCTTATACTACTTAGCTAGCTCCATAAAAGTATATGAAGAATTACAGTTCACATCACGGCTGTCCTCAATTTGGCAGAGCCTTCGGTATCAACCCCTGGGCGCGTCGTGCGTGGTGCCCCACGAGTTCACGACGTGAAAGCGCAGCGCAGCAAGCACGCTCCTCGCAAATCCAGAAAAAAAGTTGCAGCAACAACTGAGCTCCCTGTCCTCTATATCGCAGACGACTAACCGTTTTCAAGAAGTGCTCACGTGGCAATTTACGGTTGTGAAAATTTTACATTTGTTATTGAAATAATTACTATATCGTGATGCTACTACTACTACCGGGCCATGGAAGTCGAATGACCGTCGCGTATAAGGTTTTCTGCTTTTGTTTTACATCAAAGAAAGCTTTCAGCGATAAAACAGCTCGATTCGGAGTAATCAACCAAGTTAGAAGTCATTATCAACGTAGCATCTCAACCATTCACGCCTTGGACTTGCATTTGATATCCTTCTGCCACTTATATCAGCTTTTGTAACCATGTCGCGTATATTCACATGCGATAAGTAACCCAGCCCTGCTCCGGGTCGTGCCGACAGCTTGCCCGATATCAGCACCTCCAGTGTGGCTATACTGCAGGAGAACGCCGCACCGGCGCTGAAATTACCTCGCACAATATTGAAATCCAAGAGCGAGGTGCAGGGCGAAATGTTGAGGCCCGTGTGCTGTGCTATGTCAGTGCACGTTAAAGAACCCCAGGTGGTCGAAATTTCCAGAGCCCTCCGCTACGGCGTCTCTCATAATCAGAGCTTGTTTTGGGACGTTAAACCCCACAAATCAATCAGAAGTGTGGTGCAGGCAGCGCGAGCTGCTATTTCGAGCTGAGAACCAATGCGAAACTCACTGAATTATAGTGCATGCGTAATGAGCAGCCAACTCGAAGAGTCTCTTCATAGTTACCTCAGGCCCTTACACAAATGACGAGCGAAAGGGTTCAGCGGCTGCCGATTCCTTTTCCACAAGAACAGACTCGTTCGACGGCTGGTAGTAAGACACACCTTTGTCAACAGTGGATGGGACGATGTGGCGACAAATTTACCGGCTGTTTATGTCAGGCTGATTCCGCCTGCTGTGTCACTACGACAAGCTCGTAGGCGCTTCTTAAGTCGTTTTTAATTGTGGCGATGAGCCTCCCAGTGTGGACAGTTTCTTCAAACGTCGCATGCTTCTTAGACTTATGTAATCGACCATCGAAACATTGGTGCCGTTCATGCGCCGTGTGAAGCTGCAGGCACGAACGGTCAATCTGGAATATTTCAAATTTATTGTCTACAGGTTTATCTTTCTGTAAGAAAAGTCCATCTTAGAAAAGAAAGCGCTTTTACGGGCTCGCACTTCAACTGGCGACGGTACACATTCCTGATCCTGTATTTCACGAAAAAGGTATATGTTACCGAAGAAGGAACGTTTGAAAGGAAAAAGAAAAATAAAGGACTGCATGTTCTCACTTAGGTCTACTAAGCAATGCCTAGTGCAGCCTATTGTAACAACGCGAAGTAGAATAGGCCAATAGAAAGGCCTTTGCTATTGCGTGCCCGATACACCGCTAATACTGGGGCAGGAGTTACAGTCTAAACATGGTAACCTTTAGTTTATTTCATATATGCACAAAAATGTGAAAATATGCTCCCTTACTAAACGTTAAAGTGCTTTAAACTTTAGTAAAGGAGCATATTTTCACATTTTTTGTAGACATAAAGTAAACTAAAGATTACCGTGTTTAGAGTGTACTTCTAGAAGCTTAGCGTACATGCGGTGTTTCATTGTGTGCCTTTACTTTTTTCTTAAACTACGAGGAGAACAAATAGGGAAGAGGCAACTACAACGTAACCACCTGTCATCTAATGGAAAGACTTAAAAGCTATACGTCATTACAGCTACCTATACACACTAGTTTTCATTCTTGCTGCAAATCACACTGGAAATAATAAAAAATATTTAACTTCTGATGAGTCCCAGGCCTTGCACATCCGCACGGCTGCTTTGTGAGGGCCTACTTTGAGCCAAAATTTTGGTAGCCCCTATATTAAGCCTGTAATGGAGCGCCGCATTATAGTTGGACCACGAATCGTGAAGCCCACTTTTCTAACTTAAGTTCAGGCGTTAGAAAATATCTCTTCCTGGTTGTGTACGCTAGTTTTAAAGGTCTATTGTTTGAATAATTACGTACATCACTGTCACAACGGCTTCCCTTTGAGTTAGGCGACTCTCATTCTCAGGCGGAAAACGAATTAGCCCAAACGCTTACATTAAAGGGAAAGTGAATGGCGTAAACAACTTCTTTGATGTTTTAAAAGGCCTATACGAGTGCAAAAACTAGTCTTGCGTATTATACATGCTGTGGTGTGTGCGGCGAAGCGAGACACAGTGAGGGAGCTCTGCTGTGTGCACGAGTTTCGTCAACGGCGATGTAAGCGCACGGATATACTACATTGAATGCTGGACCGCAAGGTCAGTGTTTAAATGCATTAGCTAATTGATCGTTAATGATTCCGCCGAGTACACATGCACACACACTCGCACGAAAAAAAAAAAGAACATTTATGCCCGACTGCCAACAACAAACACTTTCTTTATTATTGTCGTGCAGTCGAGGCTCACTCGACCGTAATGGCGGTTGGATTAAAGTATGTGTGCTATGAGAATGGAGGCTCTCGCGTAACTTTAACAATTACCGTGTGATCGTTTCTGTGGGTATTTATTTTCTTGTTTGCAGCTTTGTTCTTTCTTAAGAAATGAAGGCGCACGCACTAAAATTCTGGAACGTGTCCACAAAGGTTTTTCTTTTTTTTCTTTTTTTTTCCTTTTTTGAGGAGGGAGAATTTCGTTTACACTTGTCTGCTTTAAATCCTGCAGTGTAAACAAAGACGATCATTCGCGGATAAGTAATCACGTTCAGCGCTTGTACGTGGTGTCGTTTTCCCCGCGGACTGCTAGAACAGGCGAAAACAACTTACCCGCGACAGCGCTCATCACGGTGTCACATTCTTAATTCCGCGGGACTTCGTGGCTGTCAATAGCTGTCGCGTTATCAAACACAAACAGTCAGTTCGCGCGCATGCGTTAATCTTTTCTTACCATTGACTGGCTGGCTTCGCAAATTGCAATACGTCAAGTATCAGGATTGGCTGTAATATTCTCTTACGAGCATTATCCGCGTGAGAATTTTATGCGAATACGGGCCCAGATGTTTACTGGGGTTCAGACGCCATCTCTTCATTCAGGTGCAGTGCTTAAATTAAACAGACATTTCAGTGAGTGGACTGAGATTGAATTAAGACAGCGTGGCCATGCATTATAAACGCAGATAGTCTACGTAATTACTCTGCAATAACAAGGGGTAGCCAAATTATGTAGCAGCTGGGTATATCCAACATTGAATAATACAGTACCGTTATTAAAGGGGAAGAAAAATATCCACGTATATCCTTGTATATCCACCATGTGAATCATGACGAGTGGGCGAAGCACTGGGGATCGTTCTTATGGTAAATCACCCGTGACACTGCCCACTCGCGCATGTAAATGAGTGACAACTCGTCTGTACAATATATGCAATGTTTTATTTGCAATGTATGTGCAATGTATATGTATATGCAAAGTATATGCAATGTATAATTTTTCAACACGACGTACGAGTTGGCCCATGTGGGTTCATACCCACATGGGTCATCTCGTACGTTGAGTTCTGAATTCCGTTTTCCCTTCGTTATCACAGTTTTGTGGTCCGTGAAATGTAGAGCCAATGGATTTTCGATCAGATCTAGCCTGAACTTGTTTCCAGTCATACGAAATGCATCGTAGAGCGTGTCGAGACGTCATATACTGCACAAGCCAGCCGTTGTCCGTGATGTCTACGTTGAAGTCCCCGACAATTACGAAGGGGTTGTTCTTGTACTCTATTTCGTAATCGCGCACGGCTAGATCGATGTACCTTTCTACGTTGCCTCGGGAGAGGTTCGGGGCCAAGTACACTGTCATAACGACGGTTCCGTCGGATAGTTCTATTGCAGCGTGTTATTGGCTCGTTACTGGTAGGTAGACATTCACTGCGATCTGTGGCAATTTCACGTACATCCCAACACACCCACCGATCACTCTGCTTCTTCTGTGCAGACGACGGGTAAGAATCCATTGATGTGCCGTCTTTTCGTGTTACGTTTCGGTAAAGCAAAGGGCGTCTGCTTTCGTTAGTATGGGATCTCGTTCGACGTTGTCTGTGTGGGCATTGGGGGAGCAAGCGTTCAGCAAGACCAGGGTAAACTCTGTCTTGGAATCTTCCAAGGCTGTGAGGCTCCGGTCAAGGAAATCACGCTTGAACCGCGCATCGGCGCTTCCCATCTCCGGTAGGCAACGCTTCTGGCGTTTACCCGCCGCTTCCCGAGCTCTCGCTTCCGGAGTAGCAGCTTGTTGTCGACGTAGACATTGAGCCGCTGCTTCTCGAGCTCTCAACTCCGGGTCCGCTTGGCGTTTTTGCCGTTGAGCCGCCGCATGCCGCGGCCTCACTTCCGGAGTAGCAGCTTGTTGTCGGCATCGGCGTTGCCTTTCGCGGGCAAGAGCGCGTTCACGTTCGTTTTCATCCATGGCAGAAAGAGAATGTGTGGTCTGGAACACGCTTATAAACGCATTGGCACCGCAGCGCCCCCTGGTGTATTTTCACTGCAGCGTACATTTTACACGATGCTGTGCCTGGGTTTCGTACTGGGTACTGGGCACTGGGGGCGCGATCGGAGATCTTTGTTCGGAACACAACCTATTCGCTCACTGCAACGTCACGAAGTGGGGGCGTGGCTTTCGTTTTGAGCGCTGCGGATTTGGCGCGACTGAGTGCGGCGCAAGCTTCCAGGATTGGGCACTATACGTTGTTTGCATGGTGCTCTTTCATGACAGGCTGAGCCATAAAATGGGCGTGAACGGGAGGGCGAGAGCAACCAATGCATGGACAAACAGTGAACATCCCCCAAAATTGAGGAGATCTGTTTGGCTGTCTTCTCTTAGACAGTATACCACAAGTCCAAATGTTTTTCGTCTCGAAATGAATAATACCGCCTTATGAAAACGAAGAATTTATTTTCGTGAGCTTAAACGCCTGACGTGCAGAGAAAACGTGGCCGTGGAAAAACGTGGCCGCGCCCCGCTGTTTACGAGGCAAGCACGACCACAGCCAATGAAATGCAGTGAAAAGCGAACAGAACCGCCCGCGTTCGAACACAACGATCCCCAATCTCGCCCTGGGTGCCTCTACATATACCCTAGATATACACTCTCTGGGTGCACGGCCTCCAGGATGGGTCCACATGGGCCCACAGCCACACACTCATGTTGTTCTGTATTAATTTGCGTGGGCCCAGCCGAACAGGTGCCGTGACGGACGAACAACGGACAAGCACGTGTTCACGTTCTTTGCTTACGGCCTCGTTTATTTGCGCTACGATACCACGCGCGGGTCCCACACTAGCACGCCCGCATTTCGACACTAATGAGTCAGCAGTTGGCCAACGTTAGCCACTGTTGGTAATGTCGGCCTAAATACAATAGTCCAGTTCGGTTAGGAGTTAGCATCGTCGTTGAGTCCATGGCCACGATAGCTCGTTAAATAAGGTGCGTGGAAAGGGACGGCGAGTAAATCGTCTTCAAAATTTTGTTCTGTAGTCAAAGGTGGAGAGAAAAGTAAATGAAAGACATGGAGGTCAACTATAGAGGAGAACTCAGGTTGGTTATGCTGTACATGGGAACGGGAAATCAGGTACGAAAGAATGAAAGAAAAGGAGAGTCCATCAAGGCACCTCACGATCGTCATGGCAAAAGCATTATCACTTATCACTGCGCAGTCACAATGTGTCTTTTAATGTGGTGTTCCTAAGAAAATTCAGAAACGCCCTTATAGCGAATCACGTGGAACCGTGTCTAGGCCAGTGCGTACACTCTTAGCACGATAACCTTTAGTTTATTTTGTAGGTACACAAAAATGTGCAAATATGCTCCTTCACTAAAGGTTAAAGCACTTTAATTCTTAGTAAAGGAGCATATTTTCACATTTTTGTGTACCTATAAAATAAACTAAAGGTTACCGTGCTAAGAGTGCAGACAGGCTTCAACAACTTTTGCTCTCCGTGCGTGGGTATTTTCTACAGTAGGATACACATAAAAAAAAAAAGGAACAGCGGTTGGTAACAAAGGCCGACGAACCGCGCTCGTCGGTGTTACTTCGCCAGCTAATCACTGAAGCAAGCGAAGTCGTCATCATTCGACATTTTTGAAATAGCGCCGTCTTTATGCCTTCGGTACTTGCGGAGAGTATGCTGCTCTTGAGTCTTTTCATCGGGTATAAGCCATGATGTGCTCCAGAAGCATGGACAAAAATGTGTGGAGTCTCTACGTTTCTATCTGCAAAAGGCCGCGGTACAATTCATTTCGCTTCCGAGCCCGTTTTAGGCGTGAAACTTCACTGAACTCAGTTGGAAATCTCGGGTGGCGACGCTTGTGGTGCGCCGGGCTTTTGCATTGCAAGCGCTTGATTTCATCTCAGTAAAGAATTATCCTGTCTATGTTGTACTCTAATAAATGAACGAAGACAAAAATTTATGCCCATATCCGTTATTGTTGCCGCCCTCTCTTTATTTTTGTAACATGGAAAGTTCAAAGAAGGACCTCTTTGAAGCTTTCGGAGGTAAGTGGCTGGTGGTTATAAGCTCTTGGGAGGGGCCTCATTGCGTACTTGAGTTGTATTCGGCTATAGACCTTTTCACAGGAGGCATGAAGCACCGCCATATTGGGCTGTTCACAGCAGTAAGATGGCTCATGTCATCTGTTTCGTTCCCCTTGTCTTTGTGTGTGCGCGCTGATTGACAACGAAGACCTATGTATACCAGCTTGCCAAAATTGCTTCTACAAGCCCTCGGCAGTGCTTTTTCTTTGGAGGGTCACGCGTATTCAGCTCAGCCCAGCGGGGTTATGGCGGTGCCCAGTGAGCCTTCTGTGAAAAGGTGTATAGCTGGCCTAATTACAATGCAGCTGACAGGGTCGTTCTTTGGGAGCTAACACGGGTTCACTCGCAGAGAAGTTGCACGATTGTTTCGCTGCACCTGCCAAGTGCACATGATGGACTATTAGCCATCACAGTGGTATAGGAATGAGCATTTGAGAACGCCATTCCGAGTTATGGACGGGCACGAAGGGTAATGCCACGTCGTGAGCATTTCATTCATTCATTTTGTTATACTGTCACAGGAGCATTGAACAGGAGCATTGAATGGAATGCGCGGTCAGGATCCAAGTTTTCAAGGCGCGTGCTTGTAAAGAGGCAGACCAACGAGTGAAATTGACGGTCGGACGGCGCATGCATACTGAGATGTCTATGATATAGGATTTTCGTTTGTCACATGCATAACTAAAGAATATGTTTGCCTTTCTGAGTTAACCCGTCACGAAGGAAATATGAACAGCGTTTACTCTCGTACGTCAACGCAAAAATTTAGGGACGCTTAAACAAAACTATAGGTCTGCCCCCCACGGCAGAATGATTACTCGTCATACACCGGCGCAATGGTGTTAAGGTAATGGAGCCACCTGCAAGTAATGTGGAATGATTCATTATTCTCCCCTCTCCGGATATGCGTCGTGTTCTCATTAACTTATGCGGCGAATGGGAACTTCGTAACTAACTTCGTAAGCAGCGGCCATTCAGTATCTGTCCTGGCACATATATGGCAGACTTCATTTCCAACCTTCCTGCGTGTTACTTGCGAAGCCGTACTTCCGGGACTAGTTCTATATGGTTACGAGCATATCGATCAGTGCTTGTAGGTGCTCCATCAAGCGCTAATACGACGCTGCAATGTGGACAGCGCACAGCCTCCCTTCGGGGCACTTTCAGAGGGGCGTTTCATTCCAGATGGTCTTGCTTTTGTGATCTGATTACGCTGACATTTAAAGTAAATGATAAAGGAACGAAGAAACATAAACGTTACGGAAGTTGGGGAAAATAACAGAAGCGAGCTTCCTTCATTTCTTTCTCTCTTCATCCGCTTTGCCATAAAATGTTGTTGCCAATGCAGCTGGCCATAAATGTTGTTTCCGCTGTCCACTACAGCGTGGTTTATAAGAAGGAAATACTCAACAAAACTTTGATTTCGGGCTCACATAATTTTTACCAGCTTCGAGCTATGAAACATTCATCATGCCCGAATGCATGCTTAAAAACAGGACTACACATCACGAAGACTAAAGTGGAGGAACGAAGATGATTGGAATACGAAGGCGGAGAACATACAGAAGTTCCACACGTTGCTCTGATATTGTGTGACCTGCGTCTCGTTGTTAGGGCGCAGGACGTGGGTTCAATTCTTGACTAGTGCGGCCACGTTTCGATGGGATCGAAACGCGAGAACTTGCTGAAGTTTTCCATAAAAAATAATAAAAATGTTTTCATGAACGTTTCCATTAGCAACATGATGGCAGTTGTTTATATTGAAAAGTTGCGAGGCGTAACAAATCATGGCGTACCCAACTTTTTGAAGTCCGAAGAACTGAGCGTAATTTGAGATATAGATCATCGAATTTTAGCGGGGACGTGATAATTGAACGCACCTAGTATAACGATACGCGGCGGCTCTAATACATCGGTTCGACTGGTTCAGCTATAATTCAACAAATAAAACATTTCTTTCAAAGATTGTCTCCGCCAAAGGTAGTGAAATACCACGACTTTCAAAATGTAAGAATCCTTGTTTTGTCTCAGTTTAGTTAAATTATTTCAGAATTAATGTAGACGATCAAGCCTTGACTGTATGTTAGTCCCAACAACCTTTTATTTTCTGTAAGTACAAGGTGTTTGCTGAAATACTAAAGGCGATCTTTTCTTTACCTACCGATCCTTTTGTACACGCATTTTGGTTGTGCTGTGCTTTACCAAGCTGCTGAAAAATTTGATCCTCCAGCTACGGAGTGAGCGATTCGTGTTCCGAAGCTGTTCCGAAGTCGAAAATATTTCCGGCTCGGCTAGACGCAGGAAAACAAGCAGCGAATGTATCTCATGGGGCTTCAATATTGAATTTCTATTTACCGATTCTTGCTTCGTGCTCTTTGTGGACCCGTCAAAAACTCCTCCAAGGAACTCTACGTTCTCTTGGAAGAGGGTGCTTTTTCTTTTTTTTTTTGGCTTTGAGATGGGCATAGACACTTTTCGTAATTGTAAAACTAGCTTTCGTGCAAAGAAGTTTGCCCAACTAATGGCGGCAAAGTCAATTTTGCCTACAGCGTGAAACAAGTGTAGCTCGCTTCCGCTGAGGCATGGAATATGTAGACACAGCCCTCCCTACCTAAATATGCGCAGAAAACCAGCCTTAGCGTGTGCAACTGCACCTCTGTCAGCGTTTCAGCCAAGATGGGTTTCGCCATTAGTTGGGAAAATGTGCAATGCGGAGAAGCGCACCTGCGAGTTATGAAAAGGGTCGATACTCGGAGTGTGCAATACTATGGGGACAAATGTTTCTGATGTTCCTCCTTTGGTTAAACGACTGTGACATCGGCGACGACATTGCACAACATACCTAAATGTGGCTTCAAAGTTTTATTCGTAATGTTTTGAAACCACGCTGGAGAAACGTTCCAGCCGAATGGTAGTCGATAGTATTCATGCAAGTCGAACGCTGTAATGAACGCGTGCTTTGTTTGATCCGTCAATAGAATTCCAGAAGCCCTTGCAAAGATCTAATCTTCAGAACCGATGGCAACCACCGATCTAATCAATGATGTCATCAGTTCTCGACATTGGACAAGGTTTCAGGTCTGTTTCGGCGTTCAGACCTCCGTAGTTTGTGCGCAAACCAAAAGTCCCGTCTTCTTTCGGAGCAATATGAGCATTAGTAATTGGGAATGCGAATGGTGAGACCGATAGTCGAATAATGCCAGCGTCTAGCGTTGCTTGTAACTCTGCTTTCAACCATATGCTTTCTCGTGACATATATTACATGAACTTCTTCGAACAACGGCTGTCTGGTGATGTTGAAAGGAACTGCATGATATTTAATCATAGGAGGTAGTTCCCTATGCAGAAAGTCTTGATTGTTTCCTTTGTATTTAAGAGAGCCGGCGACTTTATTCAACCTTTTTTTGTGAATAGGTCTAGAATTAGAACCTTGTCGTCCCACTACGCGTTCACCTTGAACTTCTTCACATAAGGGAGAGCAAAGAGCAAGCCATAAGTGACATCTTGTTGCACCCACACGTGGTTTGCAATTCTGGGGCCTTTTAGGTTCAAGAACTACATACGCGCACTCCTTACGGGAACACACAGTCCCATCGTATCCCTGAATACGCAGGCTCCTGCGGACATGCAAGACTACTATTCGTTGTCAACGAAGCTGCTCCTCTGTCGACTAGGGCTTTCATTTAATCGTTAACGACCTTAACAAGAACTTGAAGCAAGCATCTGTACATAACGCACACGCCTGTCATAGGAGAATTCTCATTCACATACACTTGTTGCTACAAAACGTAAAGGTACCGCCGCCGTGTAATGGCGTTCAATTCATCTGGCCCGTCTAGTTTAGCTAAATTATAAACCTGTTCTGCTTTTCGGGATGATAGTTTGTGCCGTAATTTGGCTGTTGGAACCACGAACGGAAGGCACTCGTAAATATCGTCAAATGTAGTCGGGGCGCTTATCAGAATTTGTGTCGTACATCGACATTCATTCATTCATTCATTCATTCATTCATTCATTCATTCATTCATTAAATGCCCCAAATAGGGGTATTACATGAGGGGTATGATTGCAAAAAATAATACATTGTTACTGTGAAATAAACGTAGACACTTCTTCCGTGAAAGCAGATGTGCAGGTGATGGCAGGGATGTCGTCGGGAAGGCCGTCCCAGTCTTCAAATACACAAGGAAAAAAGAAGAAAATGTGACAGCGCGCACTTTGTGGCGAGCGACATTTAAAGAATGGCCTGTGCGATGTGATACTCGTGCTGGTGGTGAGATGTATGGTGTGAGAGCGAGGGTAATGTACAAATAATTGTGAAATAATGATAAGCTGGAAATGCAACGTCGACGGGAAAGAGATCCCGTGTGTTATCCCTTGAGTTCCTTTATGTTATTAAAGTTGCACCTATTGGTGGTGCTAGTCTAGCCAGTCAACAGGGGCCGTTTCTTAAAAAATAATCATAAAGGTAACTACATCTGTACACGAAGCATACAGCCACGTCCCAGCTATTCACAGCGTTGTGATGGAAGGTCGGCGAAAATATTTTTCCAGTTCTGCTATCACCCTGGTGCTTCACATGAAAGCTGCATGTCGTACCATTTTTCAGCTGTACCGTCGAGAGAGCGATGTATCTTCCAAATATTAAGGTCGCCATAAAAACACCCATGTCTTTCGCACGTATATATTGCTAAAACCAAGGCTTGTATTCAGGACTCGCGAACCTTTCTTCGAAAGTATCTCGTTTCACTATGTTCCCTTGGAGGCTATGTTAACTCAGCAGATTTGCCATAACTGGAGTGAGTTGCGTCATTGCCTCTGCTGTTGTTCGATGACATTATTAACAACGCTAACCTCTACTAATGTTTTCTGGTCAGAGTAGAGTTCCAGCGAAGGCTAAGGATGAAAGACGCTCCTCTGCATGCAGGTGAACGCTGTGGATGGGATGCCTTCTGCGGAACTTCTTCCCGACCAATTGAGGCTCTTACCAGCACCAGTTCGATGATGTTCGCGGTCGTAACATATCGGGCAGGTCCTTCGCTGGCACACCTTGCACTTGGTAACCAGGGAAAATTATGCCAGTAGATGACATTTGTTCAAAAAAGAATGTCCCTTACATGTTTGTCTGGAAGACTGCGACAAATGTAGCGTTCCTTTAAAGTGGTGCACTGGTGGACATATCTGGAGACAGATGGGTGTCGTCCGCCATTTATTCTCCACGCTCAAGAACACTCTTTCCGCTCTTCGTCCCTGATGTTTCTTCTTTGACACCTCAGGCACAGACCGCTTCACAGTGAGGTGCGCGAAAACCGCAGGCAGAAAACTCTTCCTCCTCATACGTCGGTCCTGCCCGTATTATTGAGACCAGGCGGCTCCGAACAAGAAAGTGCCACCACAGCCCACCCCCTCCCACTCCACTACTTACTCAATGCATGAACTTATTGGGCAGACCTCGTACACAGCTTCAGCTCGCTCGCAAATTCAAACAAATCTACTATAGCGTACACACGATATTGTCGATGCTTTCAAATGGTTTGCCCCTCGCTCGTACACAATGCATAGCACGGCTGCTTCCGCAACTTGGGCCACGAAATACCGAATGTAGGCTGTCTATCTATCTCTCCTTTGGGGTGCAGGTCACATTCACAGCTCTCTTTCCTGTACACATCTGCTGGCGTCGATCCTGTTCACCCCCCCCTCCCCTCTTCCGTTTCTTCCCGTGAACGACTGCGAAGCACCTACAAGGCGCCGGCATTCCCTCCCACACGCATCACTTGGGAAGATCGAAGGCGACGCAGACATATCGACAAGAAAAGAAAAAGAAGCGGGGTTCTCAATACAAAGAGCACACGGGGATTGAGCGGACAGCGCTACCACATCGCCTGCCATGGCGGATCAGGCACCCTGATCTTGTTAGCTTAAACCGATCAGTTGAGGCCACCTCCTGTGAACATCATCGGAAACACAGCTATTGCTTTTGGAATGTTCCTTTCTCTCTTTTCTTCTTCGATGAGAAAGAAAGAAAGAAAGAAAGAAAGAAAGAAAGAAGAAAGAAAGAAAGAAAGAAAGAAAGAAAGAAAGAAAGAAAGAAAGAAATTCCTCAGAGTGTCATGTCCCCCTCCAGGGTTGTTGCCTAAATTTAATTGCCCTTAACTGATTCTGCGCTGTCGAGGTACGGCAGCTCGTGCCTTTATACCTCTTTTGTTTGCTAACTTTCAGCTTACTAATGAAGTAAAACGCATCTATTCATTGTTCTTCACGCAGAAAGTAAGCACCGTTAGGGATCTATTGCAACTGGCATTGCAAATGGCGGAATACCTTATCTTCTCTCGTTTCTCATGTACACGCGCTGAAGGTTTCAGTGCGTTGTCAAGATATCTATTATATGCTACCGCTTATTCTTACGTTCGTGGTCTGCGAATTACAGCTTTAGTCTACGCGAGAATATGTAGTACTAAATGGGAATATATTTTACGTTATGTCTATACATGTCTATTTGTTAGGCATTCACGGCATTCAGGCGCAGACGTGGACAGTTGGTAAGACAAGTGACTTTGGCAAGTGGCTTAAAGTCATTGGTGAAGTGTAGTCTTTTTCACAAAGATAGCTTTTTTTTCTGTCGCTCTTCGGCTCTTCTAATTCAGCAGATATTTCTCATTCGTATGAATATGAAGCATGACTGAGTGATATAGCAACCTGGAGTATCACAAATTGCCTCTGCTTGATGAAGGTCCGTTAATCAAATTTTTCTGTATCTGCTGGGGACGGCGCCATGTGAGATATGAGAAAGCAATGTCCGGTAGCCACAGATCAGACTCTGTTATACACGGTTCTTTAGGGTTGGTATTCTCGCGCAATACGCGGGATTTTGGACGATGTCTCATCTCTGCCTCGTGCTAGAAGTCATCAATGAACCTTTCATCACTCTTGGCGCTACCTTAAGTCACTCAGTCAGACTTATCGCAAAAACGTTCCGGTCAAAGAGATGCTTTCCAAGTTTAGCATCTTATAAAACTGGATATTTTCTTTTCCGGTTAACCTCCCTGCCTTCCGCCCATCATCTCTCTCTCTCTCTCTTATAAAACTCCCCCGCAGATACGGCTAGATAAGTATTTTTCTCAGATAGGTTGTTCTCATCCTCACGATCTTATGCAATTGCAGGAGAGATGTGCACGTGCTAATCGTCCATATCTTATTCAAAAATTTATCAGCTGTGGCTCTTGACGTCACACGGACTGATTTTGAAGCCGAGCAGTACTTTTTTTTTTCTTCTTGGACTATAATGCAGGTAATACTTTTTTTTGTCGAATATATCTATATAAGGTGCACCGAACTTTATAGCTATACTTTCTTCAGCCCAGTCCAGGCTTCAAAGAAAATGAATGAGCCGCTGTACTTTCGTAGTTTAGAACAACTTGCTGGGCGAGTTGGTGCATCTTAACAAAAGAAAAGGAACTGCGCGGAAAAACCAGCGACCACATAGACACATGTCTGTGTCTGGTTTATATGGTCGTTGGTTTTTCCGCGCGGTTCCCTTTCTTTTGTACTTTCGTAAATGTGGAATTCTCCTGCTGAGTGCGACGACGTAGCTTCCATACCTAGCTGTGAAGGCCTGATTTCAATGATATCATGTGTGTAAGCTTATAGATACACGTTAAATAAGTTCTGGGTGGCCAAAACTAATCTGGAACCCTCTACTATATGGCATCTATGGCAGCATCAGTGTTAAAATGGAACGTTGTTGTTTTGTTTTTATTTGTGTGACCATGTCAAACACTTCAACAGAGAAAAAGAAGCCCACTAGCCCTTACTTTTCGAAAGGAACGTACGCTCACCTATTTGAAGAGGGAAAGAACAAATATGAAAGAAACCCGGAAAACAGAGATGAAGACGCACAAACGCCGTAGTGGAGGGCTCCGGAAATCTTCACAATTTTCCCCCAGGTAGTCAAACTTTGAGAGCCCTCCACTGGAGCTTTCGCCTCTTTTCTACTCTTTCATTCCCTTTCCCCTACCGTCACGGACCCGGAGCCGCGCTCCCAGCAAGGGCTGGAGGAAACAGTATCCTTTAGTTGGTCTAATCACAGTTATTGTACTAGTTAAAAGAAAAACTCAATCATCCAGTCAATCAATCAATCGATAGGCAAACTTTCAAACAGGAAAAAAACTGGTCGCATATCTGCTTGCTTCGCCTCAAATGACGTTGAAATACGATGGTCTTTTGCCGCCCCTGGTACGTAACACCCTCTCTTCTCCCCCCTCCCACCCCTCACGCTGTTCGCCTCCCCTCTCACTCATTCAGACGGATGCCATGTAGGTTTTGCTGAATGCAGTTCAGTTTTCCCGAGTTCGCCTCTTGCTATTGCACAATATGCTGGGACCGTTTATTACTGTTTGCTTAAAGGGGTCGTGAAACGTTTTCTGAACTGTTTGTACTAAGTGCGTATTCGGGATCCTGACCCTCCAATCAACAATATGCATAGTTCCATTGCACCGTGTGCGTTGATTTAGAGCGATAAAAAACGCGGTTTCGGTTTCACTGCGCGCGTTCCCCTCAACTCTGCAGATGACGTCATCTTAGTAGCCGTCATACCTCCGAGATTGGCGCGCCCTCGGAGGCCATGGGAAAACAAACGGTGCTGCCGCTTTTCTTCCGAATGGTGGCACCGCACGGTTTCCAAGTATTTTCTTCCTTTCTAGCTTTCAAGTAAATCGATTCCTTTAGAGCAAACGCGAGTTCACCGTGCCTTTGAACTTAAAAAAATTGACGGCAGATCCACGAGGTGAATGATGATGAGATTGGGCGAAGCTCCTGGGAGTAATCATCGGTTAAACCGTGAAATTTCTTCCGTTAATTCGCCCGATAAAATTGACGTGAAACGATTGACAAACCTGTATCGCCATATGGTTTTGAATATGAAACCATTGCTTTAGAAAACACCTGGCGTTTTTCGTTAAGCAGCTGGCGTCTTTTCGTTTTGCTTTAGAAACATCTGGCGTCTTTTCGTTTTGCTTTTAGAAAACATCTGGCGTCTTTCGTTGGTTTATTTCATCAATCAACGGCGTTTTGAACAAAATTTTTATTGTTTAATCACGCACAGGAGAAATCTCACCAGGCACTACCTTGGAGGTAAACAATGGCTGCTAATGGGAATGAGAGACAGAAGAAGTCGGCTTTTAGCTAACACATTACACTTCTACTTCTACTAACGTTTCCTACTGGAACTTGCCAATGGCTGCTAATGGGGAATGAGAGACAGAAGAATTCGGCTTTTAGTTAACGCGCACGCTGCGAATTTTTTATTGTTCAACAAAGCACAGGAGAAATCTCCCACCGGCACCACCTTGGAGGTCAAAGCGTAAGACTGGTTACGCACTACGACGACTATGACGAGGGACGAACGGGTGCCGCTTTAAGGAGCTTCGCCCCTAAAATATCTTAACTCAACGTCACCAAATAGTACCACGCCGGCCGGTAGTGTCGCATAGTCGTTTCGGGAGCGCAAGAAAGCTGAGATTTAAAACGGGCGTTGTTAAATGTGCACTGAATATTTCGCCGAAATATTTCGGAATCGGCTTGTCGAATGCGTATTGAAGCAGTGAAAATTACAAAGCCGGCATCTCCAAATTCTTTTCACGACCCCTTTAACGCGTAGCGCCTCTTCGACACCATTTCTAAAGCGTTGCCTTTTCATTTATTAACGTAAAAAGCAGTCAAATGGGTATTCTTAATTAAATGAACGCTTATCACGGTTATGTACGTATATTTTGCCTTAAATATGCCTTAGGTTTTCTTTGCGCTGTATAATGTTGACGTGTATGACCCCCTGCCGCCAGTGCTAGTAGCGCGGTTGCTTTGGATCGCCTGGTTGAATTGGTTTTGGCCGGGTGGTTGAATCGAGTGACAGACAGACAGACAGACAGACAGACAGACAGACAGACAGACAGACAGACAGACAGACAGACAGACAGACAGGTTAAGTTTTTCGCGTTTAGGTAGCCCAAGAAAGGCTGTCGTCCTCCTAAACGGCCTCCTAAAGTTGAGCGTTGAACTTCTTGGACGTACTAAGGCAGCTAAACCTTACGGCGTTGTGCAACCGATGCAGACACTCGGTGGTTTTGACAGAGTCGTCGTTTAAAGTTAGTGCTTACATTCAACAAAGCATTTGTGGAGGTTTAAGCAAAGCATTTGTTGAAAGTATGCACTGTGTGTATGTGCGTTATATGTGTACCCTAACCCCCCCCCCCAACTTCCTTTTTTTCCTTCCCTTCCTCGCGTGACGGGTGCATTACGCCCCTAGAACAAGCACACCGCGCAAGAGTAGCACAATTCCTCAATATTATGAATGGTAACTGCTCTATTCACGTGTTGTTTGGTTTCCGACGCTGAGCGGTATTTGCATACATATGGGATAAATAATGCACCATGCCTTGACAGCCTAGCGCAGATTCATCCCGGACAGTTCCAGCACTACAGAGAGAAACTAAGCGCGCAAACTCGCAACGCACTTGAGACGTTCTAGCAGTCACTGCATTTTGGCACCAGCCACTGGTGCTTTCACAGGGATTCGCGTACTGAGTAGTACACGCAGTACCGTTTCAATTGTCCTCAGGCTATGAACGATAAAAATTTCAGCTAGTTGGCAGTCAGCGTTTGTATTGTATATTTGCTTTTTCTTGTTTGCATGTCCTGCGTGCCTATTTTTTTCAGCAAAGAGCTTTTTCTAATATCTGCCCTGTCAGACTTTTTCATGCATATTCAACGTATTCGGGATGCCTCGTCGAAAGTGGAATAGTGAAGTTCATGAATGGAGCTCATAATTACTCGGTGAGAATATCGATCCGCGCTATTGTCCCGAACGACGTTTCAGGAAAGAGGCGCGCCTTGGGTTTTAAAAGAAAGTGTGGCACGCGTGGCCAGAAATTGTGCAGTAATCAATGACAAGGAAAGAGTCAAAATTTCGTCAATAAATATAGCGAAGATGTCGTGTAAGTGAATTTAAGCAGTACAGCCTCACCTCATCCATGTGTACTAGCAATATGGACAGCGCCAGTGAGGCCACCATTTTTTCAATGGGATGTCTTTGTCCGTTTTCGACGACTATGGTGTATTACACAGTTAAGGAGCGTGAAAAGCTGCGCTGGTTGGTTCGTGATTATTTGCAAGAAAAAGCCGGTATACCAGGACACGGACAGAGGAAAGGCACACACCCTTGATAGTGTGTGCCGGCGACGGTGCGTCTGTGTGTGTGCCTTTTCTCTGTCCGTGTCCCAGTATGCTGACTTTTCCTTGCAAATATTACACAATACAACAGACAAGAACCCTTGTTCTACAAATTTCGTTCCGCCGTCTGTAAGATCGCTTTAGGCTTGTATGTTCTTTGTGGAAACTCACTTTTCACTTTTTATGAGAACGAAGACTCATTTCCAGCGAATACTATGCTTGAACTCCCTTCTCTCGGACTTCGTGCACAAACCTAAGAGTCGTAACTCCCATAGTAAGGTCACAAATTTTAAAATATTTTTGCCTATTCGGGCAGTTTTATCGCATGAAACGCTTTCACTTTGCAACGTGATTTACTGCATTTTTCGCGATGAAGGCGTGGCTCAACAGAACAAGTATTCCGGTGTGCAGTGGAGCATGAGTCACCTACAGTAAACCTAAGGACTTACGATAAACCTAAACTAGAAGAGAAGCTCAGGGGAAGATGGAGGCTTGAATAGATGAAGAGATCGCTAAAAAAAACCATGTAGAACAGGGGATGTCGCAGGAGCCAACGTTTCGATAAGTGGACTTGTCTTCGTCAGGACGGCGACTGCCTTCTCGAGCGTTCGTTTATGTACGCCATTGCACGCTCTGCCCCGTCCACAGAAGGAGAGGAGAAGAAGAGCGGCAGGTGCGAACAACAACAACAACAAAAGGGCGGGGGGTAGCGGGCAGGGGAAGTTGGGTGACAGGTGTTAGCGTGACTAATATAAATGGCAAGGACGAAAGCTTCCAAAGAATTCGCTCGTGGTACATATCATGGAAATACATTGCGTGCGCAGCGCTAAATAGCAGTATGAAGAAAGAAACATACGCTAGGTACAGGCATTGCACCCATCGCATGTGTCCTCCCTCCCACCCCGCACCACTGCACCCACAGTGCATTTCACCGAAAGCTTGTTGCTAAAATAGTGACTATACACTGTTTAACGCCGTTGTTCTCGTCGAACTGGAGGGGGGATCCGCTCCTGAAAGTAGACTTTCTGGAAGAAACATTGTTACGTTGTGCATACCTCAACTTTTTGTCGTCTTTGTTAACCCCCCACCATATCTAATGGACTCAAGGGTTCCCTTTGAAAGGTTTATGCCAGTAGGCTGGAGGGTATTGAACTTGTATATGAGATACGATTTCCTGTATTTTCTGTCCCTCGGTGAGCGGAAGTTTAACTGAAGTATGTAGAGTTTGTGTTCGTCAAAATTGTGACCTGCCATATTAAAATGCTGCGCCACTGCCTTCGACAGGTTATTCGCGGGGTCCGCGCGGTGCCCGTTTAATCTAACATTAATTGGTTGACCAGTTTCCCCGATGTATTGCTTGATGCAGAGTGAACATTCCAACATGTAAATACCGTTTGAACTAGTGCAGGTGAGACTTGATATTATATGAAGGACATAGTCACTTCCCGTGCTTTTAAGATCATTTCGAATATGCTTGCAAGTTTTATATCAGGGACGGAAGCAAATTATTACGCAGGCGGTGCGCCGAGGGTTTACTTTGGCATTTACTAACAAGTCGTTAAAGTTTCTATTACGGTGGTAGGTGACTGTTGCTATTTCGGGAAACGATTTTCTAAGGCGATCGCTGCTTGTTAGTATTGGATAGTATTTGCGAACAATATGATTTATGTTTGGAAGCGCATTGGAGTGTTTCGTTATGAATGCTAGCGGCTGGTTGGCCTGAGCTTTAGGGCCTACAATAAACCTAAGTACACGGGCGTTTCTTTTCTTGCATTCTCCCCCGCCCCCCCCCCCCTTTCCACCCCCTTCTAAATGTGGCCGGCGTGGCGGGCCACAAGCTCGAGCTTAGCCAGTCAACACCTAGCCGCTTAGCCACCACTTAGGGTACCAACTTGACACAATGGGTAGCATTAAAACACGATATATTCCAAAACCTTACTTAAATCTTAACTCTCAATTAGCATGACTCCTACATGGACCCCCCCCCCGCCCCCCCTCCCGGACATATTCAAAATAAGATACATCTCACTGCTTGCTCCTCCGACATTTACTAAAGGTGTTCAAGGACACAATTCATGCTTTTTTTTTTCTTCCTACTATTCGTTTTCCTGCCATAGTCTCGGGTTTCACGATATTCACGAATGGAATAAAAGTGCCCTCGCAATCAGAGTAAAAGAACTTGGAACTATAAAATTGCCAGCACCGGCTCCCGGTTTCTCCGTGTACGGACGAACTACACGCGACCTGTACGGTTTGCTGTGTTATCTTGGCGCATTATGTACCGCCCACTTACTATTCTCCCGCCGTACGTGCCCTTCACTCGCTGGAGAACGTACGTGACAGGGGTACAACACGAGAGAGCGTTCGCTCATCCCCGTGCTTCCTCTCGTTCCAGCTCTCCCTCGTCGGATCAAAAGGAAGACACCTCTCACGTCACTCGGCGTGCGGTGTAATGCGCCCCAGGATCTTCACACCTTAACTTTATCGACTGGGTGTGCGTGTCGTCTTTCAAGCGCACATGGGAATTTGGGTATGCTCGAAAACAATTACTCACGTCATGAGGGAAACGCCGACGAAAATAAATAAATAAATAAATAAATATGGAAAAATGTGCCCTCGGCAATGTTTGCGCGTGGAATTTATTGTTTCGGATTATTATATATAAGTCTACCTATCAGCGCCGAAAGTGGTTTCTGAGCACGGTATTCAATGTAGAGACTAGGGGCCGAATTCACAAAACTTCTCTTTCGTAAGTGCTTTATGCTATTGGCCAGCGGGCTTCGCTAATGATATGTCCAGCATCAGGATTGGCTGAAATTTTCTCCTACGAACATTTTCGTCGTAAGTTGTTTTTGTGAATACGGGCCTAGGGCTTTTATCTTTTCTTTCGGACCTTCTTGATGCAGCGCACTGGCATATAATCCCTGAAGGACTGCAATTTCTGAAAATAACGTGGCGGCGAACCTGTGAATAAAATGCGAGAAAAAGGAACACCACTTTTTTTTTCCCCGCTCCCACAAAAAAAGTAAGTCAAATAATATAGAGAATGTGGAAACCGTGGGGCACTTTCCTTGGTTCGAAACGTTCCCGCTCCTTTATTCAAAATTGAGGCCTTACGGAGTAACTGAATAGCCAACAAGCACTCAGTCATCAATAACGAACTGACCCGCGCTTAAGATATCCACGGAGCAAGCGTGTTGTTTTCTTTCCACCAAAGACAAAGAAGAATCATGCGCGATGAACCGTACAGGATTGCACTTTGTTCTCTACGAGGCCGGCGCTGCCTCACCGAGAACCAGTTGGCGCTGACCGCGGCCGCCAGGACGTGAGCACACTGTGAATCGCTGTAACTGCGTTACGTCTCTCCGGAAGCCCTGAATATTGCGTATACCCTTCACGATGAGGGAGCTCTTTTTGTTCTTTTTTTTTCTTTTTGCTGTCAGTGTTGTATACGTGAAGGGAATCACTCCTGCTTGAAGGATTATTGCAGCAGAATTGTTCCGTTTTCTTCAAGCACCCCGTGACGGTGGATTGTTTTCCAAGCTGCGAGTCTTGCACGCGCTTCGCGGAAGCGCATCCTGCATACATCGCCTTCCGCATTTTACCGCGGCGGAAAAATAAAAGTATAGAAGAAATTGAATATCGACGAAGTCATGAACATTCTTTCGAGCGAGAGCGAGCGAGCAACAAGAGAAATGATATGACGAGGGTGGGTGGAGTTTCGGAATAAGAGTACGCGGAAATGTTATAAGAAACGCTTAACTTTCGCGGTCGGTACCGGCATTTTATACGAACGACGTATATATATGCGAGCGAATGCTGCATTCGACTATACGAAGCTCGCTCGCTTGCTGGAGTAAAGAAGCGACATGTTCTACAAGCCAATAAATATTGCGTCGTTGCTGACATTCACGGTTATGTCGAAACAAAAGCGAAGCAAGGCACAAGGAAAATCCTTCCGAAAGTTTTGAAAGTTATCGGCGTGCGAGTCGTTGCTCGAATCGTTGTAGCACGGCATGCAGACGCCTGTCTAGCTGAAGGGGCCCATGCGTCTGTGGCAAAATGGTCCCGTGGGTATATAGACGGACGGAAATATCGGGCGACGTGTGGTCACATGTGGAGCAGACCTCTATCTGGTCGCAGACCGGTCACTTGTGGTGTCTCCAAGAGTTCGACTGTCCCTGAAGATAATGCAATACTGGGCTGCACTAATGAGATAATCCTAATAAACCTAAGGACTTATGCTAACCAGCGAAGCGTATCAAAAGAAGCAGTTGAATTTGCTTGCGCACGCTGCTGTATCTGTGGAGGAGGGGCACTGCGCTGCAAAAAGTTCATGCGCTGCAATAACTTCTCAGAAAAAGTTGCAGCCCATCCTAACTATAGACGTGTTCCTAGTGATGACAACCGCATGCAAGGTTGGACCAGCAAACATTTTGCCGTACACTCGCACACGTATTTTGTTTTGTAAGCTTTTGGCATATGCTGTACACATGCGAAGGCGTGGCTTATGTTAATGCAGGACATTCCTTTGCGGCGGGGAGACGTGAACTATAACAAGCCTTTCTTTTTCATTTTTGGTTATTTTTTGTTTTATTTTTGGTTTAAGTACAGCAGAAAGTATTCTGATCGCAGTAATTTCATTACAGTAACGTCATTGTTGCCAAGTCTGACACAAACGCATTTGGTTTTCTGCGCAGAAAACTTTACCAGATGGCGGCGTTCTGAATGCCGTTCGCACTATCGCTAGCACCATGCGTCGGGTTGCGCCACTTTTTAAGGAGATAAAGAAAAAAAAAGCGTTCGCCATCATTTTATGTGGACTACACTGGTGCCAACGGGACAAAATAAACTGGATGCAGCTCGCACGCATGGACGTTCTGCTTCCCGCTTCCACGCACAAAAATGCACGGCCCTCTACTCGGATCACGCCCCATTTTCGTGTTGCAGTCTTGCTTACCATATTCAAACAAAATTTCGATCCCATTTCCGTTTACTGCCACGTACTTGCTGCCAGTCCAGTCAACGCTCTACCCGTAAGCTACTCACCACTGAGTTTCAAAAGTCTTCATAAATGCCGAGGAATAGTGAAGGCCATCGTAGTTGGCAGGTGTTGTAGCCCGAAGTAGGTACGACTACGCACACTGTAGCACATGTATGATTACGCACATAGCACACGTATGGTGCTGTGTGTAGCATAGAGTGATGGAGTGGATGATATAAAGATAACGAGCTGCACAGCGAGTTTGTCTACATTATTAACCCGTGGAAATAGTGGAACTCTGGCGCTGCACTGTTTAACTTGAGGTCGCGTGTGCGATATCCCGGCCGTGGCGGTCCCATTTGGATGGGAGGGGGGATGTCGAAGTCCTACGCTGTTTACTTTGACTCACGTCAAAAATAGAACCCTAGATGTGCAAAATTAATCCTCGAAATATAGCACAATGCGCCGTATTTCATATCTGATGACCTGTGTGAGAACGTAAAACCTAACAGTTTTCATTACCTATTTTATTTCAGTTCTTACTGTATAGTGACCTAGAGAAGTTATATATTTGACCGAGGTACCGAATAACGTTGTCAGTGAGAAAGACAAGAAATAACAAATGCGTGCAGTATTGCGATGTGTGTCAAGAATGCCAGCGTATAGGGATCCACCGAAAATGCTGCGTGGGAGGAAAGAAAAAATTGGGAACGACAGTTGGGAATAAGATACAGGCTGCAGAGAGCGAGAGAGAGAAAGTAGTCGACGAGTGAAAGGGTAAATGCACAGCGAGAAGTTTTCTCGACAGCTGGTTATTCTCGCACACGAACGCGCGAGCGCATTCTTGATTCGAGTAAATATAAACCCGCATCGAACCAAGCACACTTCTAACGCCGCCTCTAGCTATTCCTACCTGCTCACACTTTGGGGTGCAAATATTATTAGACCTACGTGCGCCGCGTCTGTCTTCGGGGTTCAGAGGCTGGATGATGTTGCGAAATTTTACTTAAACAGAAAAAAAAAATCACAGCATATCCACGGGGTGAATGATGATGAGTGGGCGAAGCTCCGGAGGGAATCATCGGTAAACCGTGAATCTTTCGCGTAAATCGCCCAGTCGATCATCATGTAAAGGCGTGAGAAACACTGTATTCGTACGCTGGGATCTCGCGTTTAAGGGGGATATGCTGTGCTAGAGCCAGGCCTGCGCGGAACTGCAGGACAGTGACAGCGTAAGCAGGAGGAGCTACTTTCTTAGAGGCCACTTTAAACACTTGAGGAAACTAGTGCAAGTAGAAGTGGTAGGTATCTCCTGCGCCATAACTTATCATTTTGCCAAGTAGGGAAGTACCCACTACGCCATAATTACCAGTGCCTCCGTAATGGGTTCAAAGCTACAAAGCACGCAGCTCTGTGTTCTTTCAAATGATGCCTCGACCTCGTTATACAATCCATTTTCGCGTCGTGTAGCGGTGTATTACTATTTTTCAACGTAACATTACGTTTGTTAATGCGATTCCGCGGGAGACATACCTGTTTAGGTCTTTTAGCGATAATTTTTCAACCACAGGCGTAGCTCAGTGGTAGAACGCTCGACTGCCACGCCGAGAGCCTGGGTTCGAATCCGGGCAGAGGACAGAACTTTCGGAATTTTTTTTTTTATAAAAGTAGACGTGGCTACGTACATCACCAACGAACACCATGGGATGTACAGACCCACGCCCTAAGGAGCTTCGCCCCTAAAAAAACAGCAGCGCGGAGTTTCTTTTCACAAAAAGCACTCATAATTCGCGGCCTCCGCGCACTGCATTGCGTAGAAGCCCAAATGCGTCAGGCATATCTTGTCATCCAGAGGTATTTTCCTTCTTTTTTTAGGCTGCACCGACCGTCAGTGCGTCATGCAAAGGTAGATGTTCTTCACATGGTGTGTACATATATCGCCGCTGATATGCTCGCAGCGCACAATTGTTCGCATGTCGTAGACCGCAAGGCTGAAGATATGACCCAGCAGTTTTTGACTATACCGCATAGTCGTCTTGACTCAATATCACCTGGCCTCAGTCCTTGTAAGTACCAAACATTTGCTTTGTAAGATGCCAGACTAAATGGAGCGCGTCTGTAAAGGTTCGAAAAAGCTGTCTCTTCTAAATGTCTCTGTTGCGACGACGTGCAGGTTTCAGCAGGCGGCTCCACCAGCCACAAGAGTTCTACCAGGAGAGGTGACTGCCCATCAAACTCCATGTTTATATAGTGTGCACTCACTCACCTGACATCGGCAAGTGCTGAAGTTGTCACTTCTCAAGGTGTCACGTGAGATCCGCAGCTGCTGAAATTCGTAAAAATCATCGATTGCGCGCTTCTGGTGCCGCCAAATTAGTGAGGTGTTTCGCTGTTGTCTTGAAGCAGCGCAATGGAAAGAGTTGAACTTCCAATGGTTGATACAAGCAGCATCTGGAAAGTAAGTAACTATAGTTAGCGCCCAAGAACGTACACAGCACTGCGTGGTTGCCGAGTGACTGCATATTTGTTGCCAACGAATATGCAGATGTCGCTTTTCGTTCAGCTTATCAGCGGCGCCTGTGTGTGCGTACACAAGGAAGAGAATAAATGCTGGCAGCTTTCGTCATCGAGAGTTCGCGACATCTCACTTCGCCAATAGACTTCAGCGGGTTTCACAAACAGCAAGTTTTATTCGCACGACCCTTACACTCGACATCGCCCTCCTCGTGTACTGTCTCGTCGTAAAACGACTGTGTCGTGTCGCCATTCGATTAGCCGCAGCATATACATGAGCTTATTCTATCCTCTTTGGAATGGACAAAAGCTCAGCATTACGCTATTTATTTACCGTGGACGAAGCAGCATGCTGTTTCACTCTGCACTCATCCTCGTTCGATGGTGTGCTCGGTGAAACTGCCTCCTACACGATGGACCGCTCTCGGGAGAAAGAATCCTGGACTTTGGTCTAGTCGCTCATGCATGAACAACATTACGTTATTGCGCTTCTCGATTAGAGTTAGTTTGTTAAGATGTTATGATATTCATTCTACTTGCCCTTGCAAGTGAATTTACTCTGACTCTCTCAGTTCTTTTTATTCTTATTTATAAACTTTTCCCCCTACTTTTGTATATGTTCAGGATAGCCTACCAGCAACATGCCTGGTAAGCTTCACTGCCCTTCCTTTCTTCGTATCCCTACAGATTTTTGCAGTCACTATGTATGTACGCACATCGGTAGTATATGTAGAATAGCTGACATCGCGTTTCTAAGCTTGAGGCCGCTGGTTCGGTCCCTGCCACAGAGGCCGCGTTTCGATACGCGTACAATACAAGAGCGCTCGTGTACCTAAAATTAGGTGCAGGAGAAAGCATTTCTAGGCTATAAAAAAACATCTCATAGTCGCGAACTTCGGTGTGTGTCGCGCGCACATGTTGGTTTCGAAACACTTTTTTTTTTTTTTCAGTTTCGCTCTCGTTCGTCGTTGAGTTTCCGTGTTGCTTTTCGTTCCTAACAATAACAGTGGGACCTGAGCACGCGATTCGCTTTCATATTTCTGAGCGCAGCAGACGAGAGAATGAGAAAACAATATTTTTGCTCGCGCTTCGGCGACATTCGCCGGGAAACGTGGGTTGGGTTTCTTGCGCAACACTCCCACTCAAAGCAGTACGCGTGTGCGTGCACACATGGACGCACTCGCAAGTAGCGTGCGCGTCAAGCGGACGTGCCGTTGCGTCGCCTGCGGTACCTTTTTCTGCCTCGCATTAATTGTTGGAGACACGGCGTAGGGCACTCGGAAGCGACGCCGAAGCATTTTCCTCCGCCATCTTTCGGGCGCCTCTACTGCTCTACGCTAATGGACCATTACGTCGGCGCACGCGGCAGTAGAAACAAATCGATGCCGAAATGTTCCGCAGCGCCGCTGGTTGTTCCATTTTACTGGCCATTTTACCGCGGTTCCTTCCCGGTAAATGCCGGTTCGCTGTTTCTCGTCCGCTACATTAGTGCCCCGCGAGTCTCCAAAACAGGCTACCATTCATTTCATTGCTTTGTTGCTCGCGGAAATTGTCTATTTGTTCAGAAAATGGCTTCCCTTGGTCTTGATAGGATGGTTCTCAGTTTGAGCGGTTTCGGAATCGAATAGCGCATTACTTAAGGAAGGAGAGCTACTATGGAAATCTAAAGATCTTTGTTCTGCATTATCGCGGTAAGGAGTATATGTGATCATTCATTCATTCATTCATTCATTCTTGCATTCAGAAGAGCATTAGCCGAGTTACAAAGTTCTAATCCAGTATGAGCTGAGAGCACCTCCAGCGCGCAACAGCTTGTGGCGCTGCGCCCATGAATGGACTGGGCTTATAACTAAACTACCGTGGCTCTCAGGCAAATCAAACAATTTCAGTGCACTACATGCAGCACACTGTATATTGTTACGGAGAGTTGTACCCGACTTACATCGCCCCACTCCCCCTTAAGAGCATCGCTGCTTAAGGGGGGCGGGAGTTAAGTAACGACATATAAGAAGCAGGTTGGAAGAATGGAAGTCCGGACCACCGTCCATCTGCTGTCGTCGAAGTCTTCTCCCCGGAGAAGGGACGCGCATTTGTTAGTTGTTGAACGAAACTAACAGGGCCAATTCTTCAGCGTCGCCGGACATCTCGAACTCCGGTGAATTCGGTAGAAGTCCAGCAAGGCGACGGCTTCGATGGAGATGTGGTCCAAACTACGTCTTCGGGTGTCGATTACCCAGCACCTTCCACCACGGCAGTTACGGAGAGTTGTGAAGGGAATGCCTTTATTTAGAACAAGTGGACGATGGAGAACTTGCTCTCAAGACTAAGCACTTCGTCCTCCGCTTCTCCCTTGCTTCCAATTTGCTTTTTCCATGTTCTTGCAATATTGTGGATTTGCGCAAGAACAGACAATGGGCTAAGGGAAATTCACCGACTTTAAATATTTTACTGTTGTTTGTAAGAAACTGGAGAATAGTTGTGTAATAGGCTGGAAAATCATGCATTGGCTAGATGATGGTTGCGTTTGTCGCTTTCTTGCGCGGAGAGACGCCGGCTGAAGGCTATGAACTCATTTATTTAGGAACGTGTACGGCGCACTGTCCCTTCTGTGTTGCCTCTGTTCTTGTCTCAATTGCTGGCTCATGTAACCATGGTTATTGGCCACAGTACAGGTAGTAAAGAACCTGCATAAACAAATAAATTAAGTAATCGACTGATGCTCCCTCTGCGTTTGTTTGCACAGGTTAATGGGAGCTTGTACACAAAACTTATTTTGCATTTAAAGAACTTTGAATCTCCTTTCAAACTGCATCGTGCTTTTTCTTCCGTATTGTCTAACATTTTCGAAACAGCTTGGCACAGTAGCTGCACATCGTTAGTAAGCGCTGCACTACTTCAACCCCATAGTGGCTGCCAACATTTTTTTAGCCCATGGGAAAACATGGACGTAAGGCACAACTGAAATTTCCGGAGCCCTCCACTACAGCGTCTTTCATGATCGCGTCGTGGTTTTGCGACGTAAAACCCCATAAATCGATCAATTGTGCGCGCTACAGATTTCACCTTGCCTGAAGTGTATTTGCGTTTGTAAAAACTGAGACCTGTCACTTTGAAACACAGTGTCTGCGGGATATCCGTTTATCTCACATATTTTGGTTGTCCGGTTTCGCCAACGTATTGTTTGTGACACAGCGAACATTCAGGAATGTAAATAACGTTTGAATTAGTGGAGGTAAAACTCGACTTCATATTCCAGACATAATTACTTTCGGCGCTTTTAAAGCATCATGCCAACCACGTTTATGCAGTGACGCAGTAGATAAGCTGGCATCGATCGTGAGCCACGATATTTATTGAAAAAAATAAAATCTGACCAACTCATCATCGCTCTGGCGCTCTATGGCCATAGTGGCCTTCGTGCTATTAAACATCATAAATAACTATCATCACCAAAAAAATAAAATAAAGTACAAAGCTCAACGTGTGGCACTTTCTGTTACAGCTGTAGACCAGCCGCTGCTTTAGTACAGCCTCATGCGTAGTCGCGTAAGTTTTAATGCGAAGGCATTACATGGCTTTCGTGACCGAAAGGTGACGGTATGACTTGACTTATTGTGTGATGTCATCGGAGACGTCATTACTTGACGTCATCCCAACGTAAAAGAATCTCCGATTTATGTCGCATTCCTTATAGAAGTTCCTCAACACCATCAAATATTCGTTTTGAGAAGAAAATTTTGCGATCTGAGTGGGAAGGGAGCCCAGGCACACCGGGGTTGTTAGGCCAGCACACTTCGCCTAGTCCACGGTGGCTCTTTGGCTGCGGCTGACTAAAGCTATGCGCGCTAAGGGCGTGAGTGCACACGGCACGTCGCAGCCATCTGGCTGATTACATGTGCTGTCGCATCGCAACACGTAAGCAGTCTTACTTGTATCGTCTAACGCCTTTTTCCGCTGCTTTTATTTGAAACTCTTGTATTTATTTAACCTTATCGGGTTTCTTTTTATTTCATTTTTCTTCAGGGTATCCCACGCTGCAGTCGTCTGAAACCATACTGCTTGCACGGAAGGCTGCTTTGAAGCAATGCACGTAGCGCTAAGCTATCAGCTGCCAATACGGGCGTCATTACGATGGCGGAATTGAAAAAAGTCCACAGAGCCGGATAACGAGATCAAGAAGCTATTCGGATGATCATTCACGCTGAAGGCAATACAAATCAAATAAAGGCTCAGCGTCCCGAAACTGCAGAGTGCGCTATATGAGGGACGCCGTATCAAAGACATCCGGATGAATACTGTTGATCAATGGATCACTAGCGTGCATTAGTGATCGTTTTTGCTGTCATTTCCCATCAGAATGCTCTCGCTAAGGTCAAGGTCGCATCTGTGGTCTGGAAAGGAGTAGCAGAGCGCCATAGCAATTGACCTATCGCGACAGGTACCTAAATCCCGCTGTGACAATAAAGCTGATATTCCTTTTAAAAAGCCCCTGCAAACGGAGTATGCAAAAGTCCGACAGGTTGGGGAAATTCTGCTAAGGAACAATGTAGTGTCCTGCTTAAACTATATATGACCATTAATGAATATGGACAACAGAGGTGACCTTGTATAGACGAGAACGAAGACACAACTACGGTCAACAGGCTGCTTTCCTGAAGTACGAACGCTGAGATAAAGACGTCGCTGTTCTCCGGATTGATAGCCTGTAGACAGGCTCATTCGAAAAGCTGGGGGGCAAAAAAGATGAGCCTGTCACACTGAATGAAGACGATCGGTTGCGATCGGTGAAAATCGACCAATGTTCTTCCGTTGTCTATATTAACAAGCGCGCCTTTGCTGTCATTACTAACTGCTAAGACAGAGCAGCTATCGATAATAATGGGCCATTTCACTCACACCAGCAAATGATGGTCATGGCATTGGTAATGACGAAAAATAAGAACCAGCGTTTCGATTGCATCAGTCGAGAAGGTGTATTTGCACGTAAAATAGGTGCATCTCCTTTCTGTGTTACAGATCAATTTGGCCGAAGCCACAAAAAAAAAAAAAAAAAGAAATGGATGACAGCATGCGCGCGTAATGCGTGGTTCTGTTGCTTATATAGGGGTGGAAGTAGGTCCTCAAGCGCAACTCCTGATAAGTTTATTAATACCAGGCAGAAATGAGTGCACGTGTATTTTCCGCATCTCCTGCTTATAAAACACTGACTTATTGTGGTCTAATTGTGAGACCGATAGTCGTCTGCCAACAACGAGTGAGTTCATTTTGCCAGCTTCCGTGAGAGCGAAGCACGTTTACTAGCTTCA
Organism: Hyalomma asiaticum; assembly: GCA_013339685.2. NCBI lineage: Eukaryota > Metazoa > Arthropoda > Arachnida > Ixodida > Ixodidae > Hyalomma > Hyalomma asiaticum. The sequence continues at coordinate 103,271,120 of CM023481.1, read as the reverse complement.
TGACAACACTGAGCCCGTGCGGAACGTAACATGAAACCACTAGGTCTTAAATTCCTTTCCACATAACCACCTATATCTTTACATAGCGTCGCACGCGACGTGCTTGACATAGCAGGCTATATATGTCAGTTCTCAAATTAATATAAAAACAAACTAATATCACCGATGCTACGGTCGTAGCGAGTTTGAAGGTGCTAATATACCTGCGCGCAAGCGTCAAGTCATATGGTACTACTTCAAATATCGCGCACTGTCTTAGAAGCCTGAAAATCAAAAGCGCGGCACCTGTTAGCACGGAAACACGTTATGGGAGCTCTAATTATCATGCTTTAGAACTTCTCTATTCAACCTTCACCGTTTAAGCGACAGTTTCAAGGTTGTTTAACTATTCTTTGCGAACACTTAAGAGAGGTCGTTTCAAAACACTCTCAGATGGACCAACAATATTAATTTGGTTGCAACCTCGTAACGCTCTCGTGGACATTTTTAAAACAGTGGCGCAAGTTAACTGAAATACCCTGCACAGACTGATATTCCGATTCATGAACAATCGACGTACGTGCTTTGTTAAACAGCCTCGAGCAGAGTTAACTCAGCGGTGACGAACATCGGAAAACCAAAAGCAGGCAAATATTCCTTAGCGCACAGGCATTAAAAAAGGCAGAAAATGGCGAAGTTTCTTTCTTTGTAACGGTAGCCTTCCATTTAAACCATGAAGCATTGAAGTACTATGTGTCGTGAATATGTACTAATGCGCTGTTTCACAAATGGGTGTATCGGAATGGCCATAGTATCCACCATTATAATTAATGCGCACAAGCACTTAGGTTTCTTCAAGTGAAGGATAAAGTTCGAAGGAACAAGTTAACTAAACATGTCGCCATAAATATAGCAAAGGACGCAAATACAATTACCACGTCTATATAAAATAGGGAATGGTTCAAGGTATTCTAATCAGCAATGGTGCATGGGGGGAAAAAGCAGCTGTTTAAATGGTTAGGGCGTCAGATTATTTCCTCGGTCGTGCCACCGCTATCAGCTCCATGTTCCCGCCACCGTGGTCTAGTGACTATGACACTAGGCTGCAGGTCCTAACGTCGCGGGACTGTATCCCGCCGCGGCGGCTGCATTTTGATGTAGGCGAAATTCTGAGCTAGGCCCGTGTACTGTTAAATGTCAATGCACGTTAAAGAACCCCGGGTGGTCGAAATTTCCGGAGCCCTCCACTACGGCGCCTCTCATAATCTTATCGCGGTTTTGAGACGTAAAACCTCACAAATCAATGAAATACATGTTGTGTACATTTCGGGGCCAATCTGGGAAGTTTTGCTATCTCGCTTGTTAGAGCAAATGTTGTTAGGTTAAGTTACGTCGGTGAAACGTCTAACAATGTCCTGCTCGTTTCTTCCATAAAAGCATGACTCAGCTGCGAGAGACTACTGGAGCGCAAAAATAATAATAATAAAAAAAGCAAAAACCGACTCGCACATAAATGGCCAACGAAATTACGAGACAGTGAGCGGGCGTAATGCCACATTGCCGACGGGGACCATGATGACTACACAAACGGGCCTCATGACTTTTCTCAAACGTTCGTTGGAGGAGACATTACGGAAGCAGCTCGAGACAGCGAATGCTCCGATTTCTCGCGGCAGCGCTAAGGCGACTGTTTTGCCCAAGATGCGTATATATACGACTAGCCCGGGGCGCCGTGGACATCAGCGTAATGTTATACCGTGCTTGCTTCAGGACCCAGATCTATTTACAATCACTCTGTGCTGGAATCCTCTCGGCTGAAGCCCTGATGGTCTGCCGAAGGGAAGCGTGTACAATGCTGATAGCTGCTAACCTGTTGTTCCCATGAAATACTATACCGATGGCGTCGTTTGTGTACGCCTCGGTCGTAAGGCTTCCGTCGTTCTCTAGCGATCAAGTCCTCGCTGTTATTCTTTTACCATTGCCTCGTCGGGCTCTGCTGAAAACAAGCTACGATATTTGTCTGAGTTGCCGTTGCTACATTCCGCAATTGATGGGTCTCTCGCTATTTTTCTTAGATGTCAGCGGACTTTGAGGACGGCCGCGTTTTTGTTTAGACCCAGTGCTCTTTCTGCCATTACTGTTGTCGTCATTTTGCGAAATGGGCCTCATCGGGATCGTGTATATACGCGGAAGCGACTCGTGTTTTCATGATTCCCATCGTTTTACCTTGTCGCTCAACGTCCATTAAAAGTAGCAACGTGGACGTGTCTCGAGTTCTTGTCATTGAAAGGCCTGAGGGGCCATGGACGTGGTGTGGAGCTACGTAATTATCGCTCGTTCTTTTGAGGCTGAATCGAATGCGATTCCAAAAGTGGCAGAAACGAATTGAATGGACCTTTTCCGGGTAGGTAGTCTGCGCATGCGCAGAGCCAATGACGAAACACGCGCCATGTTTTTTGGTGGCATCTGCGCGGCGAAGCAAGTGGCACCTGGTGTCGCACGGTTGCAAATCTTTCCGAAAAAGCAAGTGCGAGGCGAAGCCTCCGTGATCGTCTGCCGTTGCGTGACAGACATTTGCGGAGGCCACGAGCCACCAGTTTCGATTTCGGCAATTCCCACCAGAGGCGCTTTTCGCACGCGGAAAAGGTCCATTGAATCGAATATATCCAATACTTTTTCGAATAAGTCTCGAATATTGCACAGCTGTTCACACAATTATTCTAAATCGATGGTCACGTCGTCGTATGCGTAACATCACCATTTAAAGCACAAACGCAGCATATGGTGGAAATCAGCTGACTGTGTCGTATCCACTGAACTGTTCAGAAAGCGTGAATGGTCCTTGTACAGCTGGTAAAGCCGCCATCACCGAGCGAAGTAGCCTGGTTCACTACACAAGCTTGCATGTTTTATGCGTATGATATGCCAGCGGGGATGGAAATTACCCTGGTTCGGCACCGAATCCGTGTTTATTTCGGTGAATTTCAAATCTTAAAATGAGCCTAAACTATTTGAAATATATTCCGGCTTACGAATAATGGTTATTCCATTAGGATATAGAATGGAATGGGACATTATTCGATTCGATATTCGCAATTTTCGAATATTCGGGCACCCCTATCCTTACGGGCTTCAGTCCATACTGTCTATACCTGGATTTCTCATGTACACAGCGAGAAACAGGAAACATGCATGGTCGACCATACGTAATTTCCAGTTTGTTTTTTTCTTTCCCTCTCTCATACGGATCTTTTCTTATGGCAACTTTGGTTGAGCCACTCTGGCTTTGTGGTGGAGCGGAAGATATCTGAAACACCGCCTGAGTTTCATGCTTCGCTTCTGACCAGACGAGCGCGTGAGCTAATCTGCTACTGCAGCGCCCTATGCGAGAGGCACACCAAAGTCGAAATTTAGCAGACCGTTTCGAGCAGTCAGTTTGGGCTGAGGTTAGCAGTGCAGACGGAAAACCGCACGATGAAGGAAGCATGCAACACGCTGTGTGTCCAGTGTTTGTCTATCTCTGGCCATTTGTGCTGCATGCGTTCTATACCGACACGGCCTGCCACATGGCAATTATCCCGCCACCTTCGCTTTCCGATAAGACCAGAAGAGTCTGGCCAGTGAATTGACCATTCGTACACTTATATTTATTTATATTTGTGTGAATTGGAAATTTGATTTCCTTAGTTGCATTTCCTTTCGTGCAACTCTATTATTATTATTATTATTATTATTATTATTATTATTATTATTATTATTATACGAAACGAGAGAAACGGAGTAACCGAAGTGATATACCTCAACCTCTCCACAGCACTCAAGTTAGAACAGAACAGCAAAAGTAGTTTTGTACAAGTACTACGGGACAATAGAAGGCTCGCGCATGATTTCCCTCCAATGCTGTCGTTGCACGAGGCGCGGGTCCAAAGGTAATCACGTAGTTGGAGATGTTCGGCGACTGCCACAGCTGTAAAACGGAGCATCCACTGAAGGCGCCACACTCCGCGTCGACTGCTAACGCGCGCTGCACGACGGGTTGGCGCCATGGTGGCGTGCACTCGCGCAGTGGCCGCCCCCCAGTCGAGCGTACGTCACAACGTCAGTTGGCAGAAAAGGCCACCAGGTGTTGTCAACCGAAGAATAGAACTAAACAAAACTGTTTCAAGCACTTGGTCGCCAATATTTTTAATCAGCATTAGGTTTACGAATTAGAGCAGTGGTTTTCTTTTTAAGACGAAAGCCTCAAATATTTCATGCGGAGGTAACCTCGAGAACACAGTGGCACGAAAATATGGTCCCAAGAAATATGGAACAAAATATCGAGAACTCGAGAACCCTTTCACAAGCTAGCCATTTACGTCATGATTAACGGTAATAAAATTGCGCGTGACTCGCTGATTTATGGGTATGCTGGTGTTAGACACACATAGGTGAATGTTGTTAACCCTTATTTTACAGTCTGTGCCAAGTTACATTCACGCGACGTTGGACTGCGGAAAGTTATTGATGCGAACATCCAGGTCCCGTGTTCGACTAACAAATCATGGCTTTACACTATACGTGCTTTAACTTAGCTAATAATTCCTAGGAATTTTTTCTTAACACGGAAATCAGCAGTACCAGTCTTGTGTTGCATAAGTATTAACGTACAACTGCAATAAATCCACACTAAAAACACCTCTTTTTATGTTTTTTTTTCATACCCACTGCGTACTGCTCTTTCTATACCAATGCTTATGCTTTGTTCTTCCATCCCGTTCGAATAGAACTGTTACACCCAAGAAATTGGTGTAAATTACGGTGCAATGCATATATGTAAACGAAAATTCTAAAGCAAAGAATCAGGCAACATGAGAATTACCTCAGAACTTTCAATCGAATTCGTAGCGCCATCGCAGAACACTCCGAATACGAACACAACAAGATTGATTTCAAGGGCATGATCCCCCAAACGGCAGCGAACACTCGAAAAAAACCTCCGCTAGAACCACGGCATATCCATAACACGGCAACCGGCATAAGTATAAGCTTCCCTGTATATATACATGGCCTTAGCAATACGGTAAAAACAAGAAAGAAGAACGTCACAGCCTAAAAATATTCCTGCTCAGTGCTTACGACACGGAAATATTCGAAAGCTTTCTTTCTTTCTTTCTTTCTTTTTCTTTCTTTCTTTCTTTCTGTTGGTCTGACTCTGTTTCATTCCTTCCTGCTTACTTGCGTTCCTTCTTTCTTTGTTCCCTACTATCCTTATTTCTTTCTTTCCATCTTTCTTTCCCTTCTTTCTTTCAATGAAATCGAAGAGATTCGGATGGCTCATATGTACTCAGAACACTCGAAGAACAAAGGTAGTGCTCCCGCACAGTTTTCAGTTTTCACGATAGCCCCGCCACGGTGGCCTAGTGGCTATGGTACTCGGCGGCTGGTCTGAAGCTCAGGGATCGAATCCTGGCCTCGGCGGCTGCATTTGACTTCAGGCGCAATGTTGAGGCCCGTGTACCATGCGATGTCAGTGCACGTTAAAGAATCCCCGGGTGGTCGCCTCCGCCACGGCGTCTCTGATAATCATATCGTGGTTTTGGAACGTAAAACCCCAGAAATCAATCCACTCAGCTTATACGATGATCATTGTTTTATCGAAATCAACGCCGGCGCCAAATTGTGGCGCATATAGCAGCCTTCGCTTGCAAACTGGCATTTCGAAAGTGGTCTACCGAACGTACCATGCAACTGATACTAAATGTTCTAAGATGTCGCTGTGTCTTCTCGTTTCATAGTGCACACTAAAGAAACACCCGCGTCGCTTGTCACGGTTTCTTTGAAAACTGTACGGTTATGTTGGCGTCGCTGACGCATTTAGACTGGCGTGATTTTGACGCCAGTGGTTCGTGTTTCGTACGACGTGCGGAGATGTTGCAGCGTTTCTCTTTCTCCTTTTCTTTCGTTCATATTAAATGCATTCGTGTCTATGCGCTGCTGAGAGACAGCTTCACCTATAGGCAGACGTGTCGACACGAACTTCGTGCACATCGTGCACTCGTTAAACACCGTGGACGTGTTGCCTCCTACAGAGGTTTAACTCGCAGCGCGTCTTCCCCGAAGTGACCTCCAGCCGTGTGGCTTTCATTGAATCATCGTTCTTGCGCTGCCCTTCTGCTTCCGCTGCAAGGCGCCGCCGGTCGCCTGTCGCAGGCGAGCCGACCACCGATGGCTAAGCGAATGAGACGCGCCACATGCCTCTCCCTAATGCATGACGGTGCATTAGCGCGACGCGTGCCTTCGTTTCGTCAGGACGATTCTCGCTTCGCACCGCCGCCTTTTCTTCTCCCTTTTCTCCCCGCGCCTTTCCCTCGGACCATTCGTGCTCTCCCACGCGCTCGAGCAGCGCTTTGTCGCGTGCAGTTATTGAGCCACCACGTACAGAGCAGGGTAGAGGTGTCGGCGTAGGTTAAGTGAGGAGTCGTGCTTAGATGATCATGCAGGTCGTCGGCGTTCTCTGGCTTTCGCTGATAGGTGTCGCGCATCAGGACTATAGTAATGAGGAGAAAAGCAGGAAGGAGCAGAAAACTAAGATTGTTACGCTACGAGAACTTGTGACAAACAATGTGGCGCACTTCTCACCGCTGGGCTGTCGCGTGCTCTTATAGCCGCCTTCGCTGACATTCGTCGTCCTGCTGCATTTGGATCCTGCCGGAGTCATGAGGCTAGAGAATGACCACGTGTAGGCAAATGACATTTACAAACGTGTCTGCTGCGCCGCGACATACCTCCGAACGCCGTCGTGATGTCTGCTGTAAAAACAAATAAAAGCTATGTATTCTGAATTATTTACAAACTACGTAGCTATGCGACTTCTTGGGGGCATGGCTTGTATGTGTGACAAAATTTTGCAGCACAAGAAATATGGCGCACGGTCGCCTTCTCAGCTTCTTGTCAGCCGTGTCTTTCTTGAGGTGTAAAATTTTGTGAGCGAGTTGTCGTTCTGCTTATTTTTCCTCGATTTCGCGTTAACTAGTCCCCATAACGGTTCCACTTAATCAGAAATTATTTCTTTCCGGCTTCGCCATCATGAGACGATATTATGACGAATAGTGGGGCATGACACAGCACATTAAGAAGTGTGAAAGTGTTTGGTGAGCATGACTATGCTGTCCTGTTCTCATCAGAACGCCTTAAGTGCAGTTCGCGCTTGATGGTAACATTCTATATGCATAGCATTTCCAACCGAGCTTTCTTCCTTATACTCCACTACGGCGTCTCTCATTATCATATCGTGGGCTTGGGACGTAAAACCGCATAAATTCAACAAATCGTTCATCTGTATATATTGACGGGAAGGAAAGCCAGAATTTTCCATTCGTTCGTCGCCCGAAGGTCATCAAATATGGAATATCCGGTAAACGTTCTGCCGAGGCATCAAGAACAGCCGCTGAAAAGGTTCACGCAGATGAGCTTCCATTCGGCCTAGCTTACTTGAGACTGTGAGTTTGTAAAATAACACAACAGTTCGATACAACACAGAGGCCAATACCAAAATTCAACGTCACCATCAAGGGCATTCTCAGCGTCTATGCGCGTCCAAACGTTAAATATGTCGCACTGGTAAATTGAATTCTCCGACATTAATAATATAATGCACCGACATTTCACTGGACGGCGCAAAACCACGCTCTGCGCAGCTTGTAATATAGTAACATATGGTACATGGGCTTCAAGTCTTGTCCTCAAGAGAGAAAAACATAACTAAAAGGCCTCGGCACGTGATCAAATCGCAGCTTCCCGGCTCGTTGCTACACACAGGCTGAACGTGCCGAGCATAACATCTAGGTGTCGAATGATCGTGTGAGAGACCATAAAGATCGTGTAGACGAAGAAATTTTTAGCCTATGTCGGGGTTACAAAGATTTCACTGACGTACTTCCGTCACAAAAGTAGACGTCTGGAAGAACGAACAGAAACATTATACAACGAAAAACAACAAAGAAACCGTACTGCCACTGCTGGGATTCGATCCCACAACGGTACAGGACACGAGTGTGAGTGCTGGGCGCTCTATAAACAACACCGCCAATACTTGTGGGAGATTCGGAACAAACGGGCATCATATCTTCACAACACCGCTTTGCAATTTGCATCTAACTGAGGTCGGCTTAAAACAAAGGTATTTAGAAAGCAAAATTACTCTCACGTTAGCAGTGCCTCCTTTTCACTATACTCTTGATTCGCAGCGGTGCTACCGCCATCAAGGAGTAGCGGGGAGATGTAAATAGGTTGGTAAAGCGTGCACCTACACTGGGCGCCTCGGTAGTCTCAGTGCAGCTAATGGGTACTGCTATTCACGAATCTTTATTACGTGCTTCGTCTTTCGCGTTGGATTAGCCTGTTACGCCTTCTCGCCTCTATTGCTGCTTTCACATGCGTAAACGGTGTTCCTACGTCGCATTCTGCTTCGTGCATGGTGACATCGAATGGAAAGCGGCTCCTCTAAACGCCGCAAAAGGGCAACCACGTCAACGGTAGAATATCGCATAGATAAATGCCTTTGTGTAGCAAGAGACATTTCAGCTTGAAGCGGAACGCATTCGCTCGTTCACGGCTCGAACTGCATTCTTGGAGCAGACCGCGCCGCAACACGACTCGCTACCATATATGCCACACAACAAGACAAAAAGTTGTACTACATTGCCCGAGCAACAGGCCGGCAGGACGTCGCGAGCCAAGCACACCCAAAAGACGGCCACCGACAAGTAAATCATGCGCCCTTCGCTGCATCGGGCTGTGAGCTCACAAAAGGATCTGTAGACAACCCGTTCGGTTTCGCTTGCACGGTTCACCGTTTGCGAACGCTTCTTGTTTATGGCAGGTTTGCGCAGAGCTCTGGCGCGTGCAACGGAGTGTCTCCGGAGAAATGGGAGTCATTCGATACTTTTCCCTTGCGTGCCAATTGTCGAGGATCCCTATGCAGTGTCAGGGTGCCGCCGATATCTACTTGGAACCCATCTCCATTGATTCGCCATATTTCCGCTTATGCATTCAACAGCTTCCGTGGGCACACATTTCACTTTCAGGCTATACCGATTCGTATGACAGAAGAATCAACCACAGGTTCGAGTTTTCTCCTAATGGCTCACGTTTTCGTCAGAAAGACGTGCCTTCTGTTCAGGGTGCATATAGATATATGATGAGCCTAGTGAAACCATACTGTCTCGAACGTGCCTTCTTTCCTTTCTTTTTCTGCGCTAACATCTGTTACAAAGCGACGTCAACGACGACCAGATGAAGCGTATGCCGTGTACGGCTAAAAACGTCACAACAATCGACGCACACAGTAACGCACACGTAAACGGAAGCCTCTTTTTGATGAAGCACGTTACGCTACGTCGCAATGTGGTTCAACGTATCGCTGAATAACGACGTCGCTGGTGCAGCCATCCTAACTGTGCTTCCTTATTTTTCGCGTGTGCGTGTGGGCTCAAATGTTCCTCGTATGTTTCCTGTGGTAAAGCTGCGGTAAATGTCGTGTGCCATATAACCAGAACGAAAGCGTCGCCGCCGGGCGAGTTGGCGTATAAATATAAGTGAGTATTGCTGTCGCGTGCCATGGTGTTCAATATCGGAATAGGAGCTGACCGCGATATAGTGCTTACGGCAGCATCTCGATCGGAGCCGAATACAAAAAAATGTTTACGGCAATATATAAGGCTCAGGTACCCAAAGCATAACGTTCCCGCCATTTCGGTCGAGCTTGCTGCCGTCCTGCGACTCAATGGGTTAAAAGAACCGGAGAAGCCACTGCTTCGGGGCATTGACAGCAGGCTGCTGCATGGTAACGCACTGTCAGCAGTCGTGCGGCCGTGCGTGCGCGCGCGCGCGCGTGTGTGTGTGTGTGTGCGCGCGCGCTTCTCGTGTGCCTGGCAAAGCTCTATAACGCGCAGCGTTTTCGCACTTTTTCTCGCTTCTCTTTTGATCCCATTTGGTCCCATTTTCAAATCAATGAGTTTTTTTTTTATCTCCCAAGATTCAGATGCGCTCCAGGTCTTGAGGCACTGCGTATACAGCGTTACCAGTTCTTGTAGCCTAATCTGCCCACCATCCTTCAGCAGGTCTGCAATTTGTTGTTGTTATCGTTATATCAGAACTTGTCCTCGTGCCAGTTTAATGTTCAACTGCTTGTATCGTCCTTGATATGGTATGATTTGATTTGGTTGATCTATGGGGCTTCGCATCGCAAAACCACGCTCTGATCATGGAAGACGCCGTAGTGGAGGGCTCCAGAAATTAGTATGGTGTGTATATGCACACATATGACAAGGGCATAGGCTAATAAGTATTTCTGATGCCTCGTGCCCAGTGCGTCAACACCGAGTGCGAGATGTCGCTCCTGCGCACTCCAATCGAATACGGTCAAAACACATAACGGAACGCACGTGGAAAGAGCTTGCAGGAGGAAGCTGCGGAAACTCACATGAACTGTATGTCATGTAGTAGACAAATCTTGATCTCCTTTGTAATATACCCAAAATAAAGGCTATACAAAGAATCACTACTTCATAGCTATAGCCATCTGAAATATATATGGATAGATATTGCGGTGCGTTCGTCGCTCAATGTGAACTAGACGCAGCGATGCGAGCAATGTCTGCTGTCTGAAAGCACACTGTCTGAAAATGCTTTGCGGAAGCGCCAAATGAATTGTCCGCCGACGGCCGCACAGTCTGCATTTGATATTTAATTAGCTATCTGCATTCCCTTTAAGACTCGCGAAGAGCCCCCATCTGAGGAATACTAAGAACAAGAACATTTTGGCCAAGAATGTATTCCTTTCGAGTGCTACTAATAAAAAGGAATAACGGAAGCTACATGACCACAGGTGGACGTATATTTCGCTCGCTAGAGTAATTTGGAACTTCCCACGCGATGATTTGTGCTATTGCGAGGTTTGAGTAATGGGCGGTTAAACGCGTGTTTGCGTGTTGCAAAGGGGGTTGCTTGAGTTGAATAAATTCGCCAGAATGGTTACAGGAAGGGCATGCGGCCGACAAGAACTTTTGTGGTGGTTCTTGATAAACGAGCTTTTCACGGTGCAACTGATTAACAAAACAAGCATACGCACAACGAGGGAAAACGATTTTTTAAACCCTCATATGCTACACTGTGAGATTTGTTGTATAGCTCGATGATGGGGGCATTTATTCCCTTACTTTCAAATAGACGCCCTGCTCTTTTTGCACTTGTATAGTGTGCGTCATGGTTGGAGGGCTAGTATGTTTTGTGCTGTATATATTAGTTCGAGATAACATGTATTCTGCTTTACTGGGTGCGCTCAGTTAGCGCGCTGTACCTTTCAATCATGAAGTCTCAGGAAACGTAGTATTTTAGGAAGTGCATAGCCTAAGAAACAATGGCGACTGAATGTCATGATTTTTCGCGCGCCTTAAAAACCCCCGATTTTAAGGTGGTTGCGTACGTATTCCGCTAATTATAGCATTATTCGTCATGCCAGCTCCTCTCAGCACAGATTAATAACTCAAGCTCACCTGTGGTATAGGTCATTGTTTTAGCGAAACATGGATAACGAATTATGCGGATCTTAGTCTTAGCACAAGTTTAAGAGCTACACCCAATCTTTTAGTCGAATCAAATTCCTCTCAGTCGAGTATATTGCTTAGCTGCACCGTTGAAAGCTCCGCAATGATAAGGCGAATTTTGCTCGGTCTTCAAAATATGTAAGCATATATTTTGCTATTTATCGCTACCTTCGTCGGCTAAGCCGCATCGTGGCTTAGATAATTAAAAGGCGCATTGAATTCAATGATTCCGAATACGGGGCGCAATTTTTATACAAATGTCATCCTTCCGTGCGACGAATTCAACAGGAACAGTTCGATTCGTCATTGGTGCAAGCATTTCTGGATTAGCCACTTGCTTTATTGTAACCACAGAAGTAAAAGTACATAATACTGCTGTTTCCGTAGAGAAGCCTTAAACGAGCTTGACTTGGGAATGGTATCTTTTCGTTGACGGCGACGACAACAGGTGTGGCGAACGTGATATTATGTATATTGGGAGAGAGAAAGAATTCATAAGGAAAAGACAGGTAGGTTACGCAAGTTGAACCCGGTTGGCTGTATTACATTGATGAAAGGAGAAGGGGATTGAAATCTTGGAGCGAAGAGAGAAGTTCCCATGCACACAGACGCACGCAAGGAAATCCTCATATTTCTTCTGTATAAAATATCCACCTCGTCTTTCCAGCTCTCACATAAGAGAACACTGCTGGCGCTTTCCGAAGACATCTAAGTGATTCCTCACAGGCCGATCCGCGGCCACGTTTGCCGACGAAATGCATAAGGGCGTGCCTCCGCATGGGTATATTACATGAGGGCGCATTCATGAGATAGGGTTTCGGAAATTTCGGCACCATTCGCTTGACATGATTTTCATAACTATTATCTGTTTCACTCGGTGTCGCCGTGCTTTTTTTCTAGTTTTCGCCCTCTAGCATCCTCAAAATGCTCCAACAGCCGGACAATTTTCTCGTTTTTTCGTACTTCTGTGATTATATATATATATATATATATATATATATATATATATATATATATATATATATATATATATATAGAAGTATTTCGTCTGTTCTGTCACTTTACGAAAAGTACTGCCAGTGTGGCGTGAGTTCATGTGGTTTTGCCGACCGACTGGCATGCGGCTTAGTTCCTGGCCTTTCTTGATTTCACTGTTTTGTGAAAAGTTGCCACACATTTGCAACATGATTTTGTCCATTCCTTTCAGAAAACCCCTGTGACTGTCTCTATCTGCGACACTCACACCTTCTAGGCTGCTTGCTTTCCTTCAGCGTGTTATGTACTGTCTCGCAAAAAACTACGAAAAGAAGCAACACAAACTGAATGCTGAACGGATGTCTAGGAAGCGTAGATAAAATAGGTCTGGGTGAGACTGGCCATGAGAGGACTTACGATGTGTTGTAAAAATTTGACGCAGCGGTGCACCGGATAGGAATCGAGTGCCGGAGCCGCAACGGCGCGAGCGATGCGATAAAACGAAAAAAAAAGCGGAAACAAATAAATATACCGTATCTTTGTCGCGGTAACTGGAGTGGCACGGAAGCCCGCTCTGTCCCAGCACATAAATAACGCGCCACGCCCGCGGCATGCGTTCCTTCGCCAGTTTTATGTGCCAGGCTGCGGCTGGAAACTGGCTCAAAAGTATAGGGAAACAGTATCTATATATAAAAGCAACTTTATTTCGTTTTGACATGACCGATCTCCTCAGAGCTCTCGAGGGAAAGTTTGGGGGGGAGGGGGGGGGGGGTGGAAGCGCGTTTGAGTGAAGATTACAGGGCCATTTGCATCGCCATCGTAAACTTGAAGCGTTGAGCTTCCGCGGCGGCCAGTTTAGGGTTCGCTCCTTTTTCTCCTTCCGTATTTAGTCCATGGCAGTATAAAACCGACGCCACGAGGTATACATTCTAAGCATGATCACTCGGGCTACAACACCACAGAAATGTGCAGCCGGCAACCACTTCATTCGCCTTCCTCTCTAAAATGACGATAGAATATGAGGGAAGGCGAAAAAAACGGTAATTCTATAGGAAAGTAATAACGGTGACGCTTCACAAAGATCGGTCCCTTTCCCGAAGAAGTCATGCTGGTCTCGGAGGCAGACGTATGCGACATGGTCGCCCGGCGATGTAAGACCCCAAGGAGTTTCCCACAATAACTGATAGAGGGAAATCTAACGCTGCGATCGTTCGGATACTATGTGGCATTGATGGGTAGTAGTGCTTCAATGTACCTTCGAGGACCTTTGTTTATCAGTGTTTCTAGTTTCAAGCTACACTTCTTCATTTCACGGCGAAGACACCGGCCGATCAATGGTGGAGCGTCGGGCTCTCGCTTTTATTATTTATTTTATTTCACCGTACTGTCAATCCCTGGTGGGATTATAATAGGAAGGAAAAAAAAAAAACAATGGTAACAGTTGCAAATAACCACATTCGAATTAGGAACAGAGTATACAAGTGTTAGTGTTTTTACAAGGCCTTAATGACACAAAGAAAGCACATCAGTACAGATTAAAATTTCGATTCGGACTTATGGATAGCTATATATAGCACAAATAACTTCAAGATAAAAGTGGCAAATATACCTATAGGGATTCAGCAGAAATACATGTTCAGTACTCGCGAGGGTATACAGTCATACAAGCTTCAGTGCCAGTAGAAAGGCACGCGCAGATATCATTCAGGTACTACATCCAATGCTAAAACTTCAACGAACGGAAAGGATAAAAAGGAAAATAGAGTAATAAAGCAAAGTAATGGAAAAATGATCATACAAGAACAATGTCAGGGTAATACAAGGAGTTTAGTGCTGTAAGGCAGGCAGATTGTTTTCCAGTGCACTGGAGAATACTTCTATTGAGCGGCGGCTAAAAATTGAATCACCGAGGCTATTGCACTCACTTATCGCTAAAGGAGACAATGAATTTTTGAGGCTGTCAGTGTGACACATATATTCCTTGAGTGATTGTGGGTGTTAATGTCGAGATGGCCGTGGCTCACTTCTTGAGATGTACCTAGAAACATCGATGTCGATTCTATTATGAAAAAGCTGATACACGATACTGGAGCGGGCTTGCACTGCACGGTCTTGTAGTGTCAGGATTTCGGCTTTCTTAAGTAGTTCGGTGGACGAATATGTTTGCTTGTACTTATTGTATACAAACCTGAGTGCTTTCCTTTGCGCACCTTCTAGTCTGCTAATGAGTGGCTTAGTGTCCGGGGACCAAATAACATTAACGCCTACAACCAAATTACTAACGTCTTTAGCAAAGCTGACGCGCTATGCCGTTTATCGCAGTCTTGTGTATAGCTGCTGGCAACAAATCATACGCAATTTTCCTTAAGATATTTTTGTGCACTCCCATGCACTCACCTTGCGCAAGAGCTCAGCGACGACCTTTTGCAACACTTTTCTTTTTTTCTTCTTTTTGGTCCTTATGACGCGACAGGAACCGTGTCGGCGTTTCCGTGGCTAATATTCATCCACTGATTACCGTTGACCCAGCACCAGGTAAGTATGTGCCCCCGAACATCCATCCTGTGCACAACGAAGGCAGCCGCAAGGCTATTAGAGCAGCAGCGATCCTCAAACAAATCTATAAACACGACATGAGAGCATGCTTCGTCGACGCCGCGGAGTACAGCGATGGAAAGATCTTTGCCGTCGTCGTGGTCGACATTAGCGGTAAGGTTTCCGTTACCGCTTCGATTCGCACTTCAGGCCCCGAAGTTGCCGAGCAAGCCGCCCTCGCCCTGCTGCACGGCCGTGGGTCCGAGATCTACAGCGACTCCAAAACGGCAGTTATGACTTCTCAGAAGGGTGGCATCGCAGAGCAAGCCGCTCGTCTTGTTAGCTCTATCGAGTCCGGATGCGTCAAGCATCATTCAGTTTACTGGTTTCCCGCTCACGTAGGGTCAGTCGAACGTGCGCCCGCGAACCTCAGTGAGCCTGCTCACGAGGGTGCGCGCGAGCTCACCGACTGCGCTTCCTCTGTAAGCAGCGCCGACTCCCCTCCCCCCTACGGCCACAGGAACGCTCTCGTTCCTCGCAATGATGTACGAAAACCTTGTACATGTCTAAAAAAGGATCTTTCCACCCCTTCACCCCAAGTTGAATAGGGAACAAGCCGTTTCTCTTAGACTATTACAGGCCGGCACCTGCCCGTGCCTGGCTGTTCTACACGAAGTTTACCCCTACGTATATCACAACGACGCCTGCCCGTCCTGCCGGCAGACCTCAGTCCTAGCACACATGCGCTGGGAGTGTGGCTCGAGATACGCTAAGTTCAGCAAAAAAAGGAGCGGGACTCTCTTCTCCATAACCTCGCTCTAGACAAGCAAATCCTGCCTGTCCGGCGTGCCCGTGACCGTGCCACGCCAGTCCATGCCAGTCTGGCTTGACCATGCCAGTCCCGACATGGGACTAGCCGTTTGCGCGATCGGGTCTTCGCCTGACCTCCATTAAAATTCGTTCTCTCGCTCGTTCATCCAGTGTAACACGGCTGTTCATGCCGAGAACTGCAACTCGTGCAACATTTCTCTTGCGAAATTTGATCAATCCAACGTCCAGCTGATGTGTCTGACAGGCGCAGAGTTGTCGCGCCTGGAAGACGGAGTCAACAACAAGCGAGCCTGCACATGATGCTGAAAAAGTGACTTCAGACGCAGTTTGTAAAGTACTTCAAGACAGTGCCGCCTTACTTAGCAGAAAATAGGAACCTTAATAGGAGAACTTTAATGTGCGCTGTTGCAGTACCAAACCTGAGCAGATTGTAGCCATCTTAGTCGGATGATTTTAAGTATTTCGTTAATATATTTCCGAAAGAAAGAAAAAAAAAAGAATGGGAATAGTTTTTATGTACTCACTTTTCTGTGGAAACACACGCTGTAACTACACCCTCCCCCCTCCCTCTGTTTCCATG
Organism: Hyalomma asiaticum; assembly: GCA_013339685.2. Taxonomy (NCBI): domain Eukaryota; kingdom Metazoa; phylum Arthropoda; class Arachnida; order Ixodida; family Ixodidae; genus Hyalomma; species Hyalomma asiaticum. The sequence continues at coordinate 103,254,632 of CM023481.1, read as the reverse complement.
TTCCACCGTTACCTATCTCTCTCTCTCTCTCTCTTTCTCTGTCTTCACCTAATTCAAGATTATGTGGGTGGATATTGAAAAGAAGAATAAACAATAGTCATTACTGCTAACGATGTCACTCGTTGCCGCCCTAAGTGCCTCCGCACGCACCTGCCCCCGTTCTGAACTTTGTTTTCGCTGTTCCCACGCGTATATCACACCATGGTTTTCTACTCTTCTGCCGCCGCCATGCTCTTAACTCTTTTCTTTATCAACGGTCGTAACGACGGAAGTAATAGCGTTGCCTGCATACGCGCTGCCTTATTTACAATCCACACTTAATTTCGCGGATGCAACTATAACGATCCTCGAAGGAACCAGGCCAATGGCTGCTCATCATTCAAACTTTTCTACGCAGTGCCCACATGCGCGTGTTTATTCCTTCTCTTTTTCGACAGGCTATATATGGACACATTTTGCTATCTTATGGCTCATATCTTTAAAATAATAATGAGGCCCCGAAAGCCATCTGACAGCGAAACCCTCGCTCTGGCGTCCATGCCGACGCGCCTGTTGGACTTTAATCGAGGATAGAGTCCTCGCGTTTTGTCGGTATACACGTAAGAGACCCACGCAGGCGCCTACACAAAAGCCAAAGATATGTCCGCCCTCTTAAGAACCGAGGACTTGCACCTGTGTAAACAAACTTTTACGCTCTGACAGATGTGGGTACCTATTACCCTCACCGCAGCGTCACACCCCGCCTTATCTCCTTGGTCGGCTCTAGCGTTGTCTCTCTCTCACTCTCTCTCACTCACTGAGCTGAAGCCATATTTTCTTTGGAAGCTTTACGTTTCCATATAATTCGACCCGTGTTTGGGAACGCTTACATGGAATAGTGCCTTACCGTGGCTGTGGTTTCATTTGCAGATCCAGCGTATTACCGGAGTCATTTGTTACACTAAAGGACCACAACTTTGTATAAGGGTCATCGCATAAATGAGAAAATATTGGCATGAGTTCACACTTCAACGTGTCTGTTCCCCCGACTGGCTATTGTTGTCTTACATTCTGAGACTCCTAGATATAATGAAAACAATATTGGGCGTGCCTTTGGCGACAGAAAGTCAACTTATTTCCCTAACAAAACCAATTCCTAGTCGAATTTCGCATCTCTTTGAACACTCTTGGACATGTTTTCTTTCTTTTTTTATGGTTCTCTTGGAGGAAGTGCACTCTGGGAAAACAAATGCGTAGTGAAAAAGGGCTAAGGAGGAGGAAAACGTCTATGCAACTGGGCCTATATCCCTTGTGTCAAGGTGTATTAACACCGGAGCTGTTCAAAGTAGAGGCTGTGGCGTACGTCGGCTTTCGTCACGCAGGTGGGAACAGTGGACCCGCTTTTGCCCTCGACCCACTGCCGCGCTTGACCCACTCTTTCCTTCAGGCCACTTCCACATGAAAGTGGCTATGCGGAGGCCAATGTGCGATAGACTGTAGAAAAGATTTAGCTCGATGTTGCGGGCCCGATCCCCTCTGCCGCGTGGCTGCGTATCCATAGCGTGAAATTCAAAGAAAGAAAGAAAGAAAGAAAGAAAGAAAGAAGGAAAGAAAGAAAGAAAGAAAGAAAGAAAGAAAGTCATTGATTGAAGGAGGATCACGTACTGTCACTAATTATGATGAAGGGTGGTATGAATAACGTAACTGATACGTCAGGACGTCTTTAACCTGATACACTTGTCAGTTGAGTCACGATTAACTATAAATGAATAGCTTCGCTGTTCCGATGGGCTTGACGGCGTGGAACTGGCTTGAATCTCTTTTTTCTTTTCTTTTTTTATAGGCATGTCATATGAGTGCTTCGCCTGGTATTTCAGGAAAACTACATTTTTCGTAGACCTGGCCCACTTGTTACTGGTGTGCAACGTTGCAATCCTATCTGATTTTTTTGCGTTGTGCCACCGTCAGTGCGTTCGTGCTCCATATTTGTCCATATCCAAAACCATGAGCTACAGAGAGCTACCTGACAGGCAGGCACACACACACACACACACACACACACACACACACACACACACACACACACACACACACACACACACACACACACACACACACACACACACACTCACACACACACACACTCACACACACATATATATACATATATATATATATATATATATATATATATATATATATATATATATATATATATATATATATATATATATAGCGAGAGAGAGAGAGAGAACGAGCAACAACATTATTTTTGCATTTTGACTACGAAACAAGCTGTTTTAAAGGTCAAATTTTCGGATTTATTCTTCCGCAGTTCCCTGAGTGGGATGATACAAACAGGAGAGCAATTACAGCAGTCATAGAGATTTATTATCGCACTTCTTATTTGTAATTTTTATGTCCATTTATGCTGTTGCTATCAGGGCGCGAAATTGTGAAGTTACCAACAGAAAAGAACCCTGTTTTTTTTTCATGTTGTCAACTTTATTGTTCCCGTGATTAATGAACCGAGTAATAGCGTTTTTGCCTACATACTTGAGTATGTGACAAAGCGTGCCTTACATAAGAAGTGCCTCCCTTTACTGGCAGGAATGATATAGGATACGGAAGGATATGACACCGGAAAAAACGAACATTCCTGGAACATTTACTTGTTTTGTTAAAAGCGCAATGTAATTGGAAGGGCACTTTATGTGAAGTGTAACAAAATTTTGCAAAATGGAGAGAGTAAACATTGCAGGCATAATGACCTGTCAACAGTACATAACCTGGCGAACACATAATGGATGTTTGTTCGCAGGCAGTCGCGTAATCTATAGATGCACGAGGCTGTGTGTCATCTCGCGTACTGTAGCAAATGAATGCATAAAAACTTGTACTAGTACTTTATCTCTATCTCTTCTTTTGGAGTGGCCGGGGGTGCCGGGAATTTTAGCTAAGGTTGTTTTGGAGGCGATTTCCGGTGAAAACAAGCGAGCGAAGCGACCGCACTTAATATCAAGGACGCCAGCAGTGAGTAAATTGGAGGCAAACTCAAGAAAAAGAAACTAATTTTCTTGTGTATACAGAGAGACAGGGTGAACAATATTGCTTGTGTGTTTGCTTTTTTTTTCTCTTTATGCGCGTCACCTGTCGCAGCCGAGCGCACCACCTCCATGATGGCGCCTTCGATGATATCCCTTGCAGTATGGAAACTAAATGTAACGTTTTCCTTCTACTGGGACTCTGTACAAGCCTTACAAACAGACGAGTGATAGCCACCAGTGCGTTGAAGTTTGAATAATCGCGGAAGAACAATGATGGAGGAGAATAGTAAACAAATATTTGTCTTTTGCGTTCTGCTCATGTATAACCACCGAACGCGGTACTACTGCATGCTGGGTATACGCGATGCGCAGCGCCTACAGGGGCGCCACTGTAAGCCGCGTAGCGGCGGCCGCCGGAACCACCGGCGGGCCTCGTTCCCAAGACGCCCGCTTTCACTGCGCTCATGGCCGTGTTGCATGAGTGCGATTCGCCGCTTGTGTGCACTTGTGGTGATAGCGCTTTTGATAGCAATTGTGGGGATATGATAGCACTTATGATAGTACTTGTGGTGATAGCGCCGCTTGTGGTGTTAGCGTACACAAGGGAATCGCCCTGACTATTAAGGGTAATGTTAGCTCTTCATGTTAATGGTGACAGTGGACGTGCGCCTGATGTCAGAGCTGTCTGGAGTGACTGTCTCCTCCATACGCCCCAAATGTTTGCCACTGAGGAGTATCGACAACCTTGCCCATGAAGAGGAGCTCATTGTAATTATGACGAGCTACAATAACGCTTCAGACGCATTGTCTTCATTTGATAACTTTGTGAACGAAAGCTCCTAATGCAGACACCTGCTTCGTTGACATGCCGCGTACTTTAACGGTCGGCTGAGGAGCGCGCGTCGCGCCTGAGAATGGTTCGTATACAGCGACAGGGGAGCTTGTAAACCGGCAGGATGAACTTAAAAAAATTGCGCATAATATTAAGTGTTCTTCGTTTTTAAGCATGCGTCTTACTGTCTGCACAGCATGGATTTCCCCTTTCCAGCGTTACACAAATAAAGCGTTTCAATGGTTTCACGGGAGCGCGCAAGTGGGATACCACAAAAGGCAGGACCAGGAAACTTGCTTGCACGCCAAAGGCACTCCTATTTTATATTGTGTCATTTCTAGTATAGCCATCATATTGTGTTTTTGTATAACCGTCGAGCACAAACGCAGAATTAAAACGCCTGTTATGTCGCCTGATGTACTTTATGTTAAAGTGAACATGCGTGATTTGCAGACATCAAGGCTTCGGAGATCAGGCATCTGCCATTGCCGTGAAATATTCAAAGATATATTCAAAGCGACGTTGAACTCCTTGTCAAACTACATTATTGCCAAGTTGTAACACGCAACCTGTTGGTGTACAACCTTTAATATGCCATGTTTAACGGCCAACACACACATAGTTGAGGCGAGCAGACCCAAACACCCTGCGCTGCAGGTCGAATTTCAGTTCAAACGATGCGTAGGGCAACAGCCTATTACGAGCAATGCATGGGTGGTGCAACGACGCTTTAATGAAGGTGCTGTCGACTGTTATTTTTTAGAAGATCTTTTTGTTTAGAGTCTAATCGCCTTTACTTATAATCATTACCGCGCGTTTCATACGGAGAAAGAAGTTAATGTGTGTTTCATCTTCGGGCTGTACAAGAGTCCTCAGCGCAGACGCGTTCACTCAAGGCGCCACGATATAAAGCAACAAAACAGAAACTCAGTAATCGCTCTAGTGCTGCATTAAAGAACGAGCGATTGCTTATTCTCTACGAAGAACAGCCGCGCCGTCGCTCTTGTTCGCAAAGTATTACCAGAAAATGTTGTCTTCCTGGCTTACTCCTTGTTAAATTAGGCAACAAGTTAGCACACTTTCCTTTAAACGTCGCTAAAAGCTAACAGAAGCGTCACGCTAAGATGAACAACGCAAGAACGACAGCGCGCGCAGTAGGCTGACGGGAACAGTGCCCCGCCAGCCCACCTACGCTTTGAAGCCGCGGCGACAGGCGGCGCGGTCGGTGTTTGGCGCATGGCGTATACAGTGACCTGCAAAAGGGAGTTGGGAAACTTACGAACGGCTCGCGAATGTGTCTGCACGTGAACGTAAAGCAAGGGAGACTCAAATGTATACAGGGAACTTAGTCACCCTAACTCGAAAACTGTACCAAGTCGATGCACCGAACGAGTGCGGGCGCCTGGAGATATAACTGTACCGTGACCCATGAGAAATGTGCAATGCCTTTTTGTTCCGATGCGGACAAACACTCCAAAGCGCACCTTTTGCACCCACTGTTTTGCGCGAGTTGTCCACTAAGTCCGAAAACAGAGAGAAAAAAAAGTTCCGACGCAACTCTTTTATTTACAAAGGCGACGAGTAGGAAGTTTTCGCGGACGACGCGCTCTATTTGAACCTGCGAAACCTGTTGCCCAGATAAATTATGAGCGCCACCGAGCCTCTCGCGGTGGCAGGCACGCATCTGCGTGCGTCAAACTCGTGCCAAGCGGGGCAATTTCTCAACCCCGACCTCCCCTCCTCGACGAACCACGCCATATGTTATAGAGGATGGCATTAAGGAGGTGTAAAACCGCTGGTCGCGCGCGCCGCATATTTGCCGCTATAATAATATAACAGAAAAGCATTTCCCTGTACTACATAGAGTGCTAGAAGGTAAACAGCCGCAAAAAAAAAAAAAAGGAAGAAGAAAGGCGGGCGAGTAAGGCGCTAACTGAACCGCACCCACCAAATCTGATCGTGACTCGTGAATAATCATGAGCGCTCAGCAGTATACGTAGCGTTATTAAGGCTAAAGGTGCACCTGGGGATCTGCGCGGCTGACTCCGCCTCTACCGCGGCCCTAGCTCGCCGGAACTTCTCGACCATGCTTAACTCTTTTCGTTGTTTACGTTACGTCTGCCAATATGATATACAGCTGTGCAGTCTTATGACCGGCGGCAATTAGTAATGTATGCACCGCAGGAGGCGCCCGGGTCAAGCTGTCTCGACGCTTATATATATTGACTATACGGGCGAGACAGCGCCCGCCACGGCTGTCTCGCACTCGGCAACGCTCCGCGGAATCCTTTGCCCGCCAGTGGGCGCACGACAAATGAAGTGGGGAAGGCGCAGATATTGGCTGCGAGACAAGTTCGAACGCTGGAGAGGCGATATAGCCCGGAATAGGTGCTGGAGCAAGCTGCCGCGTCAAGCAGACGCACGTTTCCAGTAAACAAAAATACGGCAACAGCGCAGGCTGAAACGATTCTCTCGAGGCTACCTCAATTTGTCTTCACCTGCAGATGTCGTGTGACTTCCAGTGAAAAATACGAAGCAGCTTTAAAGCAGGCGCTGTATGATAACGAAAAAAAAAAAAGAAAAATACAGCCATTCGTGCACTGCCGCTATCGCTTCAGTTTTGTTTCTACGTGTTCCATGCACAGTTGTGTCGTTGCACAAGAGATGAAATATATCCAGGGCTCCCAGAAACACCTGTCAAAGCGCGCTGGTGACGTGCAGTGAGTAAAAGTAAGAACGATAGAAGAAAGCGAGCAAGGAGAGAAAGGGTTAATTGAAAGAGGTTTCGTCCCCCAGGTGCACACACACACTTCTACCTGAGATGAGGGTCGCTGATGTTATAAAGGGAAAGCCTTTTATTTCATATTCAATCCAGTTATTTGGTTTTACTTTAGAAATAGCCGTGATAGTTTATAACCCCCCCCCCCCCGCAACATATTTAAAACTTGTACTATTCATTTGACTTCAATTAGTTTCCGGAACTGTTCGGTAAATGACAATACCACATGTATATCATTTTGTCTGAGCGAAGGGTGGGGCCGCTACTGCTGGACGCGTGAGAAAACACAGAATCCCTGTCAACAGGGCGAAATTGAGGCTAGTTGGTTCGCTAGGGAAATTTTATTAGTGCGCCGTGACTTTTAATAAGAAATTCAAGAAAATGAATGAAAAGCCGTTATCCTCGAGTCGTTTATTTTTTTTTTCCCCTTTTGTGAGTTAAAGGGGCCCCGAACCACCCCTCGGGCTGGGTTTTGAAAACGGCTGGGTGTGTATTGAATGCCTCTCAGAAATTCACAGCCGAAAGAATTTTTCAAAAAGGCTTGTTAGGAGCGAAGATATTGCGACCGGAAAACCTCCCTTTCCAGTTCTGTCTCAACTCTGCAGAGTAGATCCCACAGAGCTCTTGTGGGCGGTGTCGAAGGAGGCGCCCCGCCCACCGCGGAACGTCACCAGGCTTCAACGACGTATCAGAGTGGCTGATTGAAAGCGCGCAAGTGCCGGGGCAGCACGCGCTTGTGGCCGTCTGCTCACTCCGTGCCTGGGCTCTGTCGCATGCCGTCGCGATCACTGCATTTTTTCGTTCCTCCTAAGCTCTGTTCGTTCATCACCCACGTTTAGGCTCGGAGGTGTGCGCGCTTATTTTTTCATCACACTGCTTATCTTCGATGTTGCGCATTCGACAGCGCCAGGATAAACTGCGCTACTCCAACGCTGTTCCACCTTGTCCTGCGTAACCCCAAGTTAGTGAATGGCTGATTAGTGATTGTAGGCGGGTTAATCATGCTGTCGGGCTCAAACGCGCGGCTACTATGACTCGAAAGGAAGACCTTTACGACTCGAACACCCGTTGCCAGATTTATGTGGAATAAGAGGCGTTCAGATGCGGTAAGAGGGATGGATTAATCTAAAGTCTGAATGCACCCTAATATGCACTAGTTCAATTTTAACGGTGAAGCTGTTTAAGCTGTTGGCGAAACTGGGAAATCTGTAGAAAACTCCACTAAGTTGTGTAATGCTAGCGTAACCATGCCAAGCTATAGTAAAGCCAATTAGAGCTCCCTAAGAGTAGTTACGTAAGGCATTATTCAGCTGTCTAGTTCAATGAAGCCTAATTAAGACTAATTAAGTGAAGCCTAGTTCAGACAGGACTAATCCAGCCAAGCCAAACTGAACTAATTCAACCTTAATTAGGCTATGGCTAGTAAGTAATACCTAATTAACATGATAATAATTACTTTGAAGTAATTAGGATACAATACTAATAGACAAATATAAAATCTAGGGTAAGTAAGCTTAAACTAATTAGCCCGAGTTCAGTTAAACTAGGCCTAATTAATTTGGGGTTAATTAGCATATGGGTAAAAATCAAGGTTAATTAAGCTGAAATTACGTACGATAGGACTAATCAGACCAATAATAATTAAACGAGGTCTAATTAAGGCAGTACTCATTAAGCAGCGCTTAAATAAGTAATATAATCTGGCTAGCTTAACTAAGCCTTTACTAATTAGGGCAGGTTTAATTAAGGCAGGTTCAATTGCCTCCAGCCTCATGTCATGACTACTGAAGCCCAGCTTAAAAACCATGCCTGATTATGTTAGGTTAATTAAATCGGTTAGTTTTGAGTTAATTACGCGATGATTAAATAACTTATGACTAAATCAAGTCTAACTGAGCTCATACGATTAATTTAGGCCTAATTAAGCCAAACATTAAAGGCGTAGTCTATTTTAATACACACTAATTAACCTTAGTCAACCCAATTCAGCTGTAATCCTTAATCCACCCTAATCTCTCTTAATCTACCGTAATCCGCTCTAATATGCCATAGTTCACCTTAACGCACTTCAATCTCTTAACCCACCCTAATGCACCTTAATCAGCTTAAATCCACCCTAATCCGTCCTAGTGTTTAATCCACCTTATTCAAGAAAGACTCTGGGTTCGACTCAAGTCATGTTATTAAGTTCGAGTCCTAGAAGGAGGCGCGTTTGAATCTAATGGGGTATAAACCAATCCACAATCACTGATCAATGATTGATTAATGTTTAGGAAACATCATTTCTTACAGGCTGCTGTCATGCATTTGTTGGCTTCTTGGGAAACTATATTTATGGTAAATTTTGCACCGCACCATTTTTGTAGACGCCGAGATGGTTTACGGACACGTTCCAATGGCATCTATGAGACTTGCGCATTAACAAATACATTTTCACATATTTCCAGCAACTATTTTGCCTAGGCGCTCACAACGCAAGGAAAAGCGAGCGCACGGGACGCACGCGCTTCCGATTTAAAAAAACGCGCGCTGCGATGGGCCCGCACACAGGCGCCGTGGTCGTGTCTGGCCAATAACAGCGATGCTCCTTGTATATGCTTTATGACGAAACAAAGCATATAGAGGAGCTTGAGGAGAAGCTTCTTGTTGAGTTGAGGGCTCCTGAGGAAGTGGAAAATTTGTGCTCCGCTTGTGAACGCTACGCTTCGCAGATGACTACAGAATTTGGCTGAGATGTTCATTACAGCGTAGGCTAGCTGTAGAATATGTTTTTTCACCGACCTCGGGAGGTGGTTTAGGACCCCTTTAAATGCAGCCGCCGCGGCCGGTGTCGATCCCGCTACATTCGGATCAGCAGACGAGTGTCATAGCCACTAGACAACCGTGACGGGGCGCTCGTCTTTCATGAAAAGCATGCACGTAACATTAACGATGCAATGCATCGTTAATGTTATATGTATATATATCGGTGTGGCTATGTTGAATGGTGTTTTGTTTTGTTTGCAACCAGGCAGTGCGATATCTGTTGTTTATGCGGAAATTGTTCTGTGCTGACATGAGTACATCGAACGGTCTATTCCTTTCCAGAGGTGTCGCAGGACGAGATGGCGAACTATTTTGTTTTCGGAACTAAATTCAACGAAGGCTTTCAAAGTCCTCCTAATTGCACAGTTACCTTAAAAGCGGCTGGCTAAAGATTTCTGCTACGAAGCTTCGCGGCCAGAAACTGATCCTCCTTGCAGTTGTAAGTTCAGTGGTTTTTCAATTTCGCCCTTTCGCCTGCCCTGGGCTATTGATAACATGAACTTAACTTAATCACACGCGGTTAAATCAACACATGCTGATGTTTACACTTTGCTGTCACCCTAGTGCAGCGAGTTGACGCAACAACGCGTTCTTCGACCGCGCGTCTCCTTCACTGCCGGTGTCTCTGTAAACGTGGCGGTACGTAACTTGTATACTTGCGTGTAAAAAAGGTGTAAGAGCGTGTGTAAACCACAACGCGCCGCATGTGTAAACCACACGCGGCGCGTCATGATCGACAGTTGGTCCGCGCCGGATTCAACGAAACGAAAGGATCACTCGTTTTGTTTAGCAGTTAAAATATTTATTTATTTATTTATTTATTTATTTATTTATTTATTTATTTATTTATTTATTTACCCTCAGGGTCAAGATGATATTACAGGGGGGAATGGCCACAGATACAACGTCGTTACAAATTATACGATAACAGCTTAATAATCACTTTAATATTACGTTAAACAGTGGTATAGTGGATTGTACAGTAAACTAAAAGAAAAAGGTGAAAAAGAGGTAATTTGTAAGCAACACAAGAAATCAGACGGTAAAAACAGCATATGATAACACCTTATACAATATAATATCAAAGGCGAAGTAATAATAATGATGAAGAAACGTAGAAGTTACAATGAGTACAACGTACGCTACAGATGAGAAGTTAAAACATGGCTCATAAAGTACGCACGAACAATTCACAGTCTTTAATTTCAACCGTTATAGCGGGAAGGCTGTTCCACTCTTTTGATGTTATAAATTAATTAAGAAATGCATGAGTTCTACATGGTGGAATTCCAACTTAATGAACGTGATCGCGTCTGTCAGAAACATACTCAGGAACAGATATTAATTCGCTACGCAGTATTGGGTAGCAGTAGAGCCTATGTAAAAGAACCAAATGGTGTGCCCGAAGCTGTGCTCGTACGTGATTAAGGAAAACTTAAAGGGAGAGAAATTAAGAAAGAATGATGGAAGTGGTGAGGCAGAGCCATTCGTGTAGATCGCAGGCGCCTACTCAAGGCGCAAGGATTCATAACGCAGCAGTATTTGTTTTTGTCGTGCTTTTTACTGGCGACCATGTTGTCAGACCTAGTGACCACACTATGAGTTTGTCTCGTCGCCCAGTCTGGGTTCGTCTTGTCGGGCGAAGCGGGCGGCTGTCCTACAAGCACACGAGCTTTGCATATTGCGGCCGCAAATGATACTTCTCGCTCTTTCGCTTACCACTTACGAAGTGCGCTCCTCACACACGAACGTCGGGGTTTTCACCGTTGGAGTTTGAACGCTTTAAACGCTCCATCCAAGCTCTCCGATGGTTCGCCCTCAGTATGTCAGTACGCTCGCACTGGCCTTGAATAACATTTGGTATCCGAAAGAAGCGCACGGGAGTGGGCTGCTGGTTCCTCCCGCAGGTAGCTCTAGGGTTAGAGTAGCCTACGCAAGCGCTTATCGCCATAATGGGCCTTTCGCTTCTAAACGCTGTTAAAGAAACTCGTATGTACAATGACGCCTCACAAGCCAACTGGTTGCCAATATGGCCGACTAGGTCCGAGCAGTGACGGGAGGCGACGTAGGTGAAAAATAAGTATAATTGACTATTAATAAATTGTGTTGCATTGATTATGTTGCATTATCCTATAGTGTGATGACGTATTTAGCGGTGCAGTGTGTAAAAGGAACGCGTGATGCCGTAGTAATAGAAGCCTAATTGCCGGAAGTTTACTTGTTTTTGAAAATTAGCCACGTTTAAGAGAACGTTAGTTTCCTCTGTGCGAGCTGACCTTCGCAGTCAACGATGAATCAGATTTACAAATAGCCCACATAGCAGTCTTGTAGGATGAACAGTTTCATGAGTTACGCAGAAGGGGCAAAGAATGCAGTCCCGATTTGAGCTTAATGTGGAGGAGATCGTCTACAGCTGCCATAATCTGAAGATATAGAAAATGAAAGCATCCGGGTAGTAGCGTCCATATATATACGGACCAGGAATTTGCAGGAAACCCAAAATTCTGAAGAGAAAACTTACTGAAGAAATGAATGGACTGGGACGCATGCGCATACAGTGGTCATCGCCGCGTTTCCGCCAGCACGTTAATTAAAATGCAGTCATGAGTACGACGGAAGGCCGTCTGCTCGAGATTATACGTGTACTAGAAGAGAGGGACCCGAACAAGGCTCCGGCTGAGGGGCCCAAACGTTAATTAAACTGTCCTCAAAAATGTAACGATAGAGACATTTGAGAGTGCTAATGTGTGGCAGGGCCAACGATACTTAAGTTACCCGGATGGCTGCGACAGGATGCGTGCAACCACGTACGCGCACACGCTTACTCAGCCAGAACTAGACAGCCTTTTCAGGGCCACTAATTTACTTTGAGGGAACATATTTAATGTCGATGCAAACACTTTTTTTTTTACGTGGGACATGCGAATAACATCCTCAATTCATTTGACGACGACTTCTTATGCATCTATCACTTAGTCACGTGAGCTTTTTTTGCAAACAAATGGCAACGCCGACGGACGCCGTGTTTTCCCTTTTAAAGGCATACAATGCGCTCGCATTAAATACGACAAAAAAAAAGACATATACATGACGTATTACCTCTTACGGCGAGTAGCGTTACGGCGATTCAAGGACATTCCGTCGGCGTTGTGAAAATGCGCCAAGCGCCGCATTGCGCATGTTTGCACGCGGTTCAAAAATAAAAATAAAGAGTTCTATTAAAGCGAAAACCTCAGCTGGATCATGTAGCGCGATGTTACCGTCGCCGTGCCCTCGGTACTAAGACTGGCGTCTCTTTCACGTGGTAAATACGAAAATTGACATGGAAGGGAACAAACGACATGGGTTCCATTTACGTCATCATTAACGATAATAGAATCAAGGGCAGCACCTAACCGAATTCCTCATCAAACATCGAAATAAATGAAAGGATAAAAGTGCAACACTATCTGCACCTCACTTCAAACTACGAGCGAACGCCAGAAAACAAACATTGCGGATGGTACAACCAATCTCGCCTTCTTGTGTTACAAGAACGTAACACTCGAAATCAGAGGACAAACAGGGGTAGTCTATTCTAGTTGATATTAGGAGAAAGCTGAGTAGAAGTAACGGAAAAAAAAAAAAACTTCATTTATTCTTTTTTGGCTCGTGAGTCCTTCAGAGTGGAGTTTTCAGTCACGGCTTCCACTTGCTGCTGCACTTCGGCTGCAGCCCGAGAATTGGAGCCGGACAGACCATGTGTTGGCGCAGGAGGGTGGTCTAGTGGAGTTACAGAATTCAGAGTTATGAGAAAGTGGAATTACAGGAAAGCAGGACAGTCATGGTCGTCGGGTGACAAGGCTTTGTGAGGAATTTGAGTAGTTCGCAGGCACGGAAATATTACGCGGTGGTTTCTGTTGGCACAAGGCAGGAGTAATTATACAGACCACTGTGACATGTCTTCCTCCTCTAGTGAACCTGGAACAATGGTTATTACGACGATGATCACATATCAATTTGAGATCAAAACAGTTCAGAACATTTCTTTTTGTTTTCCTGTTTCTTTTTTTTTTTTTTTTTGCTTAGGAAAAAGATTGCTTAGGACTATCGTCGAAAGTTCGAGACAGAAGCAGCAGGGGTGAAGGACATTTATTATTGAAATGGTTTGCTCATTCTTACTTTTTTCGCATTCCTTATTTGTCTGTAGACTTCATCGAATCATTTGCAAGACTTTTTGCTCACTTTTGTACAAGATTGCACATTGACAGGCGCACGACTGAAAAAGCGCTAATTATTAGCATTGCTTGGTTCATCAGACGAAAAGTCCAGCGCCCTGTCAGCGTGAGCACGAATGGTACCAAAAGTAGCGTGAGTTGGCGATGACGTAATAATGGTGTTGCAACGAGGTGAAATGATGATATCACGAAGACGTCAAATGATGATGTCTTAACGTTAAAAAAAAAAAAAAGCTTCGATTGAAGTCAGGGGCGAGATCGGAGATCGTGTTTTGCGAACGCGGGCGGTTCTGTTCGCTTTTCAGTGTATGTCATTGGCCGTGGTCATGCTTGCCCCGTAAGCAGCGGGGCGCGGACACGTTTTTACATGACCACGTTTTCCCTGCACGTCACGCATTTGCGCTCACGAAAAAAAATAGAATCCATCCTGTTTATGAAACAATCTTACTCATTTCAAGTCGAAAAACATTTAGTTTTGTATTATATCAACTAAAAGAAGACACTAAAATCTGCTCGTCTCTTTTTGGGATATACGCCGCTTGTCCATTGGTTGTTCTCACCATCCCATTCTCGCATGTCATATGGCTCACCCTGTCATAAAACTGTACTTGCTCAAACGAAGGAGGGTGACCAATCCTGGAAGCCTGCGCTGCACTCAGTCGCGCGAATCCGCAGCGCGCACAACGACAGCAGCGCCCCCACTTCATGACGTGCCACCAAGCGAACGCGATGTGTTCCGAACAAAGATCTACGATCGCGCCCCGAACGTCTCGAGAATCACGGTTCCTGCAAACAGAGCCAAGTGGTGGGTATCAAAAGAAAATATTGCGGCCTGAATAGGATTGCAACCCGCCCTCGGTGCGCCAATAAGCAAAGCAGGCTACCACTCGTCGAAGGTGGCTCTTAAACGTGGCCGACTAAACGTCTGCCTAAGGCATGCTTGATTGCATGCGAAACGTCGAAGCATTGTGGCGGACTGCAGGCACTTTCACATTTTAATACGTAAGCAGTTTTACATCTACCTGGCAATTTTGTTAACGATTATGAATGCGCATGAAGAGAAAACGTGCCAACCCCGTTATTAATTCTCAAACATGTAATCATTACTCCAGGCCCGCCGTCATAGCTTAGCGGCTGGGGCGTTGGCTTGCTAAGCTCGAGGCTTGAGGTCGTCGGATCGGATCGCGGCCACGGCGGCCGCATTTTGATGGGGGGGTTAAACGCAAGAACACCCATGTACTTTGATTTTGGTGAAAATTAAGGAACCCCGAGTGGCCAAAGTTACTCCGGAGCCCTCCACTACGTGGCGTGTCTCATAATCATATCGTGGTTTTAGCACGAATGCCTCAGCGATCATTATATTATTAGTAGTAATTATCAGTCCCCAAAAAAGCGTCATATTGGAAGAAAAGAGGCGAAGATATATTGAACCAAGCTAGGTGTCAGACGTATACCGCCACTCAAAGAGCACGCGCGTTCCCTACATGGTTCTCATTTCTCGACTGGAGCTTTTATGCAATTTTGCTAAAGACTGCAGCACCTAGTTCTCGATTCCAGACAAGCAGAGTGACAATGGAAATGTGTTCGCGTGTGTCAAAGAAACTCCGCAACTAAGCAACTGCCATAAAGATGAACCTAAGCACTTAGTTACCCTCAACGGCCTTGTACAAGTTCCTTTTTCAGCCATATCCGCATATGACAACCATTCGCACACTCTGTACGTGCCTGCCTGCATTCGCACTAAGCAGATAAAGCGAAACTTCGAAGAGACATTCGTTTTTGCAGAGAGGCGTCTCAATACAGCTAGCGTGATTTATTTTCCGCCTTATCAAATATTACTCACGTGCAACTGTTGTAATACACTGCATGTCACTGGGGATATCGGGTAGAGCGGTTCGCTTTGAGCGCGAACATAATAATAAATATGAGACAGAAAGGGAGTGGCTATTCCGTTTGCCCGTCTGAGGGTAATCCATTTTCCACTCGGGAGGCTACGAGCGCGTTACAGCGCCATTTCGGTTTTATCCCGATACGTACCATAAAGTGATAGGGCCAAAAAAATAAATGCGTGTCCCCTGTGACGGTGCAGTTGCGTCTGATTAAATGCGAAGATTAGTATAATAGCGATTTACGGTGGCACAAACATACAGGCTCCAATAGCGACGTTGGAAAGCCCTGCGACTGCAACGTCGAATGTAGTTTGTTCAGTGTGCACTGAACGTGTATAGCGAATTTAGAATTGCAATATACTCGCTTCACGGACATAAAATTGCTGTCTGCAGCCCTGCGGCGTACAGCTTTTGCAGCGAGATGTATCAGCCGGTGAACCAATGGTATGAGACAGCTTTTAAGCCTAGCATTTTATTTTACTTTCCCAACTCGGACCAGCTAAATGCTAATCTCATCCCGAATTCACTTTATCACTGACATAATACCAGTTCAAGGCTCGCGTTTATCCGCTTACCTATAGCCGTTCCTCGGTCCATGCAACACACATTAGAGGGGTTCTAGCCAACATTCTCATTGAAAGTGTGTTGAATTTAACTACGTTATTTCTTGCTTCTCCGCGCAATTTCATAAAATTAATTCTTCTTTAGGGAGATGAACTTCCTTTTTTATTTTGTTTTTGTTTCTCTATCTTTACAGACGACGCATTTCGCACTTTAACGATGGTTTTCTTGAATACATTTATTTCTGCAGTTTGCTCAGCCCTTTCAGTTATGCTTTATTATTTTTCAAATCAGTTGAACGTTGATGCTGACGTTGTAAGTTACATTAAATGCTTTCCTTCTAACAACTTGCGACGTTTTGGCTGTAGGTTGCGAACAGACTAGACCAGCTACAACCAGCAGTATCCTATAAGTAACTTCCAGACCAGTAACATGTTATAAGTGCCTTGGCGTGTTCCTAACCTTGACACTTTCTTGGTCATTACACATCGATAAGCTAATTAGCAGTACTAACCGCCTGCTAGGTTACATTCGGCGAAATTTCTCTTCGGCTCCTGCATCATTAAAGTTAACGTTATATTACACACTTATTAGAAGTAAAATGGAGTACGCCTCATCTATCTGGGACTCGCACTCCACAACCCTTGTTCAATCACCTGAACTAATCCAAAACAATGAGGCGCGTTTCATTTAGAGCAATAATAGCCGAACATCAAGCGTAACTTCCATGAAAAATTTCTGAATATTTCCTCCGCTCTCATCCCGACGTAAGTGTTCTCGCCTTGCTTTATTCCCCAACTTTTACTTCCACAATGCCTACCTGCGTGATTACCTTATATCATCCCCTGCTTACATTTCATCTCGCATCGATCATGGCCATGAAGTTGGAATAATGCACTGCCATACGAGAAACCTTCACGATTAATTTATTCCCAGGACCTTTCAGGAATGCAACCACCTCCGCGGCACAGTTGTCGCTATAAAGGACAAATCAGTTTCGTTCTGCCGTAGCAGACATCATCCCTCCGGACTTAATTAACCAAGCTGCTTTTGTGTTAACTAGCAGCGGTTGCAGTTTTTTGCTTCTTTGTATGTTGTGTTTGTTGCCCATTCCCCTGTGTGATACTTCGGCCTTGAGGGCACAATAAACAAATGAAATGAAACTATGGTATCGCTTATCCGAGATATGACTTTCACACCACTGTGACGGAAGACTGAGAAAGGCGCTACTACTTCAAGGACATTTAGCCGAGGTCAAGTTTGGGGTCAAGGCAAAAAGGTGTGTGTGTGTGTGTGTGTGTGTGTGTGTGTGTGTGTGTGTGTGTGTGTGTGTGTGTGTGTGTGTGTGTGTGTCAGCGCATGCGCGTGCTCGAATTTCCACCAGTTATCGAAGCTATTTTGTAGACAATAAACAAGGCACTGGAATGCGACGCACGAAACTCTCAGTAAATGTTATTTTTCATGTAGTTTACAAGCTGCTGAAATGCCAATTACCGTGCTGGTGCAATTAGTGCGGGTTAGTCGAGAAATAAGCCCCGCGCAGCAGCGACTGCTGATATACCAACGACACGCTGCGTAAGCAGCAAGGATTAATCTGCGTGCTTTGCTTGCGTTCCGCCTCCTCTAGCGTAAGCCCCCGGCTTGATCTGATTACCAGGCAGATAAGTCTTGTTTTCGCTGATGGCGATGACGGAGACTGGACGCTATTTGCGCTTCGAGCTATCGAAACTTTGCTATAAGCCCAGTTGATTTCGCTTACTCATGTTTGAAGGTCACAGCCACTAATACGAAACAACGCACGTATCAGTTTATGGCGCCCTACATAGGTTGCGTTCCTGACGACGCGCTTTTACATTCGTTTTGACATCTTTGATTTGGTTATGCTTGACGACCAGAGAGCGCCTTTGCATTTGGTTGGAGTTGAACGTCCCGCTAGATCTCTGGGGCCACTAATGAGAGCTATTCATAGAGTCCGTTGCTTTGGCTGCCTGTATTTCTAATTAGGATTAGCGCTCAGCACTTGAAAATCGGCTATTAGGCTTGTGTGTCTAACCCGAGAACCTATACGATAATCCTAAATACATGCTTAAGGGTTGCGACAGATTGCTTCGGGGCTCTGCTTAAAAAAAAAAAAATACGAAGAGCTAGAGAGAGATAGCGTATGGAATGTTTTAGCAGAAACGCCACGTAATGGATTGACTTATTTACCTACTTTTCGGGTCATTATTAAAATTATACTGCTCTATTACTAGCTGAAATGCGTGCAATCAACGAGGACGCTCTGTTAGGAAATTCTCCGACTGTTTTAGTTGGTTTCAAATATTCGACGTCAAGGTTACTATAACGCGTTCTTGACCGTAAGGCGTTAAACATAGCTCATATAACATAGAACTTTAGAAGCATTTTGCGAAGCAAGCACACCCTGTGAAACAACTTGAAATGTTTCGAGAAGCATTCCGTGAGACGACGAAGCCATGGAAAAACTAGGGTGCTTCAAAGTAAACGTATTCCCTTCTCTAGTTCTAAATGACGTCAAATTTATGTCAACACCGACGCAAGTATAGACGGGAACACAAAACTTTTTCTGAGCATGCAGGCCAATAATAAAACGCCCGTATTAACTTGAAAACGAGTAGCGTTGCTTGCTCTGACACAATTTCCTTGTCTCCCCGTCTGACATGTATCGATGAGGAACCCGCCGAAGAAGAGATGCATGGTTACAGACAATCCAAGACCTCGAAGTGAATGCGGAACACCAAGAGTATAGGGCCGCAATGGTCTCCGACGGCATAGGCTGCTCGCTGTGGCTTGCCTTGCAATGGCTTTCGACGGTCCGGACTGCTTGCTATGTAGCCTGGTGAATAACGCCATCTCAGTGTTGATTTTAAAGAACGGTGTTGTGTACGTGTAGAAAGGCCTAGACAAACGCCGCGACAGGGACAAGAAAAACATTTACTTTAGTCGCAGATGCATCCATTCTCTCCAGCTGTTATAAATGCCAGTAGTTTTGGCGGGCGTCCATTTTCTATTCCTTTCGGAAAGGGGCACTCTCTGGCTACTCTGAAAAAAAAAAGAAAAGAAGTGGAGCGTTATTCTGCATGCCAAAGAAGTCCATTAGTTGCAATGAGCCGCGTTCCAATGACCTACACGCCACTGGGACTATTTCTTTTTAACCTACACTACGTACAGGATGGTGCAGACGACTGTACTGCAAGGCAGAGGCTATGACGTATGGTGCTATACTATTCTTATTGAGCTGCAGCTCTGCATAGACCAATTAGCAAGCGGCGAAAAAAAAAGCGGTTGAAGCGTAATTGTTGCAGTGTTCTACAAACTGGCACAGGGGAACGAGGTGTAAAATAGAGCACTTGAGACGACATAAAATTACTGCGTTCTTCTAAGTGTTTCATGTTCGCATTCTTATACTCATCGTGGACACATGAAGGACGTAATTTTCCGAACGCGCAGCAGTATGGATATTTCGTAAAATCTTAAGCCTGTTTAGTATGCGTCGGTGATTGATACTCAACAGCGATGTCTTGGGAAGGCGCCCCGAAAATCGGCTGACGCGGCTCTGTAATTGAAGCTGCTGGCTCTATACGTTTTGCATATCATGACGCGCGCAACACAAACACCAAGTGTGAGAATAAATGCAGCCAAGCCATTACTGTTCGATGTTTTCTTTGCTGTATTGTTTTTAGGCCTCTCACACCACTCTAAACAGCAAGGAAATGATAAATGATACGGAAAATGCGAGAATAGCCTTCGAGCTGGGCAATGCATTGGATGGCACTGCTTGGCGAATAGCATCGCCGTCAACGTTGGGCATCGCGCCGCCAACCATCGATCAAATTGATTGAGTTCTATGGAATGACAGGAAGGAAGTAATGAGAACTGGAATGAGAGTGTCGGGCTGGCCACACCCGACGCACAATGGATGTCTGCAGTGGAAGATTGATGACCACGAAGAAGACGCAGCAGGCATGGACAAAAGATGTCACGCATGCACGAAATCTATTTACAGGTAATATACAGGCGAAATACAGGAGCTGGCTAAAACTTGTGTCCATAGAGCAAGGGTCACCACCAACAAATATGGGCACCTACCAGAGGCTGACGTATCTAGCGACTTTGCTGAGGTTTTAAGTTTTGGAGCCAGCGTTCAAAGCCAATCAGAGGAAGATTTCAAATACCACTGGACGCGGTGACCTAAATTAATGCAACGTAAGCGAAGGAACGGCATGGGCCAGAACTAGTTAATTTTGTTGAGTTACTTGGCACTTCATGTGAGCTGAACAGACGAAGTCAATGCGTGAAGGGTTGGCAACGTTTGTTGAGCAATACCTCCAGATCGTGACCCCAATACCCCATTTTCGGCGAAAGATCACTATAGTCCACATTCGATTATAACATTAGAAAAAACAAACGCTCCGTTCTCAGCCATAGATGTCCCACCTGATAGAATTCCCATAAATTCTCCGTTCGATTACGTTCGCTAGTTTCCGTGATGTCAATGACTTTTGCGTGTTTAAGGTACATACGGTCAACTGTATCATACAACATACGCATGTGCGTTTGGTTATAGGATGAAATCCTGAATGTACCAGCGAATTTTATCGGTTCTTGACATGAGGGCTTCACAGGCCAAAATAGTATTTTAGACAGAAACGACGAAATGTACAGTTCCAAATATTCCGAGCATTTACATTTGCGGAGAAAAAAAGTATTTTAGCTGCAAAACGACTCTAGCAGGCAGGCTCTCTACAGAGGGGAGCACATCGCGGTTATATAGAGAGCCTAATGTATTGTTATGTTGTAGCCGACTACATAGGTTATGATGAACTGTTTGAAATGTTGGAGCTTTGTAAAACAAGTTTGTGTGTGGTTTTATTGTTTTCTCACTGTTCTTTCAAGTTAACTTCTTCGGTAATACGACAATGCTCGGAACGGAAAATAAAACAAAAAAAATAATCTACTTCTCAGGGGGTATCACATCTCTACATTGTGATTGCACAGCATAAAAAAAAGGCATTTAAAGAACCAGGCGCCGAATTCACAATACTTCTTTTTTACAGGTGCTTGCTGCTTTTGTCTAGCCGGCATTGTTAATTATGTGTCCGCTATCGGGACAGACCGAAATGATCTCTTACGAACATATATTACACTTATCCTTTCCCGGCACACACCTGACACCAAAATATCGCTTCTGCCCTGTTCAGGCAGCAGGCTTCTCCCATATCATGGGACAATGCCCCATCAAATGCCCCTTCCCCCCCTTTCCTCGCACCCTCAAACCATTAATTGGTAGCGAGGATCGAGATCTGGGCAGCTGCGATTCCACCGTACAGGACCGAATCCTGAAGGCCTACCACGACTAGCAGACTGGCGTTTACATAGACCTCCCTCCCCCCCTCTCATTCCCGCAACCCGACCCTTGTATTCCACCAAAGGTTAATTAATTAATTAATTAATTAATAACATAAGATATTTTTCTAAATACGGTCCATGCGGTAAAGTTTTAGCTAACTCGTGCGCCCTTACAAGGGCTACAAAGTACAGAGGCGCTAGATTTTCGTTGCAATAATATGTATCCACGCAGCGAACTTAGTAGCCATATTTTCCTGATCTATTTTATCCGGGCCTCTTAAATTATGATTCTACACGTTCCTGCATCGAAGGGGTCAGAAGGACACAAAAGCGAAAAAAAAAATAATTTGGGTTGGTTAGTTATCCGTGAGTACTTTTATTAGTTTCATCATCAGGGGCCGAATTCACACAACTTCTCTTTCGTAAGTGCTTTTTGCCATTGGTCGGGAAGCGTCTCTAATGATATGTCCAGCAGCGGCATTGGCTAAAATTTTCTGTTAAGAGCTTTTTTGTCGTAAGTTGTTTTCGTGAATACGGGCCCAGATTTTTATCAAAGGAAGAGGAAGTGAAAGTTAAGTTTCATAGCTAAATTTCGCACTCAGATGTGCACGTGAATTTGAGCGCGACGACACGGTGTTTTGGTGTTTTGATCACATTGCTCAACAAACTTTCCTGAAACTTGATGCGCCGTCTCTATTCTTTCTGAGGACAATGTACTTTATTTACAGCGATAAATAATTATGTAAGGGATATTAGACACCGTCAAATTCCATCGCGTCGCACGTAGCTTTTACAGAGATTGTGCTGGAATGTACCCTAATTCACGCATAAAAAGCTGACGCATTAGACCAGCAGATCAGGGCCCGTATTCACAAAGACAACTTACGACAAAAATGTTCGTAAGAGAAACTTTCATCCAATCATGATGCTGGACATATCATTAACGAAGCCCACTGGCCAATGGCAAGAAGCACTTACGAAAGAGAAGCTTTGTGAATTCGGCCCCAGATCCTCGACGCTATCGTGGATTGTTTTCGTTTGCTGGGCTTAGGTCGGAGCAATGAAAAACTCAGCCCTTAATGGTTCTACTGTTGCGTTCTTCGTTGTTACAACCGCGTCAAATCTCGTGGAGGAATTTCTGTGTTAATGTGCCCGAAAACCCCGCGAAAGCGCGCACTAAGCCCAGACCGTGACGGTAGCACTTAAGTATAGTGCTGGAGCACCGAGCTAGCCGCAGGCTACTAAAGATGTCGTGAGGGCCAAAAACAGAGAAAGAAAGAGTGAAAGAAAACCTTTAATGATTTGCTGGAGATGTTTGCCTAACTACGGGCCTGACATGCTACTCCAGGTTTTGGGTGATGATTGTGATATATATGCACTGATAAACACATAACACAGAACATCACATGCAGCCGCACAAGCACATACACTGTTTACAATGTTTCGTTGAGGCTCGTGGCCCGCAAGAATGTCTTCAGAGATGTTTTTTTTTTTCGTGACGCATGATGCACAGGTGGCGTTTTGCCATGGGCTCAGAATATGCTGCAGTCTTAGGCTATAGAGTCCCGTGGAAGGTGTAGTGCTGCTTCCAGGGATTGTCCCTCAGACGCACAGCGCCTACACTTGCACAGAACATGCTGCAGGTTTTCAGGGGCGTTACACTAGAGGCATAATGGCAGGTCAGATCGCTTAATCTTGCTCTTGAAATACTTGGTATAAGCTACGTTTAGTCTGATACGGTGGAGGTAAGTCTGTAGGCATGTTTGGACTTGTCTGCTGCGGTCTTCTTTTTTTTTTTTTGGCATGTATAATTCGCACAATGGGTCATTACTGTACAAAAGTCTGTGCTGATGACCTACATCTGTCCAGAGGGATCACTGGAAACGCTAATCGTGTGCTGTAACGAGTGTCGCAGCGTCTTTCTTGGAGAAAAGTATCCCGGTCATTTCACTCGGGCCTTGATGTCCAAGTTTGGCAGCGTGATCAGCCTGAACGTTGCCTTGTGTACTGCATTAAGCTCGTAACCATTGTAGCACAACGCTGTGATGTAGTTCGCAGGTCCTGTTCCATAGGCGTTTGATGTTCTCTGCGAGCTGTTTCTGCGTAGCGAAATTGCTTCTGCGCAGTTGTTTCTGCGAGTTGTTTCTCCTGGTTCCAGGAGCTCTCCTGGAATGCAGGGACTTCAGCACAGCTCTTGAGTCGCTGAATCTGACCCAAGGCTACGCTGTCCGGTCTGCGATATAGTTAAAAGCAGCTCGCAGTGCTGCGAGTTCAATGGCTGTGTATGACGTACGGTGACTGAGAGTGGCAGAGAAGGTGACATTCCCAAACGGAATCCGCGCCAATGGCAGATGATGTACACGTAACAGAGCCGTCAGTGCAGATATGGCAGTAAGTCCTGTAGCTGTTTCCAGTGTGTTCTGCTGGTCCGGGTGTATGTTTATTGCCCTTGAACCGCGGGAAAGGAAGTGACGATTGACCATGGATGAATTTTCCATGGTGGCTCCGCCGGCACAGATGCGCTTTGATAATGCGGTGGGAGCAAACTCTGCACCACAGGACCGCTATCTTGGGCAAGCGGATAACGCGAGAAGAAGAACATAGAATAAATGTGGCACCAAAGTGTAACAGGCTTATGCCAATTAAAATAAAATGAACAGGGCTAATGCCAATGGAGTAAAATTTTGTTGATAGAAAAGGGAAGAAATAACATGTATGAGAGAAGGAAAGGGGAAAATAATTGTAAAATTTATTCACGATAGAAAATAAATAGGTTATATATAAAACGTTTGCACCACAGCCACGGGAACAGTTGCGAATTTTCATATAATTAATTTTCAATTCTTGCGCTTGATTGATAAAACGTCTTTCGTCGTGTCTTCTTTCTTGAGCTTGATTTCGAGGACTGATCCTCTCCTCTATCACCTTGGTAGCTGTGGTCCTGGTCTCCATACTCGCTTAAGTGTTGGCTTCCTGCTTTAAAAGACAGCTTATTAGTTTATAATACAGCTTTTCACATTTGTTTGGACTACAGTCTGTTTACTGTAATACATTAAATGAGTGCAGTAGCGCCTGGCTTTCTTTTCGATCCCTGTTTATAGAAAACAGCTGACATTTCTAGTTATAAGAGAATATGGCTGGTGTGGTAAAGAGTGCTCAAGAGTATTCTTTTTTTTTTTTTACCGCCATGGTGGTTTCTTGTGTCCTTTTGCTCTCTTCTCTACCATATTTGAGGTTTTCTCACTTTCGCTTTTCAATATCTGCTTTGTTGTTTAGAATCTCAATCATCCGATATGGCGGAGGACTCAAAGACTCCATTCTCTTTTTGTGTTAGAGAGATAAAGTGATTGAATTGTAATTTTCTGGGTTATATTTTAATGCCGTAGAGGACTGTCACCAGAGCACGGTCATGTATACCCCACAAGAACAGGAAAAAGGACATCATGGCCACTTACAATGAGTCTGCTGCAGCGACCCCTCAAACCATCAATGTTTTGCCGGTCATCATTGTAAGACCCGAAAAGCCGACTCGAAGCATACAGCAGGGTAACCGTCTCGAACAACTGGGAAAAGCACCCGCAGACAAGCGGCGACATGTCCATTTCTTCTTGTTCATTTCTTCTTGTTCATTTCTTCTGTCCATTTCTTCCGTTCATGTTTCAGCATACTTAGCCATAGACACACACAATGCAGCCAGCAGCAACATCCATGCTTTCGTTTATGAGTAAAAAAAAACCAATCGGGGCCATATTCCTGGCAAGTATTTTCTCATCAATGTTCTCTTAAGTGGAATCACTGCTTTTATTATTTTTATTTATATTTTGCCGCGTTTCTAAGACGCGAAACCGCTAATTCCACGTGATAACCTACGCACGTATGACAGTGGTGCTGGATTTTTTCTTTTCGCAGACTCATCGCCAGCAGGTTTATCATTCCAATTAGTACTATATTTAATTGTCCTTTCAGACATATCTGCAACAGATTACATATGGACATCAAACTTTTCTCTGTCTGAGCGCATATTGCTCGTTAAAGCTGGCTCGCATATTATTGCATCATGTTCTAATGCGTTCGCTGAGGCCCCACTCATCATGTAATATTCAAGCATTTTCTTTTTTTTATTCGCTTGTCTTCGATCTCTTACCGTAATGTCTTTCTCTTTTTTTGCATCACGTTATTTATTCTTCTCGCTTATCTCTATCATAGTTATGTCGAGAGTAAGTACAATCTACAGGTAGCAGACGAGTCTGTGTAAGCATTATACAAGCAAATGCTTTCGAGAATTGTACTTAAATGAATAAAAGCGCACTTATACGGCTCTTTTCGAACGTAGCTGCTCGAAAGAAACGAACGCTTACAAAATGCTGCACCCCGTAGTGCGTCCGAGAATGCATTTGTTCTGTTGAGCCACGTGCTCACATAATACAAAATCCCGTTTTCGTGTATGGATTAGACACAATGGCCTGTTCTGGGACCTGTCAGATACATTATCCGCATATATTGTGTAAATAATGTTAGATATCGCCGCCAAGCTTCTGCTTTTGATAGGCGCAAGCCAGCACTCGCTGTCTCCATGCTTGTCTCTCCTACTTCAATTTCTTTCTTTTTTTTTTCCTCATTAGGATCCTCGAAAAGCCCTTCTCTTTGGGAGCGCTAAGCGTGCTTTGCGAAAAAGCCCAGTTGCGCAAGTTGCCTCGCATGAGCTCACCTACATCTATCCATTTATGTTATTCTTACTTCCGTTTAATGTACCTTTGCTGGCTGTCTTTCTGTATGTCGCCATCTGCAGCTAGGACAAGATATATTCTTATTTACTTACTTCTGCGTTGGGTACACTGAAAAAGAGCAATAGCTTAAAAGGGCCTCCATTGGCCAACCTAGCAGCGGTTTCGGTTGATCGCGGCGTGTAATGATGCACGTTCGAGTCATTATGCCAGACACCCCCGTGAATTTTGCCCAAATTCCACCGAGGTTAAACCTTGTCTGCAAGCGGCCGTTAAGAAGTATGATAACTGGAAATGTTTGAGCGCGCCTTTTCATTTATTCGCTCAGATGTACTGACTCAAGCAGGATCGGCGTTCCGGTTAAGGCATGCGAGGTATTTCGCCGTAAGAACACCCGCTTCGCGCTTCTGCCCCACTGGCATATTGCATTGAACGAGAAAAGGCGCAACAATATATTCAGCGTATTCGCATCCTCATATCGGTAGAGGTAGTTATGTAAAAATGTTCATCTTGTTCCCCGTTCTACGCCATATTCTTTAACCAGTATATAGGGACCAGTATACGTCGCCACGTGACGGGGAATTGCTTCGTGGACGCTTATACAACTTCATAATATGCAGGCGCACGTTTACGGACCATGCAAGAGCGTGTCTGTGCAGCGTTATTGGTAGAGGAATGCTCAAGCTAGAGTTTATGTAACGGAGCATGGGTGGAGACGTGGATGCTCAATAAACATTCCTATCGCACGACCCGCGTTTGAGCGCGTTGGTTTCCCCGTACTTTCTGTCTCAAGCCTGATCGTAACAGACTGCCTTGCCTCCTTGTGCACGTTGTCGTTCACGCGGTAGCTTCCTTGCTGTTCACCTTTGTTTTTCTTTCCTTGTCAGTGCTTCGAGCTTCACAAAGAAATATCGTTTTCTGTCTGGGAGGTTAAAAAAAAAGTAATAATAAGTGAATGAATTCCAAGAGCTCAATAGCGTGCCTTTGTCGTGCCCTCAACCTTGTTGCTACATCGCGCACAGGACCGGCGACCGTGTTTCGTAGAAATATTTTCCCTTTTGAATTCCATTCGTCCCTGTCTTTGTCAGTTCTCGCGAGCAGTGCAACCCTGTCGCTGAGGGGACGGGAACGCTGGTGTCTTGCAAGCGAGCGTAAAGGCCAACGAAATAGTGAAGAAATAGAGCGAAGGGTTACCTAATATGAGCCAGTTCCGAAAAGTGATTTTAACGACGTTGGGACAGCGGGTCTTTTGTAATGCATGAGCCAATAACGCGTTTTGGTAACGAATGCCACGGTAGAAAGGCCCTGGTATTCGCAGAACATGAGCGTCGCTTTGCTTGGTTGTGCTTCGTTTTCCATGCATAGTGAACAGAGAGAGAGAGAGAGAGAGAAAACTGTTAACATCATCACGAGATGATCATCACTGCGATGGTTATACGCGCTTGCATGTACAAGGGTAGTTACCTAACGCGGGCACTGTTCGATAAACCGGCAGAGAAAGAGTGGAACTGCACCTAGTCAAATAGACAGAAATAACAGTAGTCAAACTGAATTCAGGGCTCAGTTATCATCGAAAAATTTGGTGTCCACAGTGTTAAAATAGTTTCTCCCGTATTCGAAAAAAAAAATCGTTGTAAGACGGTATGTCAAAGGTGAGAAAGCGCGAATTCCAGGTAATCATGAGGACAAAAGCATTAGGCAGCACCACTTGACAATTGGTCAATGTTATCACATGGAAGGAAGCATAAAGTGCCACTAACTAAAATTGGCACGCACTAGCCAAGAGTCTGCCAAATATAGCGAATAATTTCCAGCCACTTGCAAATATCACCAAGCGCTAGCCTATATTAATCAACACGTGCCGACAGTCAACCAACATAAGCCAGCGCTAGGCAACACTTGCCAGAATATGCCAACAGCTACTAATAGTCAACACTATCAAGTGCTAGGCAACATAGAAGACAGTAAATCTAATGATAGAGTAGTAGACAACACTGCCCACCACTTGGCAACATTAGCGAGAATCAGGCAGCTTTAGTCAACACAAGCCACCACTCAAAAAATATTATCAAGCGGTAATTGGTACCAGCTAATAATAGCAAGCTCTGAACGACACTAGTTCTCACTAAGCCAACATTATGCCCGATTCCACCCATGTTAGATTTAAGCTATTTGCCTCCATTTTTTGTTTGCTTACTTGTATATAATTGTTTACCTCTCTGTTTTCTCTTTGCATTTCCCTCTCTCTCTTTCTCTAGCATATAAATATATTTTCTTCTTATGCGTACTTAAGTTTCTTTGCCTCGAAGAAACGTCAGCAGAAGTTCAGCGCTTGTGTAGGACTATTAGGTATGTTTTGTGTAGTACCTGCACCCGATGGGCGCTGCCGTATGCTATAATTATTATTATTATTATTATTATTATTTGTAAATACTGCCAATCCCAAAGGGATCATAGCAGGAGGGCATATACAATACTAGAATACAAAATAGCACAAATCTTGGTACACTTGCAATAAATGTAGTTGAAATAAAGTGCAAAACAACAGCGATTAGTAACATGTTGAACCTAAAATTAAAATGGGTTCGCACAGTAAAGAAAAGCGTGGTGAGAGGAAAATAAGGATTCCACACAGTGGTGCCATAACGCGAAGCGAGGAAAATATGTAGTGTACTTCCATACATTTCAACGGTAAAAAAAAGGGCATTTTTACACAGTAGTACTGCCGTGCGAGGCGATAAATACATGCTAAGGCACTTTAATTAAAGTAAAACGAAATAAGAACAACAGAAAAATCCGTTTAGAAAGGAAGAGGCAGACAGGTGTCGTTAGAGACCAGTACGAGGGGGAAGGGAAAAAAGGATGAACCGGAAATATTCAACAGAACTCAAGATTCACTTTCAAGCGCAGTTAAAAACAGTGTTAATGTTGTGCTTTCTAAGATTAAACAACTAGACCAGCAGCAGTGTGTTGTCGACAATCTTCTTCTTGCGCGTTCGTAAGCACGTGGAACGGCCCAACAGCACGCGCTTCCCCGGTGTGCGCCGTTTTTTGCATTATATTTGCGCGATATCGGAATTATCCTAACGCATATAATGCTACATGTCCGCTTGAGATGTTGTTCTACGGACGGTCTTTGTTCCCACATCACATGTTTCAATGACACCTCCTTATCTTTCATATATTCATTTCCTTATAGCGATTCGTTTTACGCGACAGACACACAATTGGTCTCGGTGAGCCGGCATATAAATGCATATGCATTTCAAATAAACAGACGGAGTGAGAAATGAAACTCCTTCACGGCTCGAAGGGATTCCAGTCTAAAGAAAAAAAAATTAACACTATCTTCCCAAAGGGAACCCTGATGGGATGCGAAGCAGCAGCGTTGCGCACGGGTGGCGTCACGGGTTGAACGGCGCTAACGCGGGTGCTTCGCACCCCATCAGGGTTCCCTTTGGGAAGATGGTGTTCATTTTTTGTCGGTCGCGGTAGCGGAGCGAGCGGCGGTAGCGGCAGGTGTTGCGGGCGAACGGACGAGGCGGCAGCTGCGGCGAGCGCGCGGCAGGCGAGGGAGAGAGTGACGTCAGCGCTCACTGCGAGGGGAGCGTGAGGTCAACGCGCAGTTGCGGCGTGACCTACTTGGCACCGCTCCTTCGATCACCTGCGGCGCGTTTCACCTTCACCTTCACCGCTTCACCTGCGGGCAGCGCGTTGCCCTCGCCCTCGCCGTACGGACGCACACAGGGCGTTACACAGGCTAGTCAAAGAGCTGCTTCGCATCTAAAAGAAAAATAAAGAAATTATGCGAGCTTCTGCTATCGCAAGCACATATGACCAGCGTAGCTGTGGGGGCTTAGCAACGCATCGCAAAAGTTATGCAATGGAGAAGCGATTTTTTAACAAAGCCACACGTAACTTTTCGTGCACTATATAAGCCACACATACGCACAGAAACCACTAAAGCCCCATTTTTTATGCAAATAAAGCGTTTATTACATGTACACCAAGGTAATCATCACCTTCACTCGTTCCGCAATCTTCTCTATCTCTTCCGTTCTTCTCCTCTTCTCCTGGGTAGCCTCTCTTTTTTCTTTCTTTTCTTTCTTTTCCTTCATTATTACTATCATGTAGCACTGTCACTATCAATATCACTGCTGTCATGTAGAATTCGGCTTAAGCGAAGGTTTTATATGGTAGTGGGTTCGAGGGAAAGCGCGTCTGCTTTTCCCTTCTGCGCAACCCACGACGTTTCTTTCTTTCTCTCTCTCTTTCTTTCTTTCTTTAGTTCGTTCGTTCGATATTGTCCATCGCATAATCCCTATCATGTAGCAGTGTGGTTAGTGGGACAAGGCCAAGTGCGAGTCTGCCTTTCCTTTGTGCGTGTCAGCTTCACTGTTAACCGCGGACGACATATTGGAAAACCTAGCGAGGCTGTAACAGGCTGTAAAAAAAAAAATAGAGAGAGCGTTGTCGCGACTGCCCTGGCGCTGCACAGGAGCGGGTGGGAAGGAAAGTGCGCAGTCACGGGAGCTAATATTACGTTTCCAAGTTGAGCAATGTACCTCGCCGCTAAGTTAAAAGACAATGCTTGTAATCGCATTAACAATTTCTCAAGCCTCAGTTTTCCGTAGCTCAAGGCTTTCCTCAAGAGGGGACCCGCTCTTCGGCAGCTACAAGCTTTTGTTCGTTAGTTGAGGCGCGTGATGGCAATATTGGAACTCCCGCGGCTTTAATTCAATCATTCAGTACCGGTTGCCTTAATTATTGTCACTTGTTTTCAGTCGGCAAAGCATGTTGAGAAACCTTTTCTGTTCCTACATACTTTTCTTTTTCATTTTTGTGCTCCACTTTCTAAATTTCAAATCGAAGAAACTGCTCTATGCATCTTCTACGCACGCACGACGTTCGGTGTTGGACGCGTGCAGCGAAGAAATTGGGAGAAAAAAAGAATGCGCTTTCCTAAATCTAACCTCGACCAATTGCGCGAAGAGCGAAATCCGGCGCAAATGGTCTCCAATTCCTTTCCAGCTCGTTACCATAAACAAGAATAAACCTGAAACAATTCTAAATTGTTACGTACTTCGAAGACACCGAGTTAATTTTCCCTTTAGTTGTTGATGGGAAAATTGAAGAAAAAGGTCCGTTGTCGGCGCCCCTCGGTGACCCGAGTGCGCGGTGGCAGCGCGAAAGGAGAGTCGTAGGCCGGTGAAGGGAACGCTTTATTTCACTGCGCCAAAAAGCGTCTGTCCAAGCTGAAGCCCGAACCTCCGCTCCCCCTGCCAGGGAAGAGGAGCCACCTCATATACCCTGGTTGCTCCGCCCCTTTTCCAACAATCTATTTTACTATAAAGATGATAGTCTTTCTTTGGCTACATAAATGCGAAAAACTGTCTGTCTGTCTGTCTGTCTGTCACTTAATTCAACCGACCAGGCAAAATCAGCCGAGCTACTATAGCAGTGTTTGCACGGGTCATGCACGTTCGTCGATTATACAGCGCAAAGGAAACCTAAGGCATATTTAAGGCAAAATATACGTACATAACCGTGATCCGCAGCGTTCATTTAATTAAGAATACGCATTGGACTGGTTTTTTTACTAAATGAAAAATCAACGCGTCAGAAATAGTGTCGAAGAGACGCTGCGCGTTAAGCCAACAGTAGTAAAATGTCCCAACACATGGCGCGAGAGCTGGACGAACGTAGGAAATTTGAACTGATTTCAACAAAACCTCCATTTAGTCCATCATGGGAGGAGTAAGAGGGAAGGGGAACAGCGTGACGGGTGGGATGGGGGAGAGGAGAGCGTATTAGGCACCAGGGGCAGCCGAAGACTATCATCTTTTGACGTCATTTTCAGCGAGGCAAGTAGATATGCGACCATTTTTTCCAATGTTTTCACACTACGTCTTTGTTTTGAATTGTGCTAAACTTGCACTGGGTCTTCGGTACCTGGTACTAAGTGCGACGTATACATGATAGAAGAAACGTATATTTAAATGAAAGAGTCGCATAACACGGGCTACTAAGCAGCTGTAAGGACGAGTGGGGCTTAACCGCAGGGGGAACAGATGCGTGATACGGTTACTTGCGGAAGAATGAAAGGAGGCCAAAAAACAAAAGATTCTTAGTGTAACAACTGGCTGTATCTGTTCTCTTAAAATTAGCAAATCGAACGAGTGCGTTAAGTTTTAGGAAGGACGAGTGAAGCTGATTGAGGGAGGACATGCGAGCGCCGTTATTTTACACTTTTCTGAACTGAAACACCGACTGCTCGCACATGCACAGCTCACAATACTGCTCGTTCAAACACGTCATTTGTTCATTTCTTTTTGTTGGTGTTCCTAGCGATTGACTGAGTGATATATTTTGTTCATTTTCATCAATACTGGGGCAGCTGCAAGAGGATTCAATATACCAGATGAAAGTTCACGCGGAAACAGGGTGCACTGACACACGGCGACTCATAATGGTGTTCTTCGAATATGCGTTACATCGAGCGCCGCACTTGTATTCAATTCAAAGTGAAGGGTTGGGTGCGTCTCTTTAAACAGTGCGTCCACACACGTGGCTCCTATGAAGACGTTCTGAGGAGACAGGAAATTAAACCTTCAGTCTTTCCGGTTGACACGTGTTCCTTTTTTTTTCTTTCTTAATACGAATGCACCGTGACGCTACGGTTAAACCCGAAGCTGACGTTGAAGTCGCGGAAAGGAAACCCGTGCAGCTCTTTTTACATGTTCACTCACTTACTTCGGCTCGGCTCCTCTGTTCTATGCAGTGTCGCAGCTTCGTCCACCGGACAGGCGGGATCTCGGATCTCTGTGTTGGCCTTCATACAAAGTATCGGTATTATTTCGCTGGGGAAACAATGGGTGGAGGGATGGAAGTGTGACAAACCTCCTTTCAAACCTCCTATACCCTGTGCTCTCCCCTCCTCCCCCTAGCAGAACCTCGCCACTCGGTGGAAGGTGCGATGTGGCAATATGCACGCTAAAATTACACGCTGGACGATCCTCGTCGTCCGCGCGAGTAATTAAAGTGCAGCCAATCAGTTCCCTAGAGATTTCAAACGCTGTCATGACCGGTAGATATATATCACAAGGGCGCTAAGTTCCAGTATGTCATCTAGTGTGGTTAATTGAAATATCGACCATCACCTATTGACTTGGAAGCGGACACGTGGACGCTTTTCATGCTTAGAACAATGGGGACAGGCTTTGCATTAAAGTGGCGAAGTGCATACCTCAGTGTCCAGTAGTAGGTGTTTTTTTTTTTTTTAAATAAAGCGCACAGTAGCTTCGAGTTATCATTCAGTCATGGTAAGATGCGTTCACTCCGTTTACGTCTTTATTTTTCTTCCTTTCGCCTAAAGACCGCTTGGCCAGTCTTGCGATTGGTTGAAGTTACCCAGAACGAGAACCGCGAAACTTAAGAGCCTCAGACAATACCGCGATTATAAAGACAATGCCTCCTGAAACATGCGGGGTTTTGCATATAAGGAAAGAGGGTGGACGACGCTGTTTCGCAGGCATTCCACGCGTACACCGCAGCATGCCCGGCCGCTCCCGGCCTGTTCGACGGGCAATAAAGAAAATTCGCAGCTCCTCCCAGAAACTATCCGCTTTTATGTGCAAATGCTACGATACATTTACGAGTCACGCGATCAATAACACACCATTAGAAGCTTCGCCGTCTTACAGATACCTTGGTGTTGCCCTAACTACTAACTAATGATTTATCTTGGAACGCACATATTACTAACGTCATCTCATCTTCCAATGAAACACTTGGTTTCTTTAAACGCCACCTAAAACAAGCACCAAAGCAAGTGAGATTACTAGCCTATCAAACCATAGTCCGCCATAACTCAAATACGCATGCAAAGTATGGAGCCCCCCTCCACCCAAACATATCTAAGCAACGCCCTCGAATCTGGGCAAAACCGTGCTGTAAGGTCCATACACACTCAATATTCATATCATGTCAGCGTCTCATCATTGCGAAAAGAATTAGGTCTGCAGACCCTTGCTACTCGTCGCCGTGATTTACCCGTTCTCTTTTTTATAAGTTTTATCATTGCTCACTTAAGCAACCACCGTACATTATTCCCGTTGGACGGACACCACATCGAACTCGGCATATGAACCAAGTTGGCCGCCCCGCACTCATACTACTATTTTCTCAGGTTCTTTTTTTTTTTTTTCAGCACAGCCACAGATTGGAACAGCCTGCCTCACCAAATTGCTGCCCTAACCAGTGCACCCGCATTCATACAAGAAATATCTCATCATTTTTCGGAATAAAAACCACTGGATGTCATTTTCATCATTCCGACTGCTTGTATATATCACAGAATGATGTACCCATATTATCCATATCATGTTTAATAATGCTTATTCACATGTTATTTCTAACTAGTGTATAATGAACGTATGTAACCCTACCCCTTACTTAATGCCCCTGTTGGGCTTTTAAGGTAAGAAAATGAAATGAAATGGTGGGGGACTCTGGGTGAATTTTTTTAAGCATCTGGGATTCTTTAACCTGTGCATAAATCTAGGTCACGGGTGTTCTTGAATTTCAAACCCATCGAAATGCAGCCCCGTAATCGAACCCACCTCTTTGAACTTGGAGAGTTTCGCCTAGCACGTGATGCTGTGACAGCGACACCAATGTATTGTGTTAGGCAAATTGGCGAATTCACAGCACGTAGATTTATCGACACATGTATTGCGAAGACCAATAATTATTGTCACAGTTCTGGCGTGATGAAAATCGCTCACAGGAGCGTTGAGATAACGCAATTTCCAACCGTAAGCGGGAGGGAAACGAGTACGAAACAACCAACCATAGAGGCTTGCTCAGCTTATGCACTAACCGCAGGTCACCTGCGACATACGGCGTATAGCGCTGCCCAGCCACACGGACCATGCACTGCTGGGCAGACTAGAAAAGACGCGTGGTCATCTACAACCACCCCGTACCACCTACTCTGTTCTCGCTTAACTCCTGATGTGTCGTAAACTAAAATAAATAACAAGTAAAACGAAGTGTTTTTTAACTGCGGAGTTCTGATATTTGTTTCGTAACCGCACTTATGTTGCTGAGACTGGCTGGGATTATCCGACGACCCTGTTGCAATGCTGCGTCTTATAGATTTCAGCTTGGCCATTGCAGGATCGGTCAGGCAGAAATTGTGAACCAGAAGGGAAAAAACTGATCGAGCGCAGGACACTCTTACCAACTATCGCGTGCTGAACTACTCTCATTATTGGATACAGCACCTATACGAGACCAAAGGATCACAGCTCAGAATTGTCTGTGCTAAAGATTGTTCTCTACTTAACTCAGAGAAAGAGAACTAAATAAAATGGATAATATTTTTATGGAGAACATTGATGGGCACCACAAGTTCGACATTGACGAATACATTGCATCATTAGGCGCTCACTCTGCATTTACAGGGCGTGGAAAGTTAGTAGCAGTACGAATACTTGCTGTTCGGCGAGGGGAAAGGAATAAACCGCCGACATCGTAACTGTTTGAGGTTCGCGCGGGCAACTGAGCTGTCTTACGGTTATGGCACCATTAGCGAAGAAGGGCGTAGTTCCTTCTCTCAATTAAAGCTGTTATATGGCTAGCTAGATGGTTACGCGCAGCGTCAGACCAGCGCTTGTGGATGCTGTTTAATGGTTGCCAATTATTGCCACCGCGTGAACAGGCAAGCGATATATATATATATATATATATATATATATATATATATATATATATATATATATATATACACCTTTGGTATTGCTTTGGTATAGACCTTTGGTATTGCTGAAGATGATACAGTGGTCAGGCTACATTTTCGGAAAAGCTGTCTTGGTTGGTGGTCTTATGTGTGACTGGATATTTGCCGTCGGTCTATAAGTCTCTATGACAACAAATTACTGTGTGCAGTCGTCCAGATGTTTATCACGCCGCCACGTCGCCACGCACATCGCGTTATTCTACGCTGAGGTCTGTCAAATATTTTAAATGCTTTGCCGAATTGCTTCTGGCTTAGAGTGAGATGATATATGAAGGGCATGGATGTTACATAGGACTGAGTTTGCTGGGCTGCCCTGCCCTGGTGGGCAAAAAAATATGGGAGAGAGAAGAGCAGGAGTTCACGCACTCGGCGTAGAGAAGATTTGATTCTTATATAGTGCTGTGACATCGGTCGAGCTTGTTGTCGTTAGGCATCCCAGAAGGCCTTTGTGGCCATCTGAAAGGTCCACATGTCTGAAAGTCCATGCCCTGAATATAGCGTCCATTAGTCATCATCATCATCGTCGTCGTCATCATCATCATCAAGTCTTCGCTCTCGGCAGGGAAAGTGCCCCTCCCACCGGTCTCCAATTATCCCAGTACTGTGCTAACTGTGACCACTTTGTCCCGGCAAACTTTTTGATCTCATCTGCCCACGTAATCTTCTGTCGCCCAATGCCACGCTTGCCTCCTCTAGGGATCCACTCTGTTACCCTAAATGGCCAACGGTTGCCTTGTCTTCACATTACATGTCCTGCCCACGCCTATTTCTTCTTCTTAATTTCTACTAATATGCCTTTAACACTATGGCTTTAATATGTCCTTGTCGTATGTGGGCCCTCTTCACTAATGATACGTCGACATTGTGACTGACTTTAATTTCGTTTTACAGACTAATCTAGCGCTTGTAAATTTTGTGACGCTATCCGGTGCTCCTGGTAAATGGTGCTTTTCACAACGTAGGCGTAGCTTGCACCTATAAAACCCGGTAATAACGGTATCACGCATACACGAGCTGCACCACACAAATGAGTTATTAGAGCATATGGCAAGGAAAGATCGTATTTTTAATGTATATATCATCCACACCAGGCCCGGAGCCGTGGGAAGAGGGGGAGTGGGGGAATGGGGAACCGGCCTCCCCTCCTCCGCCCCCTAAAATTCTCATTGCTAATACTGCAGAAGCATTCACCTCAATACTGTAAATACGAAACTATTAATTAAAAATCGTCACATAATTTACATACTACAATTTTTAGCGAAAATAAAAATGAAAGATAGGTGCCTTTCTCAGGTATATTCAGCAAGTACGCAACCCCCCAAGCTTGAGAACAATTCCTGGCTACAACCCGGATTCACGCCAGCACGTATCGTTTACGAATAATGTTCTCCATGAGTCCGACAGGAAACCGTGAGGTTCTCAGCCCTTCAATCCGGGCTGAGCCGTCGAACATTATCTAAACAAAGACCAAGTAAGATTTATTTGAGAGCATTTATTGCTGCGCTGCCAGTGACGTATTTTTTTTTCTTTACTCTTCCCTCCGATAGACTTATGCACGCGAAGCCAGAACCGGCGAGCAGCGGAGCGAAGTTACTATACTCGCGGACGACTTTCTGTGGCAATGAAGGCAAGGCTACGGGGGCGGAGCTATCACTCTTGTGTTCGTGCGCAAATAGTCCGGCGCCTGCATACCGTGATCTGGAGAAAGTGCACACACAGATCCACAACGCCAAATGCTTGTCTACAAGTGGGAGAACCATACACTGAATCATCTAAGATTGCTCTAACACAAAAGAGCAAACGTCCTGTAGGATATGCACAACGCAGGCGCTCATATCAAAATTCAGCATCGCATAGTAGCTATCACACGACAGATACAGGCATTGTGCGCGCAAGTCCCGGAGGCTAGTTCCGCGCTTCGCTGTTTGGTCCATTCGCCGAGAGGTGCCGACTGTGTTCTTGGAACGACGTTTGCTATGGCTGCTTCGGAAAGTTCTGTGCGAGTTCGTTAGTTGATAAGTATGCACACAATGTTTTATGATTAAGAATGTAGGCCTCCATATGCCTCTTAAGTGCCGAAAGCCGTTCACTTTTTCGCAAAACATCAGAGTAAGTTTGGCATTATACACATCAGCGCAAGCATGCAAGCGCTCCGGCACCGTAGCCTTCCCTTCATTGCCACAGAAAGTTGTCCGCGAGTATAAAGAGAGCAGGCGAGGCTACCTAACGCAATTGGTGTTTTTCCTGAGCCCCTGAGCTCGTTTCTATGGCATAATTGCACGTGTAAGGCTGTAGGTCGGGGCGTGCACTGGCAAGAGGCACTGTGTGCGGTTAACTAAGTTTGCTGCGTGTGCCTCTGGGCTCGAGACAGGCACTCGCATGCTGCCAGCTCAGCAGAAACTCCAGCGAATAGCACACAGCGACACACGCTGTGGTAAACACTGCGGCGATTGGCTATACCTTGCTGCGCGGTAAGCGGCCGATAACGACCATTCTTTCGTTTTTAGGCATACAGATAGGCTCTGCCGGTAAGAGGGCAACTGCGGTAATGTATATACTATAACTTTCAGTGCCGTGCTACGAGTTCGGCAAACAGCGCGTCATGTGTGCGTCATGAATAGTTCATAGTTATATATATATAAGAAAAATGTCAGCCACCATTCGCATCAGGTGGGAAACATTTGACGCGTACGCCTCAGCCCGGCTTCGAGTTTGCCCTGAAGTTTATACTTGCCGTCAAGCGCAGCCTCTCAGGAGCACCAATTTCAAGATTCAGCAACCATTGCGAGCCTTATCCTTCTGGGAAATTGTGTACTGTATAAATTTTCACACATAAAGATAACGGAGAGCCGTAATCTCCGTCATAATCTGTTGATCGTAGGGAGTAATTCCCTTAAAAATATACAGCGGCCGATTTGCTAACCACTTTTCTTGCCAGTCTTGGCACGAGGGCACCTCTAGTTGCCTATTTATAAAATTTAATAACCATGGTCACATGTTGCAGCATCCTTGCGAAGGCTATTTATAAAGCCTGAAACACTAATTATTACTTCGAGGGAGCGTCAGGGTTCCCGCGTGTCCTTCAGAATTGTTTTGCATGCTGTACGCTTGCTCCCCACACGCAGACTGTCCCTCGCCCCGCTGCCCGTACCTTGGGTTTGTGAGTACTTAAGCGCTTCTGCATGTATTGGAGGCATGGCCTAAGTATGTATGCTCACAGTGGATGAAGCGAAGGGGCGGAATCTTTTCGCTGATAAATTTCGGTTTCAACATAAGACCGGGAAGGGCTGCGGAAATGTCGTCCTTTCTTTAACTGAAACTCAATTAGATGTGACATACACACACACACACAGTGACATGCATGCGTAAAACATTCATTATGCATTTGTCAGTGCTTTATCACTGTCCATTCGTACAGGCAAAATAGTTTGCTTCAGAGGTTTACACACAGGTTGAGTTAGCGATTTTTTGAGTCTGTCAGAGCTTCTCTGTGCTTTGGTTTTTGTCGTTTTATCCTATTAAACGGGAAGTGTTCCCGCGTGCATTTTACCGCTTTTTCAATGCAGGCTGTACTTGATATCGAGGTTTTTACGCTCCAAAGCATGATATGCTTATTAGAGATGACGTAGCAGGGAGCTCCGGCAATTTCGTCCACCCGGTGTTTTTTAACGTGCACTGACATTACAGGGACCTCAACATTTCGCCTCTATCAAAATGCAACACAGGCTTCATTTATTTGTTCGCATAAGGGGAGGAGGTGGGGACGAAATTTTTTTACGAGTGTCAATGTTAGTGTCAGCATTTCTTGCTACAAACAGAAATTTCAAGGATATATACAGTACGATAAGCGGATCACTGCTAATTACCCAGTCAGCGGGCACATGCACCGATCGTTACAAGGATCACTGGTGCGACCTTGGGCCCAGCTTATATCGAGCCACGCGTAGATGAGGGTCATGACGGGCGAGCTTTCTTTTTACGTTCATGGCCCCTCAACTCTGGAATGTACGTGCGACTATTCTCCATAGCTACTGGGTACGCCGCATTTGGCTGTGTGTTAGTATTCCTGAGTATCGTTGACCGTAGCGAATCTAGGGACCAAGGCTGCCACTGCGTGGGCAAATGCTAACCATTTACCTTTGAACATATTTAAAAAGCCTTCGTCAGAGTGTTCTCGTCTTAGGAGCTCTACCTCCTTGTCCATCCTTCCGCTCGCGCTCTTGCTGGCTATAAATCGCGATATGTGATCCCTGAGATCGTAGATATAAGCTATGTCGAAGAAGCGAAACCTTTGATGTTTACGGCGTTGGTCCCGACCTTACGTTTGAAACCAAGATCTTTAAACCGCTTACGCAGGTTTCACAAATGCGCACTATTAATTTCGCCGATGCAATAATTTTGTGACCAACAGTCACCGGCCTTACATATACTTAAAATGCCCACACGCCTTTTAAAAAGTACGTTATACGCATTCTTGCTGTTCCAGGCTCGCTGAAAACAGTACTGAAAACAAACGCATAATTAGAGACAGGAAATGTTATTAGTCACGGGAGTGTGGTCTTAATTTTTGCTTTATCAGTGGCGAAAAGGTGGGGGGGCAAGGGGAAGGACGGGATGCAAGCAGGTTTAAGCTAGAAAGACAGTCCGGTGATGCGTCTGAAGTTGAGCAGCTGCACTGAAAGGTACATTCAGCGCATCCTCATTGCTGAGTTTTGCAAAGTTCTGCCTGTAATTGCTGTTGGTAGTAGGTAATACGACAGTGTAGCTACGACATGACAGAACTCTGCTTGCTGGTGGTGAACAAGTCTGGAAAAGAAGTTAGGCTTTTTACTGTGTCGCGTGTGTTGGGTCAAACATTTACATTACCTGCTATGAGTGGGAACTGAACCCATTCCTCCCTTTCTAGACTACTTTTGATATATGGCAGCACTTACCAGCGTTTCTGAGGACACGTGCGAGATATTGATTTTGTTTTATTACTT
Source organism: Hyalomma asiaticum (assembly GCA_013339685.2). Lineage (NCBI taxonomy): Eukaryota > Metazoa > Arthropoda > Arachnida > Ixodida > Ixodidae > Hyalomma > Hyalomma asiaticum. The sequence continues at coordinate 103,213,648 of CM023481.1, read as the reverse complement.
TCCATCGCTGTTTTCGCGCCGGCTCCAAAATTGAAGCACACACACACGAATGCGTCGAGCTGTTTCTGGACCGCTGTTTTTGCTTACATTATTCGGTGTCCGGCGGCCAACCCTGGCTTCTTATCACTGCTTCAACGTATTTGTCACGCCTCTCACAGCGCACATCCCTCGACGGGCTTTGGCCTAGAGACTTGTCCTTTCGTTGGGCTTCGGTCAGGCATTAAACAGAGCACATTCTCATAGAGATGGGCAAAGCGGCTCACTTGAGTGAGCGGCTCAGAACGGCTCAGCTCGCTGTAATGATCCGGTTCATTTCAACGGCTCACCGGGTCCGAAGGAAAACGCTCTGGCGCGTGGGAAGAACGGGACCGGCCGGAGCGGCGGGCGGCCGTTCCGCTGCCTTGCATTCGCGTCCGTGGTTTGCCCATGTCGCTGGGGGCCTGTTAACATAGGTTGCCGCATCGCGGTGCGCCTTCGGCGCTCTCACTATTTTGCTCATGTCACTACTGCCAGAGCCAGCAGCGTCTGCGACGCGATTCTGTAACATGTGAAGTACTTCGGTTCAGCACGGCTCACCTCGGTTCACTGAGCGAGAGAGAACCGCCTTCCGCTGTCGGCTCTCTGAGCGAGAGAGAACGCACGGCTCACCTCGGTTCACCGAGCGAGAGAGAACCGCCTTCCGCCCTCGATCGGCTCTCTGAGCGAGAAAGAACGCACGGTTCACTGAGCGAGAGAGAACCGCGTTCCGCTCTCCCAAAGAACCGCCGCTCATTTTTTTACTGAGCCGGCTCACCTCGGTTCACTGAGCGAGAGAGAACGCACAGTTCACTGAGCGAGAGCGAACCGCCTTCCGCTCTCGGCTCGCTGAGCGAGAGAGAACCGCGTTCCGCTCTCCCAAAGAACCGCCGCTCATTTTTACTGAGCTGCGGATCACTCGCTCTTTCGAAACAGCCGCTCAAAAGATCCGGCTCACCCCTGAGCAACCCATCTCTGCATTCTCAGCGGTCGTACACGGCACATACAAACGGCCGTCAGGGAGCCTCACCTAATTTGTGCGCCTCTGGGCATGTTTACTTAAGTGAACCTACACGGAAACAAGCTAAGGACTCAATTTTGTCTTTAGAGATATTGAAGTACTTAATGGAGTACTGACGCGAGATATTAAGATGACAAGAACTTGTGAGATCGATCTGTGCAGACACAGTCATCATCTACAAAATATAAAGGGTACATATATCGCCACGCCACCGCAGTCCAGTGGTTATGGCACTCGACTGCTGATCTGAAGGTCGCAGGATTGAATCCCGACCGCAGCGGCTGCATTTAGATGGAGGCTAAATGTTGAGGCCCGTGCACCGTGCGATGCCACTGCACGTTAAAGAACCCCAGGTGGTAGAAACTTCCGGAGCCCTCCACTATGGCGTCTCTCATAATCAAATCGTGGCTTTTGGGATCTAAAACCCCAGAAATCAATAAGTCGTACATACATCGGCGTAATTGAAATCAATCCTAAAGTGTGCGCCGCACAACTCGGCAAAGTGCGCAGCATCTAGCGATATCGACATCAGCTTTGCTTCCACGGAACAAAATAAAACCGCCTTCCTCAAACGTTTCTGAGTCTGCAGAGTTTCTTCGTCGTTTCCGGATGAGGAGCACGACGAAGAGCCCTATACTATACTACGGAATAGGAATGCTATTCTGCGCTGGTCTTACCGGCGTGGTCAGTTCTGCCTTGGTAGGCAGAACGGACCAATCCATGACGAATCCCCAATTTGTGGCTGGTCATTCCGTCAATCACAGGCAGAACGGACCAATCAGGAAATACCAACATGAAATACTATTCCGTATTCCGTGGTACGGTATAGGGCCCGATGACGATATGGAAAATCACGTGCACGCGCTGCCGCGCGCGGCTTACACGTCATAGTTAAGTGTGGTCCCACTGGCAGCTGTGGTTACGTTCCTGCTGCCCTAGGCCAGGCTTTTTCTGGTCTCTTTGACATTGAAACTGCGATTGGGCGCTATAGAAACGAATACAGATAATTAACCGTTGCGCGCTGGAGAAAACGAGGCTCTAGCTGTGGTTCATGTGTTATTTTGAGCTACTTTGTACAACTGAAAAAGAAAGCAAGCAAACAAAAAGCACATATGTTAAGTCAGTACTCCCTTGACAATCAAGATCTGCACACAACGGAGTGCTACTTATCCCTGTCACCGATTCCCACTCCTTTTTAGCTCAACATATGTTACTCGAACGCTGCTTGAGGCAATAAGAGTGTATAACCATTTTAAAGCGTAACTAATTTTATTGCCACGGACATCGCCTTCTTAAGACGAAGTCAGTACTATCCGTAGCAGCAAAGTTTTGATGACAAGATTTAAAAAAAAAAAAAAATCGGTGCCACTACCATATCTCGCCGTCTACGCATAATATAATTGCGTATTTGTCGCCAAAAAGGCAGTCATTGTATGACCACACTGCTTAATATTTCACTGTCGAAGTTTACACATGCGTGCAGTGCATACTCACTATTGCAAAGGCTGCCATTCTATATTAGAAGCCGAGAGTCACGTTCCGTTGTTATATACGTAGTGTATATGCCGCGCACCGGACGTTTCCATGCCAATGATGCGCATTATGGATCGCAAGACTCCAAGTCGATCGCAACGTGAGTATAGATTGGTGTCCCTGACAGAACCGCTCTTCGTAATCTTACAAAAAATCCGCAATGGTTCTCGAACTAAACGAAGTCGCACCGATTCGTTTGAGTATGTCGTCGTCAGTCCAAACGCGGACAACGCCGACATTACGCCACTGGCGTTATGCCCATAACTACCTGCGCTTAGCAGAACAGCCCCTTCGCAGTAATAAAGTAAAGATACGGTCACATTTCTTGTACACCCTGCGCGAACTTTGTCATTCGGTTATAAGTAATGTTTACAAAGTCGATGGATTAGCGGCTGCAACTGAAGTTGTTGTTGTTATGTGGGGTTTTACGTCCCAAAACCAGTTCTGAATATGAGAGACGCCGTAGTGGAGGGCTCCGGAAATTTCGACCACCTGGGGTTCTTTAACGTGCACTGACATCGCACAGCACACGGGCCTCAACATTTCGCCTCCATCGAAATGCAGCCGCCGCGGCCGGGATTCGATCCCGCGACCCTCGGATCAGCAGCCGAGTACCTTAGCCACTAGACCACCGTGGCGGGGCCCAACTGAAGTAAACCATCCTTAATTAAAACTTATACCAATGTTGGTATGTGTGAGAAAACATGAACTAACAGAGAATTAATTTTCTCCTAATGTCATTAAAAGAATATTTCCTTTTCTATTTCCCCTCCCCTTCTAGAGTATGACACAGAAGTAACAACCGTACGAACTTTCTGGTGCATGCGGGGATGTGTAAACATGACGAGCGCGAACATGCAGCGAAGAGCATTGATTCGAGCTTAGGAAAACACGTTATTGCGGCCCATGTGAAGGATGCATGTAAGACTAGTTTGCGCATCCTGCAAAATCAATATTTGTGCAATCTTCGATGTGGTTTTTGCCAACATTAACCGGTATTTGTCTTGTCCGCACTGCATGTACTGTACCTCTGGTACTACTTGCGTTTCCTTGACTGCTCCTTGGTTTCTTTTCCGGAGAAGTGTTTCTCCTGGCCCTAACCATTACTTAATCGCGACATTATATATCGTAAATACACAAAAGGAAGAGTACATTATAGTATTTCGTGTTTAATTATCTTCCTTGTTAGCTGGAGGTGGGCGGTGGGAGGGGAATTGTTTTTTCCTGACGCGTAAAACTTCCCTACCGCGTAGAAATTCCTCACAAAGCTCTTCTCTTTACACGAGACGCTTTATTCTTAAGACATCCATGTTCCGCAAGCGGAAACACTCATCTGAGGCGATTGAAGGAATTCGTCACCTTTAAGCGCTTCTTTTCTTTGCATGCGAAACGAAGGGGCAGTGAAGCTTAGGAATATTCATGTATATTTTAAGGGGCTTCGCTATTTGTTGACTCCGTATGCGCACAGTAGACAAGCAAAGAAACCCCACCAGTAACGTATTTCAGAGGGCATGTTTCGGCTCATAATGCAAGCAGGCTTTTTTGTCGTCCACATTAATTTTCCTTTATCGTATCATTTATACAACGTACCTCAGTTAAAAATGACAAATAGCTTCCCCAGTGCCTTAATGTGCTTCATTATGTTTGCGCGTCATACGGATGCGCGCAAGAAAAACAGGCCCCTCAATCGACTCCCCTTATTGTTCTGTTTATGCCGATTGATGGGGCGATATAGGTGACATATATTTTTTTATTGATTCCCAAGTCGCCTGCAATATATTTCTACTTTTGTTACAAGGAGTAGCTGCAGTGTCCTCCTCCTGCTAATGTGCCAGCTGGACATCTAAATAACGTAAGAAAAGAGCGATTCGCTCACTACTTTTATACCAGAAAGTCCATCAGAGAATGTCTGTGGTGCATTTATTCCCCTCGCATTTCTCTTCAAAGTGGAAAGGCAACAGGATGGGCACTGCGACGAGAAACACCGTGGACTACGTCTTGCCTTGTTCCGCTTGACTTTGATTGCAGAGAAAAGGCTAGAAAAACACATCAGTACCCTCCGCGGTGGCATAGCGGTTTTGACGATTGGCTCTTGACTCGAAGGTCGCGGGATCGAATCACGGCTGTGGTGGCCGCATTTCACAGGCCCGTGTACTGTGCGATGTTCCACGGCCTGCGTAGTCCTTAATCGGAAGAAATGAGGCACAGTTTTCCTTAAAGGGGCGAGGGACTTAACATACTGAGTTTGAGAAAATTTTCTTGAGCCCGTCGTGCACAACAACAACAACAACGACAACGACGCTTTGAAACATGTGACGCCGCGCTGATCTTCATGTCCGGAGATTTCGGCGTGAAATATCAAAATAAATCTTTGACCTTAATTTTATATATTATTTTTGCCATGATTAGTAATTTAATGACAGTAAACTTCTCGAGAATCAGTGATGGTTCTAAACTAATTTAACGCGAAGTACAGCTTAAAAAACAGCAAAGACAGCGCCCGTTCGGCCTTTTTTTCCCCCAAGCTGTACATAATTATGCACTGTTCTTATCATTGGTAACTGATTCATTGTTTCACTCGAGCATCCCTTTTAGCATGGCGTGTGTCCATAATAGAGGATGCGCAAGGAATCAGATGATGGGCGATTATAACCCCGCAAGCGACGGCGGCACCCATAGTAACCATGACGCCACAACGACAACGCCACAAATCCTGTCACGGAGATGTGCATACTTCACGCGACTCGTTGTTGTTTACTCGACATATCGGCGTTGCAAGTGTATAGGGCGGAAATGATTGATCGCTTTCCCGGAAATCTATTATCGCTGCGCTACGTCATTTTTCGTCAAATCATCCTTGGCGAAGTTCTCGCTCCTTATATGCATGCAGTTAATATTTAACCATAGGAGCTTTCGAAAAGAGCCTCGCAGTCTTCGGAGCGAGAGGTACTTCATTTAACGTCCATAAATGAGCGAGGTTATAAACCGAGCACGTCACGCATGCTTTATTCCGTCTACCACAATGTTGTTCAACCGAAATCAGGATGTACTACCCATGGCGTTTAAATAACGTCACTCCTCTATCGCGCAGTATTGTGCGGCGCCTACCAGACGTGTTTGCACCCTCCAGAACATCCGCCGAAGGCTCCGGTATTGGCCAGAGTATCATGTTTTGCACCGCTTCCGGAGCCACTTCCTTACTATTGAAAGGCTGCAGCTTACTATTTCTGGCTTCCAACTTCCTGTGCGGCACCAGATGAAAGGAATACGGCAAGCTGGAAAAGGCCACGTCGGGCCAGCCTTAGAGGAGCAGACTCTATACTCTGAAGACGTATTTAAAGGCTTGTTTTTTTTTTTCTTGCTCTTTTTTTTTTGCCCTATGGGCAAAGAAAAGCAAGAAAAACAACTGGGTCACTAGTTTTCCGTTGTCGGTAGTGAACAAAGTGGCAGTCCTTTCTGGACATCTATACAACGTGTCGGGTGGGCTGTCTGTGTTATGACGTCAGCATCAAGCGACCTAAGTGGCGCAAGCTCAGCGTCGCACATGTGCACGCGAACAGCAAGTGAACAGACCGCCATTGGAGACATCTTTTCGTTTCCACGGCAGCCGACATTTTAGTCTATTTAATACCTTACACCTACACATGTTTACCGCTACAATAACACAAGGACAAAGAAAGAAGAGACGACACAGCTTCTCTTCTTTCTTTGTCCTTGTGTTATTGTAGCGGTAAACATGCATAGCAGTAACCAACTAGGCCAATTTGAGGTTTTTAATATGTTACCGATGTCTTTAGTGATGGAGTAATATACCTTTCAGTCATATTCTCTGTCATGTTCATGTGCTTTGAAAGCTCGGAGTGCCAAAACTGTTAAATCTTATGGGTTGCGCACCGAGTGGTTCCTTTTATACAAATGAAATAATTTAAGATCGCTTCCTTTAAAAACATATTTATGCCTTTATACACATGACTTGCGTTCTGCCACAAACTGAAAAGGCACTGATGGTCTTATGGTCCGCGCAACCAGTGGTTCCTTTTACACAGATTAACTCATCTAAGATCGCTTCTCTAAAAACATATTTATGCCCTTATACACATGACTGGTGTTCAGACACTCAATGAGGAGGCGTTTCTGATGTCTATTTGATTGATCAGATGACTTAAACGTTGAAATATTAGGGCTCGATACTGTGGGCCTGAACACACCACGCATGTAATGCCAGTGTTTAGGAGCAAGAGTAATGTTCCGCTACGCATTTAACAATTTCAGAGAGATTTGAAAAAAAAAAAAAAACCATCAATCGAATAATTTTGCCTGACTTAGCAAAAACGGAGAACATGCGCTGTAGAGGTAGACTTCAAAAAATATACTTCGATTTGGAAGTTTGGTTACCAACATTCAATTTCAGCAGTATAAATTATGCTCTTTTGCCTCATCGTTTCTAGAAAGAGAGAGAGAGAGAGAGAGATAGCTAGTTCTAAAATGTTACCTTTCTCGTTTCGAATCAACAAAGTCAGCAATCTTTAAGTGGGAATTGGGGTGCCAAAAGCACGGCATGATCATGTGGCACACCGCTGTTGCCTGCGAGATAATCTCCCGCGTATAACTTTGATAAGAGTCTGCGAAGATTCGAAAATTTCGAATAACGAATTGAATAGCGTTCTATTCGATTAGGTACTCGAACCAAATAGTACTTATTCGAAATACCGAATATGTTTGCGCAATACCTCTTTCCTTCCTTTGCACCTTGGTCACTTCTCGCCGCCTGCCTGAAAGAGGTGCCTTCATGCACACGCGGACTAGCAACCACGTGAAGCTGCAAACCTGGAAATCACAACTCGCGATCAACAGGAGCTAACACCGGCAGCTTGCCCCTTCCGGACGGTTGCCCAGTCAGGCCACAAGTGGGGTTCGAGCCTTCGGACCGCTTCTGCGATGTTCCTGGTGTCGCGGTGCGTGGGCGCTTAATTAATCACGCTGCACTTTGAGCATTTAGCGCATTACGAGCAAAGCGCGGAGGAGGAGGAGGAGGAGAAAGGAGGGAGGAAAGACAGGGAGGTTAGCCAGTGCTGAGACCGGCTGGCTACCCTGTGCAGGGGAAGTGGGGTGAGGGGAATGAAAGACAATAGAAAGGAGAGACGACAAGAGAAAAGAAAAGGATAGAGAAAAAAAGGAAAGCGCGGAAATTATAATAATACGTAGGGCCTAATGCGCCAGGATCGACAGAACGGTATAAATCGTAATTTTCATAGCTGGTCGAGGGCTGCACGTCAGGTGAAACGGACGACCACGGTTGCGCTCGATCGCTCCTTATCGCATGGTTGCCTATCCCTATGACGTAACCAAGCCAGCAGTACCACGCCGAAAGGTGGCCACGGCTACAAGTTATAAATGCGGTCAAGATTGTGCTTCCTTGCCGTAAACGCGGGTGTGAGAGCAAAACGAACTCATCTGTACATCTTGCGCACATTAAAAGCTTTCCTTTACTAAAGAATGCCCTTAGCTAAAACTAACAGCGTCGATTCACTAATATTTCCTGGTAATATTACAGGGAAATACACAGGAACACTCCTGTAGGCGAAAAGCGTAGGCTATTCCCGGGAGGTGCTGATGTGACACTGTGTACGTCTCAAAATTCTAGCATATACGAGCTAGTTGAAAACATTTCGTAAAACTTAACTTGAGAAGTGTAAGCACGCAGAATCGTACACAGCACGCTGCTCTGCGGATATGCAATTATCCATTCGGCAGAGCCAACCCGAACCGCCCTTATTCTCACGGTCTCAAAAAAAAAAAGAAAAATGATAAGGAACTGCAACTTTTCTTGCACATGGAGAAGAACGAATCATAATAAAATTTATATCAAGTTTTCATTAACTCGCAAGAGCTTACGTCCATTACTGAAGTTAGGTAGGTTGGTAGTAAATGTTCCTAGCTCAAGGATAACTGTTAATTGATTTCTCAGGTTTAACATCCCAAAACCACGGTATGATTACGAGAAATGTCGTAATTGAGGACTCCGGAAATTTCGACCACCTGAGGTCCTTTAGCATGCACTGCCATCGCACAGTACACGAGCCTCAACATTTCGCCTCCGTCAAAATGCAGTAGCCGCGGCCAGGATTCAATACCATTACCTCCGGATCAGCAGCCGAGTACCATAACAACTAGATCACCGTGGCGGGGCACGGTTGATCCTCCTGTAATTAGAATCGGTATAACATGAAAGTAAAACCCACGTTCGCGAAGCTGTGGAATGCATAAGCGGCAATCTGGTGAATCGAGGGGCGGGAGATGTGTTGGGTACTCTGGACACGTGGACCCGTTGCAAGTAGACATAGGCGGCACCTCTACACTGCACAGAGATCCTCGACAGTTGTACACAAGCGAAAGTTCTAGATCTGCTCACATTTCTCGGGAGGCACTGCACTGCATGCACCAGAGCCCTGCACAAACCTGCCATAAACCAGGAGTGTCCGCAAACGGTGAAACCTTGGAAGCGAAACCGAACGGGTTTTCAGTGGATAGTTTTGTGAACATACAGTACGCTTCAGCGAAATGAGTTTCATTTCTTGTCGATGGCTGTCTTTGCTTTCTTGGAGCAGGATGCGTCGAAATACAACTTATGACACAAGACAAATTTCGTAGCTGCCATGGTTCTACTACATTGCCCAGGCTCTCGTCGCTAGCTATCGCTGCGATCTAGACGCTGAGACTACGGAAGCGCTAACTGCCGGTACGAATTAGCACGGCGATCTGCTTCGCTCCATTGTCCTTAGATGGCGGTACCACCGCTGCGAACTAAGAGTGTAGTGAAAGGAAAAGTATGGTGACTTAGGAGTAATTTTGTTTCCTAAACACCTTTGCTTTAACCGGACGTGAATTAGATGCATATTGTGAAGTGGCGTAGTGAAGATATAAGACCCGTCTGTTCCCTATATCTTTGTTGTGCCGGTGGTGCGATCAGCGGAGCTTCAAGCTCCTATCGTCGCATCCCGGATGCTCGTGGGTCCGAGCTAGTGATACTTTTGTTATTCTAAATGAGCGTTCATTTTTTCAGACGTCGACGTCCGTGACGGAAGTGCGTCAGTAATTTTTTTGGTGGACTCCGACGTAAAGCACATTCGTATTAAAACACCCGTGTACTGATGTGCACGTTGCAGAATCCCAGGTGGTTAAAATTACTCCAAAGCGCTCCACTACAGGTGTGCCTCATAATCATATAGTTATTTTAGCCCGTAAAAACCGTAAACTATTATTATTATTATTATAAACGCGTCAGAGGCGCGATCGAGTGGGTCGTTCCTGAACGAAGGGGACGACTTATTGTGTGATCGTGAAACCATGTGGTGTCTCGAAGTTTTTGCCGCAATCGACATAAACGCGTTTGGAATTTCTTATTCCAATCCCTCATGCTGTATTTGCAATATGATGCGGTCACTGCACGTGCTAGTACGAGGGATTGTTCTTGTCGTCGACGTCATCGTTGGGGCACCGGTTTCTGCACGGGACTTGCTTTCATCATCATTCATAGTTTTCTTTATGATGCTGGAGAAAACGCGGCTGTTTATGAATTAAACACACGGAAATCTTTTGCGGTGGCATCTCGACTTTGTTCATAGCATTCCACGCTTCTTCACTTAGTCAATAAGGTCATAATTATAACAGAAATTTATCGGGCTTTACGTTAGAAAACCATGATATGCTTATGACAGACGCCTTAGTGGAGGGCTCTGGAAATTTCGGCCCTCTTGAGGTTCTTTAACCGTCAACATTCCTCCTACATCAAAATGTATGATCGAATCCCGGCCGCGGCCGGGATTCGATCCCGCGACCTTTGGATCAGCATCCGAGTGCCATAGCTGCCAGGCCACCGTAGCGGGGCGGTAAAGAATTCTGATTTACGGAAACGACAACAGGGATTGCGTTATCAGCCAGGAGAGCTTGCCGTGGTAGCTTAGCGAATGAAGCGTCCGATTTTAGAGGTAGAGGACACGGTTTGTATTCCCGGCTTCGGCGGCCACGTCTTGATGAGGTGACACACAAAAGGCGCCTGTTTACTTAAACGTAGGTGAAGGTTAAAGAACTCTGGGATATCAAAATCATTCAGGATCCGATCACTACGGACTACCTCATAATCATATCGTGGACTTGACACGTAAAGTCCCAGAATTATCATCATACGGGGGGGCAGTGACTATCCAAATGAAAACACCTTGATCCGCACCACCTTTTTATATTTCATTCATTCGTACGCATTGCGTTTAGTTGTCATGAGTTTAAATAACCGCTAAGGTCAAGCTAGCTGCATATAGAATTCAACATGTTCACCCGTAACGCATGTTTTTGGACGCTACTGTATTTCACAGAGACCCTGTTCGCCTCCATTTGGCCGGGATTCTTCGTGGCATACCTAAACAGATATGTAGGAGATTCCAAAGACAGCGTAAACAAAAAAAAAAACTAGAAAGAAAGAAATAGAAAACGGTTTTAAAAAAAAGCCGGAAGCGGGCAGTGTGCTGCTCCTCCAACAAGCCTTCACCAGACGTCAAAAAGTGATGTCATCACGAAAGGACGAAGTCGCGCTCGTAGTCATTGCATGGCATCATCAAGCGGTGTCTTCATACGACAATGGCGTCATCATGCAGCGTAACTTTTGACGCGATGATGACACCGTGCAGCCTTTTACGTGATCTCGTAATGTCATCATGTCAGACGTGATGTCACCACTTTCTCATGGACGCCGATTTTCTTGCTTCGTGGGCCTTGTAGATATTTCGCATTTACGTGACCCACGACACAGCAATCGTAAAGGTAGTTTCGCACCGCCTTGGTGGATATCTCCTTTCGCAGCGCCGTGTACGGAAGTAAATTTTGAATGAACGCCTTGCGTGTAAACTTATTCCTAATTTTTTTTTTATCTTCCGAACGCCAGTTATAATTAAGTTCGTGTCATAGAGCCGCAAAACGAAGTGTATTCTTTTCTCAGGGTATTCTGTTCTCTCCTTTGCAGGTACGTACGTTCCCACTTCACATCAACCACACCAACACGGCGCAGAAAGTTGTGCTTTTCTTCGCAGGGATGCGTTGTAAAGGTAAGAATTGTAGAGTTTAGTATTGAGCTGCAGCAAAATATTTCATGTGAGGCGTTACTCATTAATTCGTTAACCTCCGTCATAGAAACAAATCCATGTTTAAAAATTGCTGCTAACGTTGTTGCTTTTACTGGGTTCCAGTCTTTATCAAGAAATATTCTTGATAAAGGTAGGTTCCTGGTAGTAATATTCAAGGTGTATTTGCCGAAATACTGATAGAGCTACCAATACCTTCAACCTTTAAGCTATAGGGTCGATGTTGAGACAAGCAACCGTGACGTGCCCTTCGTAATGCTCGCAGTCGCTTCTGCTTCCATCGGTTTCTTGTGTTTGCCATTTGCTAGCGAAGCCATGGCCAAGTACAATTACGTTGCTCCTTAGTAAGCCTCGCTCCTACGTCGCTGACTGGTTACGCAGCTTTGTGGCTTCGTCGTTGAGCTAAAGAACTGGGCAGTGAGCGGCTGCCCCATATCGGTCGTTTCTCGACTAAAGTTACCATTTTCAACCAACTTGATTAGGAAACCTCACTCGGCCACCTAAGTTGTGAATGCGCCTTGTTTTAGCTACCAACTTGGTGCTTGACACATTCGTGCGACAGTGAAAAGCGACTGGGAGATGTCTCGTCGTAGCGCCTCGATCGGAGTGTTTCGGGCGTCCATCGCCTCTGAATCGTGTGAAAGTCGATAGCACAGAAGGAACGACCACAAGAAGGACAGGACCACGCACAAAGCGCAGACTATCAACAGAGGTTTGTTTTTTCGGACCACAATTTTATTCGCTCGCACAAGGCCACCATGCACGTGCGAAAGATCACCTGTTAAGCAAAACAAGTTCATTAACGGAAAGGTTAATTGGTGGGGTGTTAATGCGTTCAAGGTGTGATGTCAACTTATGTCCGGTTTCACTAATATTTGTTACGGTCTTGTTGTGTGTGAATCATACAATGATGCGTGTGCTGAACACAGGAGCGTTATCGGAGATCTTTGTTCAGAACAGAACGGCATAACGCGTTGTTCGCTGAGTGCAACGTCATGAAGCGGGTGACCCGCGAAATTTCTCAGAATGGGTGGTCAATAGCAACCAATCGGCAAGCGCTGAACTCTCCGGAAGTTGACGTAGATCGTTAGTCGTGTGCTTGTGAAGAACGTACTGCAGAACTAAATGTTTTTTGCTTCATAATGATTGAAATTGTTGTGTCAAAGTGATGTCCTTGTTTGTTCTGGAGGCTGAACGCGTTATTGAATAAAAAGCTGCTAAGATTTACTGCGGTTAACTTTCTGCGCGTATTTTAGTAGTAGGTGGTGTCAAGGACAGCGCATGCGAAGTCGTTCACGAAGTAAGCGCATATTCGCTCGAACGGAACAGCTCTCGTCGTGTTTTCCCTCCTGCGGAAGACGCGTTCGAGTTCAAAATGATTGACAGGAGAGTGTCGTTATATTGAGGTCACAAAAAATGTGGCTACGACCCGCTGCTTGAGACGTTGATGTGCCCTAGGCCCATTGGCGTGCGCCGGAAACCGATGTCTGTGGTCGCGCTACGGATTCACATACGCGGGACTTCAAACATTTGCAGCTACGCTACGCATTCACATGCGCGGGAGTGTCCCGCGTATGTGAACCCGTAGCGCAACCACAAACATCGGTTTCCGGCGCACGTCATGGGCCTAGGGCACATCAACGTCTCAAGCAGCGGGTCGTATCCACATTTTTCTTGACCTCAATATAACGACACTCTCCTGTCAATCATTTTGAAGGTCACCTCTTGTCATTAATCCTCGGCGTTTTTCCACGATGCCTTCATACAGTTTTCGAAGAATGTTGCCGTAGTATTTGCCTGTAGCTGCCCTACTCTTTTCAAGGTACTCAATCAGCGTGATCTCCATTGCGTCCTAATGAAGTGTCGCCATCACTTTGCTCCCTGAGCTTTGGGACCTCGAATACCTCCACTCCGTAGACTGCCGTTTTGTTTCTGGATCCCACTGATACAGCCACGTCTTATCCCGTCACACGGTGAGAGAAAAAATCTCCTGGGTCGCTTGAATAGGGGTGCAAAAGTTTACTTGAAGAATCCACACGGTGGTTTCGATCTTGCGTTGAGAGGTTCCGTGGCATCCTTCGTGCCGAGAACTTCGACATAACCAAGACATCGTATGATAGTGAAGTCACTGCCTTAAAAAAATGTTCAATTCTCCGGCAACTTCGGGCACATTGGTTCCGAGATTATTTATGATGAGGCTCTCTGCTGAGCCTGAGCGGTCCAAATCGGTTGAAGTGGTCGGCCGCCTTGACCTTTGGTCGTCTTCCACGTGCACACGGCCACGTTTAAACTCACTGAACCACCGAGTAACTGTAGCTAATGGAGGACATTGATTGCCCTACACATTCACCATCCCGCTGTGGATTTCCTTGTCGGAACTTCCTTCTTTGCACAAAAATTCCACAACGTTCCGGTACTCGAGTAGAAGGAAGTCTTGTTTGACTGACTGATGCAGACCAAGTAACGAGCTGTAAGGCTTGATATTCAGACCTTCCTAGGCTGCAAAGATGACCTAAACAAAACGTAGAGAGAGCTCACTGTCAGATATTTTGTTATAGCCAAGTTGCAAAACTTTATGGATCCTCCCTCCCCTCGAATAATGAATCGCGGGAGAATCATCGTGCGCATTTTCACATTCTTGTTGTGTTCTATAAGACATCATTCATTGACCTGCCTGTCTGACCAAGATACTTCTTTTCGCATGCCTGGTAGCTTTGTGTGGTGGTGTGAAATTCTGGTCTGGAAAGATAAATCTCGGTTGGTACCGTCTGCGCGTTGTTTCGTCTTGGCTGGTTTCGGCGTGGTCATTTCCACTGCGCTATACAGCCTGATATCATGAATCAGCAAGCCCAAATGTCCACAGTCTTAGCGCTTCTCCTTGTCACGTGGTTTTTATGCAGGGCTCAGAAATAGTTACAACGTTTAGAGTTCGCTGTTTACGCATGAAACGCTGACATAACTATATGCGCTACTATGTGTGTAGCTACGCAAAGTGCATTCATTTCGTGACCGACATATGTGCGGCTACTGCGTCCTCGATAATGCCCCATTTTGTATAATGTTCATAACATAAAAAGGAAATTGTGGCACAAGTGTCGATAGAAATCAGCCCAGTTATTAGCAACTCAGTGTTTGACATGTCATCTCCGCACTGAAACAAACTGCCAAACGTATCGCGCAGGCCGGCGGGGCCGCCTTTCGTTTCGTTGAGAGCGTAGTTCGTATACAGTATGTGGTTTCAACGCATGGCGACAATTATTCTGAAGCGCTGCCTGAATTTGACAGCGATACTACTCAGTATGTTCGGCTTTTTGTCTGAATTCGGTTTTTGGTCGCCTTTTGTATTTCGGGTTCATTATACTTTCATTTATTATACATCAGCACACCGCTACGTAATATGCGCTGGAAACGCCGTGTTCTCTCGCTTGAGCTACGCTTCCATAGATAAACAAAAATCACCGTTCGGTTTAATAAAGATAAGATAAAGAAACCTGCCACGTTCAGTAAAGATAAAGAAGCGCCATCATTAAGGCATAGAAGAGCTAAAGGATCTCCACGTCTGTACCCTATATGCAGGTTATTAGCGTTCACGAGATGACTGTGCAAGCTGGCGAGCACTGCCGTCTCCTTTCCCTTCGATGTCTTTCAAGAAATATTTAAAGTGGAGATGTTTATGGGCTCGCCATCTCCATCCCCGGTGTACATTGTCGCGCAAGAAGGAAAAGCCTATCCACGTCTGTCCCCGACCCACTACCCACACTCGTGCCCTCAGCCCACTGCTGCATGTTAGTGGTAGCGATAGCGGTGCAAAATCGTGATAGTGTGCTTGACATCCTTGCCTGCGGTTGCGTCAACGTTAACCACTAATAAAAACAAAGCTTCGCTGTTCCCACCGTTTTCACAGCGTTGAACAGGTTTGATTTGTTGTTGTTTTTTAATTCGGGTTCTGGCAAAAAGCTTTAATTTAACTTTTAATCGAGCATGGGTCCGCAAAGATTGCATAGAAATTTCCCAAATCTCGCGAATTGTCCCACGCACAGCGGTCACTGACGAGTTCATAAATGTGGCGATATGGTAGGGTGCCCTGCTCGTTTTATAGAAAAGTTTTAAACCGCGACAATATTGCGCACAGTATTAAGTGCATCTGAGATGCTCAATTTCTGCTAGCACAAAGATCAACGATCCGGCAGTAAGCGGTGAGCATGACGCGGAAAAAATATAAAAGGAATACAAGAAACGACATCTAAGTCTTACAATTAGATGCTGCATAAAACATAACAAAACCTTTTTGGAACATTCAGATATTCTTGTCACTATATAGGTTTACATATCAACTTTAAATTAACATCAAGAAATGAGCTTTAAGGCAATGTTATGCGCAAGGCAAGTTCGAGCAGAATTGAACACTAGGAAATTGCAAAAGAGGTTTGCCGTAATCATGCTTGGTGAGAGGAACATTAGGTTTGCGAGTGGTTTTACCGTTTGAAGCACGAAAAGGTAGAAAGAGTAGACAAAGGAATTGAGTGCTTATTTTTACAACGAAGTCAATGCATTTTATATCCATGCAGAGCAATTTGTGCGGCTAGTCATAATGTGGTATGTCTTTTTAATCATTTTTAGGGCCGAGTTTAATAAACAGCTACTGGCATTGTCCAAAGAAAAACAATTGATTATTCGTAATGCGCCTTTCCGTAGCTGTCTGATTGGTTTGAGGTAGCTCCTACAAGTCTTATTCCAAAATATATTAGGGTGCTATAAATGACCTTGTATCGGTAGTATTCTATACCCGAAATTTACGAAGTATACACGAAGAGTGTGCCCTTGTATGAAAGGGAATAAAAGGGCGAGCGAAATAGCGGCCGTGCGTGACGTCAACGGAATTATCTTGCGACGTGGTATGTGTGCAGTAAGATATCGCGTCTACATTCGCAATGTCTGCTGTGCGGTTTACTATGCGACATGTGAGCTCTTCGAAACAAGCGACATCTTCGCACGTACGCCTGAACAGCAAGTGCACGCCTATGTGTAGAAACGTACGGCCGAAAGTGAAAGTTCTACGCAGAGATTTCTTAGCTGCAGTGAAGCTGCTTGACTCCAGCCACGTCCCTTTCTTTTTTTTTTTTTTCACTGGGAAAAGGGAATCGAAGTAGCTGCCATCAAACGTGAGCCGTTGAAGCTCATTGAAACCTGCTGACATAGATTTTTTCTGTGCTGTGGTTTATTGTAGCACACCTCCTACCTCCTCTTCTAATTCTAATTCGGGAATGGTGAACGCAACTACCAGCGCTGTTTGTTACTGGTTAATGTTGACTGTGTTAGCTAAATCATGCTTAATGTTGTGAATTACGTGTTATTTGTTAGTGTCGGCTGATTGTGTGGTGTGCATGCGCTAATCACTTCCCTGCGACGCAGGGCAGTGCAGCTATGTTATGAGCAGCTAGCGACGCTCATATACATAGGTAACAAAAGAGAACGGGGGGTCCAAACTAACTACGAATGCTGACCTACGCACACGTGTGATCCGCTTCCTATATATATTCCCTGAATCTGACGCCAAACTATAAGAGAAGCTCAGGGGAAGATGGAGGCTTGAATCGATGAACAGATTGAACAAAGACAAGTCCACTTGTCGAAACGTTGGCTCCTGCGACATTCCTTGTTCTACATCGTTTTTAGCGATCTGTTCACTGAATATGGCGCGTGTGATGGGAAGCAGTTCAGCCAGAGCAACCACATTCCACTTGCTTTCGTGCGTAGCTGTACGCAGCAGGAGTGCTTAGCCCGAGATGCATATAGGCCAGGCGCACTGCTTAAAAAAAAGAAACAGCATCTTCCCAAAGGGAACCCTGATGGGATGCCAAGCAGCAGCGTTGCGCACGGGTGGCGTCGCGGGTTGAACGGCGCTAACGCGGGGGCTGCGGTGAGCGCTGGAAGATTCGTTTAAAGCGATGGCTGGCGTAGGTCTTGTAGTTTCTTCAGAGTGGGCACGGGCGCTAGACCGGAGCTGGCGCGCGTTTCGCCTTGAAGCGGCGAGCGCGCGGCAGGTGAGGGAGAGAGTGACGTCAGCGCGCACTGCGAGGGGAGCGTGACGTCAACGCGCAGCTGCGGCGTGACCTGCTTGGCACCGCTCCAACACCTGCGGCGAGGGGAGCGCGTTGCGGCGCGTTCGTACGGACGGAGGGACAGCGTTACACAGGCTAGTCAAAGAGCTGCTTCGCATCTAAAAGAAAGAAAAAAGAAAAGAGAACCAGAACGCACGTTTTACTTCTAAGAAAAACATTAACAGAAAAGAAGTGTTCAGACACTCCCGCATTTGATACAAAAAGCAAACGAAAAAGGTAAGGCTTGTAATCACAAAAGTTGTCCTAGCGTGCGGTTGTCCGGATGGTACTCTGCTCAGCGCCTTCGGCACTCGGCCTCTAACAGGTCGTTGAACACGTGTCTACGCTGATGTGTTTACCTGCACTCTTGTTTTTTCTTCAGCGATAAGAAGTACAGTCAGGGGCCCAACATAAACAAAACGAGGCAATCTCGGACGCGATCCGCGCAAATCTCGTGTCTGGCCTCCTTTATATTTGATAGGCTGGCATAATTCACCGATGGCCTACCGAGCACTTATGCAGATCTAGTCTGACTGGTCCAGCGATTGCTTTCGGCGTATCTCCTTTACATTCTTTTCCCATACAGCTAAGTGCATTTGTGGTTCCTTCATGAATAGCCCGCATAAACAGGACGTCCTTGCAACTGCTTATCTTTTCTTTAAATGCGACGGTACACCTATATGGGCTCAAAAATGGGTTTGCGCTTCGCTCGTATGATGCTGGCCACCTCGGTTGCGCCGCCGTCTCTATCGCGTCGTCGTCGTTTGGCCATCTCCTTTTCGTCCTTTCCACATAGCAAAACAAGCCTTTACCCACGGCTGCCATGAGGGAATAAACCCACCTTCCTTAGGTATTCCATGCAGTGAAGAGGCAGCCGCTATAAACACTGAGCTATATCGCTTACCATCCGTTTTGGATGCAATGTCCCTCTGGCGTTGCAATAGCCCCGAGGGACATTGCAGACCCCGGAAGTCTGTGCACGTATTGAGGCAACGGTAAGCAGTGTGCTGTTTAGCCGATAAAGACAGCGCTCTAACGCATCGTAACCAGAATCGTAGCCACAGGAACAACAATGACAAATCACAGTTGCGATTATTTCATTTAAAAAAAAATTCTGCAGATCCCACGCATTGTGGGAATCGTTGTCATGCGAAGCAGTGTGGGAGGAGATTGCCTATGGTGAATCGTGTGGCTTTCAGCGAAGTGTTACGGGTAGGATGAACGTCTTAGGGAAAAGTGCTTTGATTGATTGATTTGTGGGGTTTTACGTGCCAAAACCGCTATATGATTATGAGAGACGCCGTAGCAGAGGGTTCCGAAAATTTCGACCACCTGGGGTTTTTTAACGTGCACTGACATCGCACAGCACGCGGGCCTCAAGATTTCACCTCCATCAAAATGCAGCCGCCACGGCAGAGATTCGGTCCCGCGACCTTAGGATGAACAGCAGCCGAGTGGCATAACCACTTGACCGCCGTAGCAGGGCTTTGTGCAAAGTGCATGAGTATAGGTCTATACTCAACGGGGGTTAACCAAGAGACTTGACCGCACTGTGGCGACTAAATGGTAGCTCACATCAGGGCGTAACACTGACACTCACGTTAGTGCACAGCACGGCCCTTATCGAAGAGAAATGCAGGCTATGCTGCGTCGATGTGCGTATCATGTGCGTCGTCCGTCGAAGTATTCCTACAGAATCGAGCACTTTGACAAAAGCATGCCGAGTGCTACTAGCGCTTGACATACACTACAAGCGCAACTGACGTTACACAAGGACCATAATCATAAATGCTGGGGAATTGAGTTTATTACTATAGTTACCGTGCAGGAGGAGCCCTCGTAGCCTAGCGGTAGCGGCTTGCTTGGAACCCCGGGGGCTTGGGTTCGATACCCGCCCATTGTTTTGCTTGGTAGGTTGGCTTCGGAAGTTAGAGCTCGTTCGTATCTGCCTGTTCGTTTGTTACGTCTACATTTCAATCCCATGCTACGACAAACGGTATGCCTTCGTTGTTTCAGATGTGTTCGAATAATGTGTCACTTGTCTACTTTAGTTGTCCCGAGATTGACATTAGCTGCATGAAATTCTAACACCGGGAGCGCATACGCGAATACCACAGGGCCGAGCATTACGATTATGAATCATATGTGATTGCATTGTCGTTAAGTGTGTGGTATATGACGAGTATATCGTGCTTCTGCATTCGTACAGTACTATCCAAACCTTGGTGCATATCGGGTGAGTGAGACGGCTAAGACAGCACCGATACGTAGATAGATAGATAGATAGATAGATAGATAGATAGATAGATAGATAGATAGATAGATAGATAGATAGATAGATAGATACGGTCAAAGTTGTTCGACTTCGCCAAGAAATGCTTCGCATTTAAAAGTACGCAGCTTCCGCTAGGTCTCTCAAGGCCAGATCACAGCGAAGCTGGCCGATAGTTTAGTGAAACAAGTCACTAGATAGTCATGCGATATTTTCATGTGATTTTGGCGGGGGCATATCACTTGACATTGCGTTAACCGATTTTGGCGGAAACATGTCACATGACATTTTGTTATGTGGTTTTGGCGGGAACATGTCACGTGATCACCCAAAATCACATAACGCAATGTCACGTGACATGTTCGCGCCAAAATCATGCAACGAAATGTCACGTGACATGTTCCCCCCAAAATCCCGTATCGAAATGTCACGTGACATGTTTCCTTCAAAAACACGTAAATAAACGTCACGTGACATGGTCCCGCCAAACTCAATTGACATGTTCCCCCAGAAATACGTAACGAAACGTCACGCTACGTGTTCTTGCTCAAGTCACGTAACGCAATGTCACGTGACATTTTTCCGCCAAGATCACGTAACATAATGTCACTGGACATGTTCCCCCAAAAATTACATAACCGAACGCCATATGACGTGTTCTTGTCCAAATCACGTAATGCAATGTGACGTGACATGTTCCCGCCAAAATCACGTGTCGGAATGTCATGTGACATGTTCTTCCCCAAGTCACGTAACATAATGTCACGTAACGTGCACCCGACAAGATCAATAACGAAGCGTCACGTGACATGTTTCTCCAAAAATCACAACTAAACGTCACGTAACATGTTCCTGCCGAAATCACATAATGCCATGTCACGTGACGGGTTTCCGCCAAAATCACGTAACGCAATGTCGCGTGGTATTGCATGATACATAGAAAATTACGGCTGGCTTAAACAACTTCGCTGTTAAAAGTAGCATGATAGAGTTTTTTACAGTTAGCAGCTTCATTGCTAAAACCTAATGTTTCTGTGAATGGATTGACGGCCACGAACATCAGCGGAGTGTCCTTATTTTCCTTTCAAATAGTTCTTTTTTTTTTTTTGACAGATCAGAAGAGGCACATACTTTGTCTCTCGACATATCTTTTTAGTTAAAAACATTAAATTAGTGATTCTGATTCCTCCCTATGTTAAACATGTATTTGCCTACTGTAGCCTGAATTGTTAATAAACCGAATCATCGATTAGGCTACTGCTACTAGATCTAATGAACTATAATTCCATGACTAGATACCTTGATATGTGAGAGGTGTGTGTTCTGTCGCATCATTCTTATCCTATATTGCACATCCAATTCCATGCACCGATCGCGCACATAATTTCACTTCAATAATCGAATATATCAGTTGGACAAATGGTGCACGTATATGTCACGCTAGAGGTCATGCCGCTCATCTTATTACAATTACTTAGGTTCATGCCCCATTGATGTCGGTCTCACGAAAGTACAGTGAGATACCCTGCAAGCATAGGTCACGACACTTCGTCTGTATTTTAGCCATGGATACTACATAGTCGTTGATAGGATGTGGCTGCTGTCAGATGCCGTTTTCTTCTTTTTCTTCTCTTAGTGTCGCAAACTGATCAAGCCGGCGCTCAAATCACCACGTACGTGCTAATTCTGCTCCAACCTGCTACAGTAGCGAGTTTTAGTATATCGGAAAGCAGCAAACATAAAGATTTAGCGTTAAGGTTAACGTTACGGTAAAGCTGGGTGCACTTAGCGGCACAAACTAGACTTTTAGTATAGCGGAAGAGAACGAAACGCTAAAGCTAATGCAAAGGCATGTACGGCGACAGCTACACCTTAAGACAACTCTTATTAAATCCCTAAGTGCGCCACAAAATCATTGAGCCAGTATCGTGCGAGTGTGTTGTTAGGTGCTGTGTCGGCAGACCCGAAAAACATCGCTTCGTTTCAAAATGCCGCCATCGAGTCTCCTTTCTGACCCGTACTGCCTGTGATTTTGAAGTTGCGATGACATAGGAGCGCTTATTTTATACTTTGGAAACCAGAGAAGCTGCGCAGGCAGTCCATGTCGTCGAGGCTATGCCGTATACGAGAAATTTCGCCGACATTTTCGCTTTGAGAAGGCGGATTTTCCACTTGTCATCAGCGCCCCGGAGCTTCCGCAACACTTCTCCAGTGCCCAGGGGGTGCGCATCTGTGCATGTGCCTGCGAAGGCTGGCTTATCCAAGTCGCCTTTGTGACTGAAGGAATACTTCGCCAAACAGTACTGTCATTTCAAGCATTATACATGCAGTATAATGCACCACACTACTCGTCTCGGCTTTATTTAATTGGTTGTAGCTTGAAACAGCCGATGTACAAAAAGAAAAAAACCCGGTGGCAGTGCCGCCATCTCGACGAGACTACCGTAAACGTGAGCAAAGCGACATGGCATCTGAGATTTCGAGCGCTGGCACGCGCAGTCTCGAAGGCCGTGAAAGCGAGTGCACTCACATTTTAAGCCTTGTGTGGCGCTTACGGAGAGCGTATCTTGAAAACGGCGATACATTGTCAACAATACACGGCTGGCGAAGCTTAATTAGCCAAACCTAAGGCAAATAAGAACATGAGCGGGTAATGAATGAGCTTAACAATGCAGGCCGATGTCCCGACAGATCTGAAGAGAGTGGTCTCACTTCGACTGACGCCGCCATCTTGCCAGCCGTACGGGTCCCTTTGCGAGCGTTAGCGTTGAACGATATCTTCCGAAAATAGCGTAGGCACGTAAGGATATCGTATACGTTAACGTTCTGCGCATGCGCGGTGTGTTCCACGGTAACGTTAACCTTACGCTAAATCTTTGCGTTTGCTGCTTTCCGATATACTAAAACTCACTGATGTCGTAATAGGGAGTTTTAGTTTGTCCGGTAACACGCAATACGCAAAGCACTTTCCGTAGAGCGGTATACCGGGTGTAAACAGCGCATGCGCAAACATGGCCGACCACCCTGAGCATACGCCTTCCGCTTCGACTCTTTCGAGTGGTCGTCGCGCGCTCCGTAGTCCACGAGTTACTAGAGAGTTTTAGTTTGTCCGTAAACTTCTTTACGTTTGCGGGATACCGGTTTACCGTGCGTGTTTACGGTGGAAGTAGAACTGCTAGCGCCATCTATTCGCGATTTGCTTAACTACAAAGCATTCGATTTTCTTTTTAGTAGCGTGAGCGTTTTCTTCGAAAAAGGTAATGAAAGTACTCAGAGTCAATTATTATCTCACGTCCAATACTTTACACTAGGAGTCAAGCAAAACGGGCACGCAACAATAATATTAGTTTTCTGTGTGCCTGGTTAGGTTCCGCATCATCAGGTGTCGCCACCAGCGCTGCTGGTCACGTAAACTTTCCCGTTGAACCGGTATCCGTAAACGTGAAGAAGTTTACGGACAAACTAAAACTCTCTACTAACTGACGGTTGTATTTGCTTTAGTTTTGTATCATGAAGCTTCGACAGTAAAGCCTCCGAGGCAATTCGGCACCGTTTTTGAGCTTAGTGAGTGGCCGCCGGAATTTCGTAGGACATGCATCACACGGTCTTGCTTGTTCTGTTTAACACCCATCGGTGGCGCCACTTGACTGTACAAAAAAAAAATAGCGTTATACGTTATCCGGGATCCGGTACGCCTTTGCGCACGCGTTTTACCGGACACGTTAAAACTCCCTAATATGGGAATATGGCCTTCTGCTATTGAAAATACGAGTTCGCTAGTTCGGTGGATCGATCCCCAGAACTTGGGGATCAAACGTTTCTCTGGGAAGGTAGCAAATGGGCTAGTAAACTTAGGCTAATGTGGAGTCTTAATCTATGACCTCGACCGTAACTCTACAGATAACTTTTTTAATGCGGTACTTATTACGCCTTCCGGGTACATGGTGAAGAACACGAGAAGTACCATGTACTCTTGAAGGCCTTGCTTCCACCTTACTCAGGCAGCCCGTACTATATAGCTTCTAGTACATGTGCCATGCTATAAGCGAGCAAATATTAGAAACACTATTAAATCTAAATTCTCCAGTGGTTAGGAGAAGTCATTAAACCGGCATACGTGGTTTAAAAAGCAATAGCTGATAAGCTGTCGATTAACCAACACTTAATTCACTGCGTATCGCCCGCCTACCTTTTTCCTGACTTTGATGTTCGCCTTGCCACACTCCCATTTGCAGCTCCCGTAATGCATTTGCCGCAATGCGTGGGCGATTGCGAATGCGCTCTGAACGGGTCCTTCTTCTGCAGGGGCACCCTTTTATTCGGTGCCTTTAATCTTATACGAGCCGCCAGAACTCTCATCCGAAATGCCTGAGTACGATTAGCCTGCCGTCTGTCGCACTACAGCCGCTACCCACGAAACATAGAAATGAACGTGAGCGGAAGTTAGGCGGCACCGAGTGAAGCAAGTCAGAGAGAACAGTTTGTGGGTTCGTGGATTTCTGGCGCTGTCGTACATTATCGGGAACGCAAATCTTTAGCATCAGAGTCGCCATTCTGATCCTTTGTTGCTGAACGTGTGCAGGCGGAATACATTGGAGACCATTGAACGGCTGAAGTGTGCGTGTTAAGGTAGGATTGAGCGCTAGGATTATGAGAAACTCATCAAAGTATATACTTTAATGATCTCTCTCTCTCTCTCTCTATATATATATATATATCGACTAAACCTTTTTCTTGCTGAAACCAAAGATCACTCTCTTCAAACTTTTATGCGAATTACCGGCAAAGAGCACTACAGAACGAGCTCTAAGCTCTATTTTTACTTGGGCTGCTAAATTGCGAAAATGATAGGTAAATGTGGGTCGAAATTGGATTTCCGTCAACTTTGTCCCTGTCTAGCCACACGGTTTCTGCTTTATAAATTCCCCACGTATTTTTATCGCTTAGTATGCGAATTTAGAAAGTCAGAACTGCCATTATATTTCCCATACTAGAGTTGGTGTTTTTACTAAATATTGTTAGATATGCTACATTTTGTGATGTTTTGTCGTGGCTAAAAATAATTTAAATGGAAAAATAGATCGCCAGGCTATTTTAGTAATGAAAGATCGACACTTTTAGAATGAGCATAAAATTCTGCTGTAGCGATGGCTCAAACAAATGATTTTGTATAAATTTATCTGCGCGGCATAATTTCGCTTTCCAGAGCGAAGTTCGAAGCGCCCTTACGGCTGGTTTCCGAAAATCTTTTCCCGAGAAACGATCCTGCAATAATTAGGTTTAGCATGCAGTTGTAGGAACATCATTTCTTTCAGCCAGATTGGAGGTGCTGGAAAAACACGCAAAATGCGCTGCTACACTTGATATAGAATGACACACACACTCTATATATATATATATATATATATATATATATATATATATATATATATATATATATATATATATATATACTTTTTTGCAACACGCTCAATGATTTGTGGGGTTTAACGTCCCAAAACCACCATCCGATTATGAGAGACGCCGTAGTGGAGGTCTCCGGAAATTTCGACCACCTGGGGCTCTTTAACGTGCACTGACATCGCACAGCACACGGGCCTCAACATTTCGCCTCCATCGAAATGCTGCCGCCGCGGCCGGGATTCGATCCCGCGACCCTCGGATCAGCAGCCGAGCACCATAGCCACTAGACCACCGTGGCGGGGCGCAACATATTCAAGTCGCTTAGGAAAATGTTCCCTTTTGCCGTGTTCCCTATAGTAGCTTAAGCGAAATGGGAAAGCAACATCTACCGTACGCAACCGTACACAAGTACGAGAGATGTATTCGCTGTACTGACGGGGAACAAGGCATTATGTCGTACTCTCAGTGTAATGGCTGGCGAGACATGCATCGTCGTTTAGTCGCTGATCACGCCACATTGCAACAAGGCGCACACAACCTGTATTCTTAGTTGTCGCTGTGCCACTGAATATGTGCTTTTAGTTTCTTTGCAGCATCTGCGTACGACATCCGTCCGTGAAAAAAAAAAAAACGGCTTCTTCTTTATTGACACCTTTCTCCTTCTTAGCCTTTTCGGCCCTTCTTTTAGTTGACATTTTTTTTTGTATGTCGGTTATTTCTTCATAAGCCGCCTCTTTCATAGATCCTACTACAAATCATCCTGAGAGTCTTATTTCTAGGCGCAAAAAAGAAGCGCTGGCAATTCTGTCATAACAAGGTACGTCCACTTTAACAAGCCACGCTAATTCAATGCTTGTTTTTAAAAGAAGCAGACTAAAGGAAAGAAACAGAAACAGCGTCTGCTATAATTGAGCGCCACACGACTTTACTTGGTCCTCTAATTGGCCTAAGGCATCGCGCTGTCAAAGAACTCGTTGACGCTTAAAATACATACAGCGGGGAAAAAAGAGTGAGAGTTAGATAGTGGAACCCGGAGACAAAAAGGAAAAAGTGTGGGCAGCTTGCACTAGTGGTGCAAGGCTTGATTAAGAGCGGAGCCTGTGGCCAACCTAGCTTCTTCCGGCTTCCGTAAGCTCAACTAAGTCACGTGATTTGTCACCTCACTATCTGTTCTTTGGTTTCGCGGGAACATGTCACGTGATTAGCCGTTATTAAATTGTTTTGGAGGGAACGTATGTAACTTGAATAGCTGTCACGTCATGTTACGTCCCTTGGGTCACGTGCCTCTAGGTTCAAGTTGGCTTGGCGGGCAATGTCCAGTTGTGACGTCCTCCTCCCCCTCCTTTCTCTCATCACCATCACTTTCCTTTCCCAACCCCTTGCTATACATTAAAACCTCGTTATGACGAACTTCCGGGGACCACCGAAATTTTTTCGTCGTTCTGAAAGATCGTTATACTGAAAGCAGCGAAACTGACTTTGACCGACCGAAATTTCGTTGACTGAAATATTCTACTTTTGCAACGGCGCGTCCAAGACAGCGCGCTGGGCGTGAACGGTCAGGCGTCTTGTTTCTAACATATCGGATGCGCCGTAGCTCAAGGAGGGCATAGTCGGCAAAAACGCGCCCAAAGAACTGCGGGAACGAGCGCTGGTGCATTGTAAACGTTATTGCTGTCGCCGCACGTGATGCATCACTCAACGACGCAGGGCTTTGCTGCGGTAAGGGAGTGCACGTGTTTAACCTTCAAGGTCAGCGGCGTGATCACAAGCTAGCATCGAACCTGCATGATCAGATAACTTTTGCTCGCAGCGCGAACGCCTGCGCCACTGTTTACAATTACGAAAGTATAGAACAAGAAAGAGACTAAAGTCGGTGCACGAATTGCCATAGCAGTAACCAATCGGACGTGCGAATACGTCGTGACAGCTTGATTTTCCGAGTCTAGGTCCTAAAGAATGTCCGCTTTCTGGGTCAGCAAAACAAATGTTCCTTAAAAAAAAAAAGAAAGAAACTCATGTCAACACGCACGCGGGCACCGCGCGCAATCGCTTTGCGATCGTTGCGATACCCCGTAACGAATAAAACGAAAGGCTGACAGAACATGCACAACCAACGCTGAAAGAAGTAGGAAAACAATGGAGGCGTTTTATGCTTTGGCATCTCGGCAACAACAACAAAAAAAAAAGGGGGGGGGCAAAAAAAAAGGAAAGAAAGAAAAAGAAAGCTCCCCACCATCGCTTTGTTACGACAGTCTCGTTTTTCTTCCCCCGGACCTACCCGAGCCCCGTGGGCTGCGTCATGGTCCCTGCATCTGTGCTCTTCAAATCTGAAATGTCAGCGGCCCACGAGAGAGAAAGCAAGCTTCCCTCCCCGTGTTTTTGTTTGATCGCTCGTACCATCGCGGGTTTACGGCTGAGCAAGGCATCCGCACCGAGTACCGTCAGCTAGTAAGACCCTCCGGTTTCGGCGGCCGATTCGCTGAAATAAAAGTATCTGCGGACATCCGTTCGTAGTATTGAAGCATTGTTAATATGATGCGGAACAAAACATAAGTATCGCTATTCTGAAAAGCTCGTTATTCTGAAGTACGTTGTAGTTAGTGTGAGTGAGTGAAGTAACTTTATTTTCTCCACAATAGACTCGAGTGAACTCAACGTCACCCGGCTAGGTCCAGTCGGGGACCGTCAGATCAAACCTGACGGCCCTCTGGCGGGCTCTCTGGACGGCCAGGATTTGGGAGGTCCGGTCTACTTTGTAGTGAAATAATTTTACATTGAAATTATAGCAAGTCGGCCCGTGATTGCTGAAAAGTTGGTTAATCTGAGAAGTTCGTTAATGTGGTGTTCGCAGTAACAAGATTTTATTGTACTACACTACACAAGGCTATGCGATGCTGTGCTTTGTCCCTTCCTCCTCACCCTCACGTTTTTCCCACCCGATTGCTGTTTTATAGCAATCTATGCTGCGCTATGAAACGCATCCGCCTTTATGTAGTAGTTGGCTGAGGACATGAGCGCAAGAGAAGAAAAAAGAGCACGCGCAAATGCTGTGCATTCATAGAAGTAGCGGACGCGCATATATTTCGCGACGATGATAATTCTTTCTACTGGCACATAACACGTAACGGCCGGATTAAAGAGCTGCGCTCTTAAAATGCCATTGTAATTCGTGTATTTCGCGCACATAGACGCGAACGCTCGATGGCACACCAAGCAGTAACGCATAGCAAGTAGCAGGAGAGAAAGAGAGAAGGGCTTGCAAGCAGTCTTTCGAATCTAGCAGCACCTCCCGGTATAGTAGGCTGCCCCTTTCACACTCCTTTTATTAAAGAAGCCAGCTTTACAGGGACAGACTTTACCGGATTGTAGTTGTTGAAGAAATATGCCCGCCGAGTTGCCACGGAGTCATCAACCTGTAGTTTTCAACAACACGAGCAAAAAAGTGGAAAGCCGCGCAGTGTTCCCGTTATTTAGTCACTGCGCAGCCCGGTACCACCCACCGTAGAAATGGTAAACCAGGCAAGTTGAAAAAGAGGAAGGACACGGCATGCCAGATTCTGGCTTCCAACATCCAAACCGAGGCGGTGGCAAGTCATTTACAAACAGAGCTAGAATAGGCTGTAAATGTTTCTACGGGATTAATGGGAACTCACTAATCTCATGAAAAGGCCATGAAACCGTTGCTGCACATTTTTCTCGACATACAAAGGTTTCTGTGAACTGCCGTAATGGAAACGCTCTCACTGCATGTGGCATAGAAACGCACACTTTTGAGCGAACGCGCCGCACTGGAGCGCACGCAAGCTGATGTATACGCACCCCGGCACTGCAGAACTGCAACACGGGGCCACGAAAGTATGAAGGCACAGGAACAGAAATAAAGAAAAGGAGCTGTGCGTTTGGAAGGCCCCGTGCGTTCGCGGTATATTCACATGCGGAATTAACGAGAAAGAATTTTCGCGTGCAGCTGTCCAAACATTTACCCTCGCCTCTCTTTGCCGCACGTGTTGAGCCGCCAGAAAAGTTGTGCAGGAAAAAAAAATCAACGGAGAAGTTCGCGAGCGCATGCTACCCCCTTCACTGTGGAAGCCGCATATAGGGACACAGTTCACGCGCGCCATCTGTGAAACAGCGAGCAATACTCTTCGATCGATAGGAGCACATAGGTGCAGTACTTTGCCGCCAGATGTAGCGCTGCTCTCAGCTTCAGTGAGAGCCTTCCTTTTGTCTCCGAACGTAGCCTGCGAGATTGGTTCCGCACTGCTGTCGCTCAACAACGAGCCTCGCCCCAATCTTGAAGCCACGATACGATGGGCGTCTGACACTCGTGAGAGCTCGAAGAGGTGGCGCTGCTATGCACACGTACAATGCACACGACAGATCCTAGTTTGATTGAATGTACAGATGTCGACGCAGGTGTAGCTGTGGACACTACCCTACAGGAGGCCATGGGTATCAGGGGTAACACGGGAAAGCTGAACATGTCGGCGATAGAGATAAGTAAAAGGCGCTTAGAGTATTGGTGGCGCAAAAGTATGGAGCAAACAGAAGCGCAAGGTAGTTCGGGTAAGATTGTTACATCACAGCGGAACCGATAATAGATAAAATAGGTAGGCGAGGAGAAAAATTAGTTGTGAAAATATGTGTGATTTGGGAAAATAAATGTTTGCAGAGGAAAAAGAAATAAAGCTAGAGCTTAGTGGCCCGGCTACCGCCCCAAGAATATAATGCCTTGAGGAAGAAAGTAATAAGGAGCTCTGTTTTGCACAATTTTTCCCCAATAATCTGCATCTTTTTCCTTGCACCATGCGCAGCATTGTAAAAAGCAGTTTTTCAAGATCGCCTTCTACTTTTCTCTCTCTCTCTCTCTCTCTCTCTCTGTTTTGAAGTTAAGGAATTGAAAGCTTGATTCCAGGAATTGCTCATTTCGTACGACATTACGCCTTTCTTTCTTTTTCACGCAATAGTTTACGGGCTCATTAATGGGCTTCGGTAGTCGGAGTTCGTGGGACAACTTCAGGACGATGCAGCGTGCAACGGAATGAAAAATGATGCGTGAAAAATTAAGGTATAGCTAAGCCAGCAAAATGGATCAGGGAACAAATAGGGGTAGCTGGTATTGATGCGACAAGAGGATAAAGTGGTCTTGCATAGGACACGTGATGCGGAGCACAGGCATCCAGTTGACAGCGGAGGACGACAGGATGGATACCAAGAAAAGGGAAATGCAGCAGAGGTAGACGGAATGTTTGGTGGGGTGATAAGATTAAAAGCTTCGCATGCATAAAATGGAATCAACTTGCGCAAGACAATGCAAATTGGATATCAAGTGGGAGAGTTCTTTGTCCGGCAGTACACATAAAATAGCTTGTTAATAATAATAATAATAATAATAATAATAATAATAATAATAATAATAATAATAATAATAATAATAATAATGGTTTGGGCATTGAAAATGTACAAGCGGGGTATCTGAAGCGGCCGCGTTCGTCTCCTCAAAGTGTCTCAGACGGAGTCGAATGCAGTCAAACCGCTAAATGGCATGAAAACAGCTGAAATTTTAAAAATAATCCCACTTTTCTCGCTCATAAGGGAGTTCAGCTTAAGAAAATCTTTCCGTAATCTCGGCGATAAACATGAGAAAAGTAGGTCAGGTCGGCTGTAATTTTATAATATGTTATTTGTCGGTCTATGCTTACAGCTGGTTGGAACGCATGGCGTAAGTGGTAATGCTGCTGGCTTATTTGAGAGCTTGCGCCTCATTTGACATCACGTAGTTGTTTTATTAGTTTTTTCATATAAACGTGGTTTTTGCTTGACCGGCTTCACATGCCCTATTTATTCTGTTTGCGGGTGTATGTGTGTATTTTAGAGACTACAGAACGCTTAAGAATTGTCTGAGACAGATGTACAACGACTGCAGTCCTTGAGCTGGATTACTCCGAGCAGCATACATTATTTACTTATGCTTGAGATATGAGTATAATAGTTTGCTAGGTACACGTTTAACTTGTTACTTTATGGCAAATATTGCTATTTACGAATTGCAGCCCGCGAGCTTGCTAGTCGTGATAATAATGAAGGGTATTTCAGTGTGCACATGAGACCAGTTTCGAAATTCCATTCCTAAAGAACACCACGGGACAACTGACTGTTCCATTTTTGTTTTGTGCCCCAATGGAGGAAACGACGTCTTGTTAAAAAATAAAGTAACTGGCACAACAGTTGATTTCTGCCGCATTTAGAAGCGCACGTTTAGTTTCGAGTGGATGTGCTTGAAGGATCACTTGTTAACATTTGTCCGTTAAAATATGTACAGAAAGGTATTTAATTGAAATAAGAATTTTATAGCTTAGTTAATTACTAGCTTATGTATTTGCGCTTCTCCTTCATTTCATGGCCTCCACTTGCAGTAATCGAGCTCCGGCATTATAAATAATGCTAGCCCGTAACAGGAAATCTTCTTCAGTGCGTCAAAGAATGCGACCTATTCATCGTATTCGATTATGCCTCCGCTATCGGGTTCGTCAGTTTTTAAATCATTCAGGGTTTCCTGAATTTATATGGTTCTGGTTCAGTCTTAGCTCAGTCTTAGGTCTATCGCAGGACATTTGAATTTGCATTATAGGGACAGGATGTTTCCTACATAGCAATGTCCGCCGCTGTGGGGTTCCGTGCCGCTCCATGTAGAGCGTTCCCCTGCCCTCGCCCCGCCACGGTGGTCTAGTGGTTATGGCACTCGGCTGCAGATCCGAAGGTCGCGGGATCGAATCCCGGCCGCGGCGGCTGCATTTCGATGGAGGCGAAATGTTGAGGCCCGTGTGCTGTGCTATGTCAGTGCACGTTCAAGAACCCCAGGTGGTCGAAATTTCCGGAGCCCTCCGCTGTGGCGTCTCTCATAATCAGAGCTGGTTTTGGGACGTTAAACCCCGCAAATCAATCAATCCCTTGCCCTCGACCCTTCGAACCACTACCCACTGCGGCGTTCGACTCACTTTTGCCCAGAGCCCCCTCTACATGATAGTGACTATGCGAAGGCAAGATAGATAGATAGATAGATAGATAGATAGATAGATAGATAGATAGATAGATAGATAGATAGATAGATAGATAGATAGATAGATAGATCAGCTTCAGTGAGAGCCCTCCTCCCCTTCGGTTCTGTGAAACACAGGAGAAGCAAACCTCGGCTGTTACAGCAGAATTGAAACTGGGTGCAACTGCCGTCTGGTTTTTCCTAAAGGTGTTTACTTCATCAATCAAATCGGAAAACAATTTTTTTTAATTGAGACGTTATGACGTTAGCCTATCTGCTAACCTCGCACACGAACTCCCTCGAAGAAATACTTTGCTGCTGCCGAATTCACATTAAATGACTCGTCAATAAGAAGCTGCTAACTAACTTTTTCATTGTCAACTTTGAGGCGGATTATATAAGAAATTTGTAGGGCGTCACGATTTACTGCACTCCCAAATTTTAGACGTTCGAAATGTTGCACGCAATTTCAGATATTCAAAGCTGATTCAAGGCCCCCACTTTGGAACCGTGCGTTCCGGGGGCGCAGGAAATGCGGCCCGCTCCTTTACATCAGGCCGGAACTTACCTCGACAGCGAAGGAACTAAGGTGTCTCCCGGCTGCGTATTTTAGTGGAAAGCGGCAAGTTTGTCTCGCTTACACGAGCGGATTGCCCTGCGTTTGCTTGTGATATTTCGTGCTCATTTGCTTCGGTCTCGCTGCACGCGAAGACCGCAATTTTAGGGGCGAAGCTCCTCTTAGGCTAACCTTGTCACGCGTCACGCGTAACCGGCAGTATCTCCCGAACAGTATAATAGATGGCGCTGTCTCATAGAAGTACATACAAACTGCAGTTGAGTGATGATATTCTAGATGGCGCTGTACAGAATCTGTGTCGTCATCACCATTTCTCGTCTCATTTCCTAGATGGCGTTGGTCCAATAGAAGTGTGTGCAATAGTGCGCTTGTGTGAATCGCCACTAGATGGCTGTGGAAGTGCCGCTACTCTCCGATTGGCTGCTGCGCGGGCTGTGCCTGGGTGCGCGGGAAACGAGTGCCTCTCTCAGTCTCCTGGATCGTCGCCGTTCCAAGACGACGCCCGCCCGGCCCATCGACGGAGACCGATTTGGCGCTACAGCTGCGGCGGCATCGTAGCTACCCCGCACCGTCTCGGGATCCGCCAGGCGCCGCGCTCGATTCGCCGCCGCTTCTCGGGCTCGCCTTTCGGGGTCCGCTGCTCGGAGTGCACGTTGCGCCGCGGCGTCATTGGCGCGCACCGTCTCGGCATCCGCCAGGCGCCGCGCTGGCTTCGCCGCCGCTTCTCGGCCTCGCACCGCGGGATCCTGGGGACGAGCACGAGCCGCCGCGGCCCTCGGCGCCCGCCGCTCCGCTTCGTCCATGCCCCACCGACGATCCGACACCCATAACTTCCGGAGCTTCGCCCACCTCACCATCATTCACCTCGTGGATATGCTGTGATATTTTTACTTTTTCTTTATTTTCCCATGTACAGCGTAATACACGGAGGTGGTCGATGCGGTGCTTCTTCTTACAGACAGCGTGACAGGCGAAAGAATGATTTGCACCTATCTAAAATAATTTTAAGAGAGAAGCAGAATAAATCACGTATACGCAAAGAAGGAGCTATCCACCATTGTGTATGTCAGACGGCGTGCCATTTTTCCTGAGCAGCTTCTGCTACACGACGCACTTTATGGAAACTTCTATATTTCTTCGTTACTGGTAGATTCAGTTCGTGTAACAGAGCGGGTGAATTTTCCACTCACTCATCGAGCTTGCTTTTGATGTCGGGGTATTGAATCAGTGATGAACATTTCAAGTTACGTCTATTTCTTTTTCTTAAAAAAGTAGGTATGCCACATATTGCGACTTTCTGCAACATTTCCATATAAACGCCTGTGCTAAGATTGGTAATAGGAAACAAAAAAAAGAAGATTTTGCTATTTAGTGATTTTATTGTAATATAGCAGCGGCAAAGTATTTTCGCCTCGTAGTAGCGTTCGTGTGCCGTGACGCCGGATGCCTTATTGTCATAGCGTGGGTGGCATTATAACAACGGTATATCATGCATTACAGATGGTATGGCCGTCTAACAATGGTATGATCAATCGGTTAACACCGAATCGATTTCTTACCGGCGTGGCGGACCGTGCGTAACTGATACCTAGATAAACAGAATCTTTTTAGGCGCCTTTGGAAAAAGCAGTAAATAAATAAATAAATAAATAAATAAATAAATAAATTTTAGTAAACTTAAACGCGCTCATATGTCCATTAAGGCTTACTGTCATTTTTTCAGCGCCTGTTATCAGCGCTTGTCCACGAGCTCAAGGGGACACCTTATTACAGTTTACTATTCATTACAGTACCAAACTTTCGTGTACACTCGAGTGAGTCTTGAATGATCTATGAAGGTAGAGCAGGGTGAATGAGTCAGCTATTTTCCTGCAAGCAGCAATCACGGTTACTTTTTTTTTATTACTGATACAATTAAGGTAACGTGTCTTTCTGTTCTATGGTCGCCTCTCTGCAGGGGCAAATCCTTCATCTGTTCGCAAAATACAAACAACCGCTCTACTTGCGCCCTGCCCTGAAAGCGCGTTTCCATGTCTAAGTGAGCTATCGTTACTCACCTACGCTGTTTATTTAGGAAAGGGGTTATTTTCAGCAAGCTGACCACTCATGCTCCGCGTCCGCGACGATCGGCCGCCTGTTCGCACCCTTGCATCCAAACTTGACACTACGGGCGGCACAGTTTGGTTCTCAGCCGACTCTAGGCTTCTCAAAAAAGCCTTCGCTCTTTCTTTTTGCCCTCGTTTATTTTTGCTCGCGTCCACTTTACCGGACGTGCCAACGCATACGCCAAAACTGTGAAAAAAACTCGTCCGGTTGCACTTCAAAAAGACTGGCTGACTGTACTGGTGTCGTGGCGGGGTTCGTGAGCTCGCCCGGCGTGTTCCTTAGCTGAGTTTGAACACCATTCAGAAGCTTATTCTTACAAGTCTATCTTCCAGTCGCCTGTAAAGCGTCCATTCTGATGACTCGATGTGTTTCGATGTGTATCTTCCGATGAATCGTTTGCCTCTGTGTGTGTGTGTGTGTGTGTGTGTGTGTGTGTGTGTGTGTGTGTGTGTGTGTGGAAAGATTTATACAGCCTACCGATATCACTGGCACACCTAGTGCCGACGTTTGTGTAGTGTTTGTTTATATCCTACCGTGCTTGCTGAATGAAACAGTGTTTAGACGCTTGACGCGTTTTCCACAACGCTTATGGTTTCGTCAAGAATTTCATTCGGGCAAACCAACGCGTAGAGAGGCTCGGCGTGCTTTTACTACCCAGAAGGAATGCGGTCGAGTATCCATGCAATGTAATGCAGGTCCAAGAAACACGTTATCAACGACGGTACTGTGACAAATATCGTTAGATGGGTGCTGTTCCAACCTTTACTCTCTTCATGACATAAGTAACGTCAGAACGTGTTTTATGCTTATTCACCTAGTAGGCAGTTTTAGAACGTCCGTTATTATGCTATACGCAAAGGCATAGCGGTATACCGGATAGCATATGTCCTTGTTTGTCGCCATGAAGTGGCGCCAGATAGGTCTGTAGTGGCAAACGCACGAAACTCCGAGGTATGGATACCTGCTTGTGTCTTGCGCTATGCACTGCGTGACGACATGTCGCGTACGTCATGTATATCCTGCAGGATGTCTGTTCATTTGTGTTTGTGCGGTGTTAGATGCGTTCGTTGTATACACCAACTTGTGTATACAGGCAGTTGTATACACAAGCTTTTCGCATTGCGGTGCTATATTTGTACTTTTTTGACATCGCAGAATGCATGTGCCGGACTACATATGCAAAGAAAAGGTGTAGAACATGCCTACACAATGAACGAGTAGAGGACCAGACGAACAAGTTCGCCTCGTCCTCTCCTCTTCTCTTGTGCCCGTGTCTTCCACGCCTTTTCTTTGCATTATGTAGCCTTACCAACTCCCTGAGATTTCTGTCCCTCTAAGGGGGCCTACTTGCGCACTAACACAAGAGCGATAGCTCCTCACACCGTAGATTTCCTTTCGTAGCCACAGAACGTTGTCCGCGAGTATAGGTCGAGTCCATGCCATAGGTCCGACCCAGCCCACTGCTACATTATAGCGACTGTGCGAAAGTCAGTGTGCGAATATGTGTATAGAAGTAGGTTTATACCTCGAAGTTGTCGGTTTGATCCCCGGAGCCAAGGAGACACCGCTTGACGCCCTTGCCAGTTACGCCACGATTAACGATAAAAAGAACAGCTTCGCTGTTCCGAGGGTTCTCGCGGCGCGTAACTGGAATGAATTTTGTTCTCTCCTTTCTCCGTTCACTTCGAAATCATGAGCGCTGAAATAATAATGAAACTTCGTTATAGCCAGCGTTAAAGCCTTTTTTCCCCCTCGTTACATGTTTCAAAATGTGTCGTGTCGGTCTCTTCATTAACGCTACCACGTTGCGCAACTGCAGTGTTTTGCATGATCATCGTTCGTAAAATTATTTTCAAACAACTCTAGAAACTTCGTACTTGTCATAGCAAAGTAGCAAAGAAAATGCAGGATACAGCTAAGTAATATAATTTTTCGTTCGCGTTCACCCTTACGGTCTGAGCTCTGCAAATGACGGTCAGTATCGCAATGACAACTGAGCTGTCAGGACAGCCGGTTGCGTCATCTGGAGGCTCCATTTGCAAAAGTATAGTATTAGCGAAACTTTTCTCAAACTGTCGAAACAACGCATGTAGCGATGTTAGATGTCGCGAGCAGTCTGGCTGCCACGTGTAAGTGCTTGGCAAATATATGACCCGCATAGAAGCTTGAAATGCATGTTATTCTTTAAAAATAATGCGCTATGTAACTGACAAGGTATTACGTGAAATTTCGTCATCCAACAATGCCGAGACATAATGAAAGCTTGACGCAGCTATAGAAGCGGGAACGCATATTGCAATTTGGGATCGACGGCGCGTTCGTTGTGAAGCAAGAGCCGACGGTCTGGTCGATGTTCTCTTCATGCACGCTATGCGACAAAATGGTGTCGGGCACAGTCTTCGTGAATTATGAGGGAGGTGTTAACGAAGGATTGCTCAATACTGTGCAAGTGCGGTGTGGGTGGCTCAGTAGGTGAGGCATCACGTTGCTATGTTAGAGGACGCGGTTTGGATTCCCGCCGACGGCTGTCGCATTTCGGTAGGGGCGAATCGCAAGAAAATTTGTGTGCTTACATTTAGGTGAACGTTAAAGAAATTTGAGGCAGGGAAACTTTTTAGCAGTTCCTTACTGAGGAGGGCCTCGTAATTGAATCGGGGTTTCGGCACTTTATGTTCGAGAGCTGATATTATATGCTTCTTTTTTTTTATTTCAAGGGTTAACGATTAGAACGATCTTAAGTTGAGAAAGTTGACTGTGAATCCACGATGCTAAAATAAGGTGCAGAGAAGAGGCATTTTCTTACTGAGCGCGAAAAAGACAGAAAAGCAGGGCAAGCGGCCAACGCAACTACAGCTGCAATGTTGTCTTCGATTTTGTCTCTCTCTATTTGTTTTTTTTTTTTTGTGCTGAGCAATGTTCATTATTAGCCGACGTAAGGTCGGCCTCCTTTATGTTTTACTGAGTTTGTTGATGAATTTTTCGTAGGGTCTGTGTTTTTTTATTTCTCTTTAGTACCATGAAAGTGAGTTGGCATTATCAAATTAAATCTCGAGAAACTTGCTCTAGTTGCCAGCGGTCAGTTGCCAGCGGAAACGTTGGTTGGAATACTGAAATTTTCTTCGCATATAATTATTACCTATATTGCTTCTGGTGAAGACAGGCGTTGTAACAAACAACGAGTCCAAGCTATACTAACCCCTGTCGTTATCTTAGATTGGCTTCAGTCATTTTCACAATATATAAGGGTCCACAGCTCTCCTTTTTTTTATACCGCAATAATTTTTCCGCGCATTTCATTAAAAAAGTTGCGCTTTGAAGTTCCGGTGGCGACCATTCTTTTTTTTTTTTTTACTTGTTGAGGCGTTATTAAGTTTAGCCGCTTTGTTTTATTATCTATACAGCAACCGTTGGGCGTAAGTCCAACCTTTACTTCACAATTTCTGTCGTGTCAATTGAAAGATGTGGGCTTTATGACAAACCAGGTGTCGAAAGTAGCTGAGAAAACAAAACTAGCCGACATAGAACTAGCAGTACATTGCCACCGCTAGTGTGGCACTGTTATTAGTAGAAGGGAAGATGTCACGCTACTGTTGCGTCGTCCTTCTATACCTACTTACGTCAGTGCTTTTTCTTACCACCCTGTCCAGCTAGGTTCAACGAACGAGTTCGGGAAACGACTATTAAGAAATGCAGCAGTCGTTTGATTGCGCCACAAGTAAGAAAAAAAAAAAAGTTCGGCGGGTAAGTAAACAGTGGCCACCTCGCATTCTTGCGTGCCAAAAGCCCTGAGCCGGTCGATGACACAGTTTCGAACGTTCCCGGCGTTGGCAGCGTCCTTGGCCTTCTTTTTTTATACGTCTTTGCGTCTCTCAAGGGGGATCACGTGACACTGTAAACTCTAAAGCGGAGCGCCTGAACCAACTCTGTAAAAATAGGAACCACCTTCACTCGACAACGACGCGACGACACCGTGTAAGTGCCTCAAAGACTGACGCAATTGGACCAAAAAAAAAAAGAAAACAAAAATGTTTGCTCGACAGCACTGCTTTCGGTGCCGTACGACGGTTGGCGCCACAGGCGCGGATGCCACTGCAGTATCGACGTGTTTCGGGATGTTAGGACCAGGGCGGTGGTGGGCGAGGAGAACCGCGGAAAGAGGGGCTCTGTCCTGCCGAATTTTCGGTAGCTCCCCTTTTCTCCCTACCCTGTGCTGCTAGAGAGTGTACTTTTTCCTCCGCAACTCCCTTCTCTCCCTCCCTCCCTGTTCCGCACGCCACTCGGGCGTCCGTACTGGCGCGTGTTACGTTCCCCGCTTTCTTTTTTCTTTTATTTCTCGAGATTCTTCTGTTTCTGTTTCGGCGGCTGCCAAAGTTGAGCGAGCAGTCAGGGCGGCCTCTGAGGACGGCGAGGTTCTCTC
Organism: Hyalomma asiaticum; assembly: GCA_013339685.2. Taxonomy (NCBI): domain Eukaryota; kingdom Metazoa; phylum Arthropoda; class Arachnida; order Ixodida; family Ixodidae; genus Hyalomma; species Hyalomma asiaticum. The sequence continues at coordinate 103,174,027 of CM023481.1, read as the reverse complement.
CAGCTCCCAGGGCGGCGGGCTCGTCATCTTCGTTGCGTCCTCCGAAGTGTCGTCGCTCGTCGGTTGCTGTCTTCGCAAAGCTTCGTCTCGTCGTAGAGGCTGCCGCCACCGTGGTCGTCCCTCGGGCATCGCTTATCCTGGGAACGGTGCGATGAAGAAACTCTCGGACGCCCACAGCGTGGCAAGGTGCGTTGTCGCAGTCTCGCCTCGTTGCACTCCGCGCTTTTCCTTTTTCGCGCGCTCTGTCTGAGACCGCGCTCTGCAGTAGTGAGAGACGACGAGTCCCCGTCGTCGCGCGCACAGACACCCAATCACGATGAGTGAACATCGTCGTCTGTCGTAACTAAAAGCGTAACGCGTCCCCCTGCCGGACTAACCTGAAATCTCGCTATTTGAGCCGCTCGCTCTAATGCGGCACACAGCCTTAGCATTGACATGGAGCTCGTAAACAAACTGTGTATGCTGCGTGCTGCGTAATGGATAGGGCGGCATGTTTGTCACGTGGCCTGCGATCAGCATTTCTTCGGGTGTCATGTTCCCGACCTGTGCTTTTTCGTGTGTTCACACGGAGGTGTTTATATTGGGGTTGTAGGCCTTTAGTTCACTCAACACCCGCTGTCAATTCTTCGTTCGGCAAGCGCTTTTCCGGCAGCTTGTGTACTCTCAATGCCACTATTTAGGCGTCCTTATTTATAGCGGCCCCTCCAACATTTTCTACTGAAGTACAAAGATGTCAGAAGACGCGGTGCCATTAGCAAATGCGACTTGTTTTTAGACCCACTCAAGACGCTTCGCTTTCCTTTTTCCCCATTCAAGTGACCATGTTTTAAAAATATATTCTGAACCTCGTATGTCCGCAGTATAGCCGTTGTCATTGATAAATTTCTTGGTATTGTTGCCTTACAGCAAGAGCACCTTGTATAGGCTAGATGTGGAATACCAAATAGTTCAAGTGTCGCAAGTGATTTTTGCTAAGATACTTCAAAACTGTGAAGTTGCAAGTATATAGCGTAAAATGAACCATTCAGGCTTGACTATGGTTTTACACGCAACATAGAACAGACATTGCGCACGTAGCTGTGTTGCAGGTGGGAATACCGATCGGCGCAACAAATGGCAGGCGCCTGATTGTACACTCTTACTGTAGAAGATACAAGAATGAAGGAAAACAGAAACGTCGGCACATATAATGCACACGAGTTTCAAGTACATCAGACGGTCGAATTCACAAAGGTGTTCGTCTCTTTAAGTGCTGTGTGCCGCTGGCCGGCCGTTTTCGCTAATAATATGTCCGCCGTTTATTTAATGTCACTTTCCTTCAACAACATCTTCAAAGAACATTCGTGTTGGCATTGACCCGGCAGTTTCACGAACAAAATCCTGATGTTCGACATCTGTATCGGCTCGGAGCACGACGTCATGCTTGCTTCTGTTAGACGCTAGCTTCCACAGACAGACAGACAGACAGACAGACAGACAGACAGACAGACAGAGAACTTTATCCATATTGCTTGGTTCCGCCCACAAGTTCGATTGCCGGTATTAAGAATACAGACGACAGCACAACTGTTATGAGAATACGGTTGCGCTTCACCTGACGCGGACACAAGAAAAGACACACTGCGCAAACTTGCAACAACTTTATGCGGAAACAACGTGACCTTTTGTAGAATTCGTGCATCACAAGGCGCATGTCCCTAGGGATATCATAACACGTGTGTACCGCCACACACACACACACACACACACACACACACACACACACACACACACACACACACACACACACACACACACACACACACACACACACACACACACACACACACACAAAAACTATCCCTTTCGACGACAATGCGATGGGCGGCTGGCTGATGCACCTATCTCGTAATTCGGCGATGTTTTGCGCTTCTACTATCAATCGCGGCATTTCAGTTTTACTTCTGAAAACTATTCGAGACTGCGGAGACTGCCGAGAGTGGGGCATGTGATACTTTGTGCAACCAAAGCATAATAATCTTCAGAAATAAAAATGGAATGACACGATTGGTAGTAGAAGCACTGAACATCGCCAGATTAGGAGATAGGTGCATCAGCCAACCGCCCATTGCATTCTCAGCAAAATGGACAGTTTTTTTTTGTGTGTGTATGTGTGTGTGTGGCGGTACACGCGTGTTATGATATCCCCAGCGGCATGCGCCTTGTGATGCACGAATTGTACAAAAAGGCCACGTTGTTTCCGCATAAAGTCGTTGCAAGTTTGCGCAGTGTGTGTCACTGTGTGTCTTTCTTGTGTCCGTGTCGGGTGAAGCGCAAGCCCAAATTGCAACCTTAGTGAAGCACAACTGTCATCTGAAGCTCTCCAACAACATCAGAGAGCGGAGCTCTTTAAGCCGGCCGTTCGATGTTACGTGCAAGCAGAAAATTATCATCATCATGAAATATGTACCCATGCACTTCTATGAAATGCTCGACATTTACGCGCCCACTTCTATTGCGCCCATGCTTCAGCCCACTACTACATAAAACTGGATGCGTTTTATAGCGAAGGTGGGAAAGGGAAGTAAGGGTGAGGGGAAGAGTGTAGCACAGCATATCCTAGCGTAGTATAACAAGGGTGTGGGAAAGAGAACTGAGGTTGAGGGGTAACGGTGAACCACAGCGTAGACATGTACAGTATATTACAGCAGTAGGTGTAAGAGGGAGATGGGGGTGAGGAGAAGTGACGTGAAAATGAGGAGAGAAAGGAAGAAAGGAGGAGGACGTTATAATTATAATTTCTATAGGGTTTTACGTCCGAAAGCCACGATCTGATTATGAGAGACGCCGTAGTGGAGGGCTCCGGAAATTTCGACCACCTGGGGTTCTTTAACGTGCACTGACATCGCACAGTACAGAGGGCTAAACATTCCGCCTTCGTCGAAATGCAGCCACTGCGGCTGGAATTCGACCCCGCGATCTTCGGCTCAGCGGCCGAGGGCGATAGCCACTACACTACTGGGTGGGGTAGGCGGAGGACGCCCCAATCTGATATTGCCCGACAGGCCTATTTGAACCTGGACACGTGACCCAAATAACGTAACAGCTAGTCACGTGGCATGCTTTCGTCAAAACCATGTAAAACGGGTCACGTGACACCTTCCCGCCAAAAGCATTTAGCGGATAGTAACGTGATAAGTTCCCGTCAAAAACATGTAACTGCTAGTAACGTGACAAATCACGTGGCTTAGTTGAGCTTGTAAAAGTCGGAAGAAGCTAGGGCAGCCAGAAGGTCCGTGCTTAGCCCAGCCTTCCAACACTAGTACAAGACAGAGACAGTGAACCCCTTGCGGGGTAGGAGCCGCCTCGGGCCGCCACCACATCGGGCCGGGCATGGCCGTGCCTGACCACCGCGTCGTGGGCCCTCTGGATGGCCCATAGCTGAGCGGTGAGGTCGGAATGCAAGCTGCCCTCTTATAATCAGCTCGCCCACCAACATACTGACGGTTCAACTATACTGTGGGCGGATCGGTAGGGTCAATGACATTTTTCTGCAAAAATCACCACCGTAATGATTAAGCCATCCCACTAGACTCCATCGACAAACCCGGAGTTTGCGGCTTGCTTTTAGTAACGCCCTTCGTGTAATTCGTCATGAGCCATCCAGTTAAGAATTCATATGTGTTCCGTGACTCCAAGGCAGTTCTCCTTTGTTTAATGTTTGCCTTATCCCTCGGGCGCTATGAACCACTATTTCTACAAATTCCGTATCTGTACCTCATCACGTCGTCCCGCAAACACAGGGCGTCAGGTTTCTGTGGGTCCCTAGCGGCATAATGCGCATCGAGCATGTAAATGCAGACGCTCGGTCTGCGCATGCATAGGGAGTGCCAGAATATATCCTGGTATCAATAATTGACGTACAGCGAGAAAACGTGTGCTTAAATGGAGCCGCAAAAGTCTCTTTGAGTGAACCAAGCTACCAGTACATGCGTCTGCACCGACTGGACACATCTATTCTACATTTGTCCTCTTTCTCGACTCTCTCGAGACCCAGGCAAAATCTCTGCTGTTACGAACTTCCCTGTTCCCCAGTGTGTCAAGGATGTACGCAGATTCGTCGGGCTATGTTCGTATTTCCGCCGCTTTGTGAAGAATTTTGCGATGATAGCCCGGCCACTTACTGAGCTCTTGAAGAAGGATGCTCCTTTTTTTGTGGGGCGAACCACAGGCTTCGGCGTTCGCTCAGCTCATACGCCTACTTACAACGCCGCCCATATTGGCCCATTTTGACCCATCTGCGCCAACCGAAGTTCGTACCGACGCCAGCAGCACGAGCAAGCCTCGCTAAACACGTCCTCCTCGTCGTCTTTCTCTATTCGCCTCTTGACGGTCGGTGGTACGGGTCCGTGGCAATATTATGTTATCGAACGTGGTTCGGTGTCGTTTCAATTAATTATTTTGCCTTCCGCATCGGGATGGAAGATAGCGCGCTGCTTGCGGTTATACTGCGTTCAGTCAGCTTCTCCGCCGCCATCCGCGCGAATGCGTGCGCCGGCCGTCGCTACAGCTGCCCCTTTGGTCAGCCTGGACGACAGGCTCTTCTTTCGCTAAAGACAATCTTAGAAATTCGACCGAAACAGTCGTCGAACCCCTCTAAACATATGTGAATGTTTTATGCGGCAAAGGCCTAGAAATGAGGCTGTCATTTCCCCGTTCCTAGCCTCCGTTATATTTTTTTTTCCTTACGCCCGCTTTCCGTCTCCGTTCTTCCTTGCGTCTTTATTTGCTGAGGTAATTAAACTTTCACTGCTTGCCCTCATTCGTTATTTCCCGAGGAAGGAGTTTTTTTTCAACTTGCGTATAGTGAATCCTATACTCTTGGTTCAACGCGATATTCACTTTGGCTCGCTCGATACGACGATGGTGGCGTTTTCGTTTGAGATCCAGTTCTTAAAAGAAAAAAAAAACAGACAAAATAAGTTTTCTGGTTCTGTATTTATATTGGGCCAGAAACTAATGTTTAATTCATTCCGGGATACCTTTTGTTCCGAAAAGCTAGTTTTTTTCATCCATAACTAAAAAAAAAAAATGCAGTCGCAATATTTTAAGACGTGAACACGGGAGCACGTGACATTATCTATACAGCGCCGTCAGGCGACGCGTCAGAATATCTGTGCGCATGCTACAGGAGGCGTACTTTCTTTAGCGCCCATCACGTTACCGGAGCGCAGGCGTCTCGTCTGCTAGCTGCTTTTACTAATGCCCTCGGTGGTAACTACATTATGATGGCAACTGATTTGTTGTTGTTATGTGGGGTTTAACGTCCCAAAACCAGCTCTGATTATGAGAGACGCCGTAGTGGAGGGCTCCGGAAATTTCGACCACCTGGGGTTCTTTAACGTGCACTGACATCGCACAGCACACGGGCCTCAACATTTCGCCTCCATCGAAATGCAGCCGCCGCAGCCGGGATTCGATCCCGCGACCCTCGGATCAGCAGCCGAGTACCGTAGCCACTAGACCACCGTGGCGGGGCTGATGGCAGCTGAGGTTTGAATCATTTCAGTTCAGACGTTGTGACTGCTATGCTTTTCGTTACCTTAACTACTTCGATACTGTCGCCCAGTTTTCGTCTTTTGCTTTCTGCAAGGCTCTTGTAAACGCCACACAACAAGCAGACAAAGAAACACAAACACTCTAACTTTTATTCGGTGCACTTTTCAGGAAATATTGATGCATTAAAGGACGTAGACTCAATAATGTAGAATAATTTATTGTGTGATGTTCAGTTAGTATTTCATCATCTCCTATTTTGCGGCAACCGCTGCCATTGCAAGGACAGTGGCTATGCAAGGATAGCACAAAACCATCGCCGGACGCCGTGCGTATGACCAATACTTCCCGTTGCCGCCGCTCAACTGCGCTGGCAGCTGACGCTGAAATGCGCTGTAGGTAGCTGGAGTGATGATGCATGCAAAGCCAGTGAAGTGATCCTGAATTGGTTTCGGTTGGCTGCCCAAAGGAAAGGGGCCGACGCCTCATTACTGCTGATTCTGCGAGACATCTGAAGAAGAAAGAAGTGTTCGAACCGGCATAAGAATAACGTCCTTCTCATATCTTCAAGGTAGTGTTCTCTTCCGCTGGCCTGCTTAGTTTGCGGTGAAAGAGCGAGATAAGTTCAGTGGTTGGCTTTAGCTGGAACCAAGAGCAAATTCCATAACCGTTTTCGTGTGGTAATTGGGACGGTTCTAACCAACAACCTCGAAAACATTACCAGTATTATAAAAGCGCTGTTGTGGAACGTGAGCAAAATACAACGTGTCAGCCTCCCACTTTCGTAACGTGACATGCGCAATGGAGGGTAATATCATGAGCATCTTATACCGCGGACGACGCGGAAGAGGACAAGCTGCTCCGTGGTGTGCTTCAGATGTACACCGCACCTCCACCAAAGATGTTACGGGGAGACTGGGAAATTGGCTCACTTACCGTGTTTACACTGGCGAATGGGGCCACAACAAACCAAATAAGCTCTTTTACGGTTTCATGGATGAACAAATTATTTATAACGATTGTGTTGGAGTTATGAAGTAGCGCCTCAGAATTACTAACGTAGCTATTTCTGTGTTAGCTGAATTAATGTACAAATATATTTCCAGCTATATATGGACGTGCAGTTAGATAAACGGAAGGCGCCGACGACTGTACTCTGCACGGTCTTTTAAACTCCATGCACATGAAGCGGCCTGCTTTCTCTGAAACGATGTGATTTTCTGTTGTTGGCGCAAACAAAAGCCAGCCATATTACGGATTTGTTTTCACAGTGCCCATTCTGTTCTTCCTCGGTATACTTAGGGCTTCTTCGTTGACACAAAGTCATATGTCACTCACCACGCTTTCGTCAAAACTGGTAAATCATGTTGAAACAATACGCTACATACATTTAAAATATGAAGAAAAGAAGCGGGCTGAAGTGCTCAATCTTGGCGGTGTGATCATCATCCTCAGCCTGTCTGCGTCCACTGCAGGGCAAAGCCCTCTCCCACAGATCCCCAGTCATCATGGTCATTTGCTAACTGCGACCACGTTATCCTTGCCACACTCCTAATCTCATCTGCCCATCCAACCCACCTCTCACACCTTGGCGGTGTGATATCAGACGCCAAAGCACCATCCTCTCTAAAACCATACGCTCGCGTGATGTGTCACCATGCATTCAAGACGATTCGCGTGTTTTTGTATGTATACGAGCCATTTTCATCATCAGGGTCCGCCAAACAGGACCTGACATGGACTCGGGAAAACATGGTACAATATGAGATGGGTGAGGGCGCGCGGCCGAGTATAGAGTTACGACGCAAAGCCTTAACGCCATGTTATCGCTGCGAGGGGCACGCATCACAATCGCTTCAAATTCGGCTGCATGTGGTATAGAGGCCGTGCAAAAGTTCGCCCAGCCGACCGCAAAATGCGCTTAGAGAGGGTGCGCACAAATTTTACGCTTTTGTATGGTTGTATACTTTCTGCATACCACGCATTCGTTTGAGTAAAGTTTGTCGAGTCGGGCATATATGGAAAGAGCGGTCGTGTGCGAAGCGTATAAATGCGCGGCTGGGTGGACTGAGCCGGGAGAGGACAGAGGCGCCAGATAATCCCCACCACTGGCGATGGATGGATGGCGCTGCGGCAACGCCATTAGCATTCCTCGATGCAAGCGGCGCGGCGTGCCGTTGATGAGAGCCGCGCATACGCCCGGCTCGACCTCCTCAAGCTCAGTCATTTTTTTGCATGACTGATTTTGCCGAGAGTGGCCACGGTGGGTTTTGCCCAAACTCGCCATCCGTTTCGTGTTAGTGAAATAAACACGAGGCAAACAACGCAAGGCACAAAGAAAGAAACCGACGACATATCGAGCAAACGCTTCGAAATAGGCCAATTCGGAGCATTCACATTGCTTACTCGACTTTATAGTAGCGAGAGCTATATAAACGAATGAGAACATAGAGCTTAGTCTTTAACAAAAAAGAAAAGATGTGCAGATTACTGTTTTATTTTGTAAACAAATAGGAAAACTCGGCACTAAAGGGACGTTCACACTATGAACAGTTTGCGACTCGCAATGTAAGAGTTGCAGTGCATCCCAGGGGGAACCAGACTGAACATTCAGTAGAAAGTCTCTTCTGTTGTCGACTATTATTATTTTTTGAAACAAACTGACTCATTATACTTGGATTTTACACTGCCGATTGTACGGCTGACATCTACATGCACTTATTTTATGAATACCACTTTCCTTGGCTTTTAAATTCCTCGTAGACTCGTCCAAACGGTCTGTGCCTTACCTTTGTGTCCATACAGCACGCCTCAGCAAACTTGTGCCAAGATAATTCAGTGAAAGCGCAACGAGACAAGAAGTTACGACCAACAGTTTTAGCGGTCGCCTCGTGCTTACCGTGATTTGTTTGTTGTCATGGCTGAGTTACTTACTGGATATTACTTACCTAAGCAGTTACATGCTTGCATTATGCCAAATTTTTTCAAGTCACATTGTGCAGCGCACTCTAAAACACCATGGTAAAAAAAAAAACTCTGGCCCATTACGCCATTTCTAATTACTTTTCATGTGTTTCATATCTGTGACGCGCACGTCGGATAGAGGTGTAAAGCGAGCCAGCGCTGCTATCAGGCGCGTGGGCGACCCTCGCTCCAATCAACACAACCGAATTGTCTGTGTAGTGCGTGATGCAAACTCTTTCGTATTTTGTATTTGCACGTTTTATCGTGCTTAAGGTCATATATCGAGACTTTGGTTACTTTCTTATATAACTACGCTCAGTATAGGAATGTGGCTAACTGGGCTGCTGGGTGCTGTTACGACTGACCTGCTACAAGAGCTGACCAGCGGGTAGCGTGGTGGTGAGCGGCGACGACGACCCGCACGTACCGGGACTCAGGGCGATGGGAAGCCGGGGCAGAGTGGGAAAACTTAGGTTTATTGCCTAGAGCATCGGACGCGACATCCGAAGGTCGTGGGTTCGGGTCCCACCGAAGGCACGTTTGTCTTTTCGTCCACTTTAATTCCTTTCTACTTTCTCCACAATTACAATACCACAAGTAACTTCCCCTATGCTTTCCTGGGCTTCATTGTCTGTTTGCTCATTAAGTTGTTTCTAACAAATAAAGAACGAGCCCTTGACCCCTTCCCTTTCGTTATATTTACAGTATGTAAGAGACGTCGAAGGAAATGCGCAGAGAGCGAGCTCGGCGGCTCGTTTTATACACTTTCAAGTCCCTTGTTAGGCAACTTCCGTTGAGTGGTCCAATGACCGCACGAAGGTCCGTTCGAAGGAGTCGTCCCTCCGATGCCCCGGTGACCGCCTCCGAGGGGACGCAAGATTTGCCCCCTCTCTATGTCCGCCTCGAGCGAAAGGGGGCAGCAGCACTCAACTTGTGCGTGCAAAGTCGCAGCGTTCGCACACACACACACACACACACACACACACACACACACACACACGAACACAGCATATGAGCAGCGTCATTTGGCCGCGCCACGCTGTCACGGATGCACCTGGTCCAGACGAGTCGGGCACGTCTCCCGGGAACGTTCGCTCACGGGCACCTGCAGTGTCGAGGTCCATAATCGATGGCCTGGCGGGTGACTGAATTAGTATCATAATAGTATGTCACTCCCTGGTGGGGACACTACAATGCAGGCACACAGCCGCGTGCTCAGTTCTCGGTGGAAAGGCCGGTCGTAACAGCGCATATTTTCTATGGGAATTGCATAGATTATTCGACTCTGTAGTGCGTTACTTTGTACCTTATGGCAGTTTTTTTTTTCCTCTATTGATATTGTTACGTGAAGAGGCCCGTCATCATATTCGGGAGCTAAATAGCATTCCCCTTATTTCTCATATCTGTAATAAATACAAAAAATTCCCGCACTCTGTCATTAACGCGCCATATTAGCATGTGCGCCGGCAGAATTATCTGCTGTTCAATAAAGACTATCTATCATATATATATGCACGGTGCCCCAGTTAACTGGGGGCCAAGATTTACAAAAAAAAAAAAGACCCCTAGATCCCTACTAAAATCGCACCAACTCCATGTTAGTAATATAGTTGCGTGTACGTACAAACTGCATTTTTTTTCATCACTAAGCATTCGTTACTTAATTGGTTTTGACTGGTGAGCTTTTTAATGACTGCTCATATTGCTAACATGCCATTTACAAAGTTGTGGAGCACCTCATATGACCCCAGGGCCAAGCATTTGTTTTACGCTGAAGTGTGCGTGGTTGTTTGTTTTTTCCGAGAGGAAACAAGAGCGCGCGAGACACGTGAAATATGAAACAGAGGAGCGCTCTCGCGTCGCAACTCAAGCGCTCCCAAACGAGCTTCGTTGGGCACACGGCTGCGTTCGTTGATCGCCACATCGTATAAAGTTTTAGGCTTTTCGATAGACGTGGCATGGAAAGTCGCCGACAACGCGTTATGATGAGCGCAGTGTGTCCTAATAATAAACAGGGGGGATGGGAGGTTGGGGAGGAAGGGGGGGGGGGGGGGGACGGCAATGCCGCGTCAGCAGATGCTGACGCTTACGGCATCGCCGGTCGGGTTGCAAACCCTATCCAACCATCCAACATGGCTAAGCCTTGTACGATGTGGCGATAAACGACATCGGCATGCGGCGCGCGAGCGCGCGTCTATCACATTTCACGTATTGCGCGCGCTTTTGTTTTTGCTCAGAAAAAGCAGACACAATTCAGCACGAAACAAATGTTTGATTCCGAGGTTATTTGAGGCTTTCTACAAAAGCGTATTTGGCATATTAGTGGTATGAGTAGTAATTAAATATTTTGCCAATTAAAACGAGTTAAGTAATTAACAATTAGCAATGAAAAATACGGTCTGTAAGTACGCACAGCTACTAGAAATATGCAGCTGTTTTCTTTTTACTTGAGGCCTTGGTTTTGCGAGAAATCTTGGTCCGAGTTAACTTGGACACCTAGAATATGACGATGTTACTACGCTATATGGAATGTCATACTTCACGCTACATATATGAGACGCTGGAGCAATCCTTACTTTCTCACCTTGCACTGCGTTCGTTTCTGTCGACGGTGCGTTGGTCCGCGCGAGCAGCGAATTCGGGATTGCTTCTGGCGATAGCAGAACAACGAGTTTTTCTTTGTTTTTTTCTCTCCCATAAGGGTCTTTATATTTTCTATTTCTCTAACGGTGAATTACGGCTTCTGGGACAGCGACGACGTGAAGGAGCATCCAAGAAAAAAAAAAGAAAAAAGGCGTGCGCCGCTGACAACTGCGATATAGATACTTTTCCACTGCAGAGTTCCGAACAACATTTCGTATACACATTTCAAAAAGGAAAGCAAAGGAGAAAGCCTCGAAAATCCTGCATCATTTTTTACTAGTTATTTGCATATAAATAAAGGTAAGAAAGGAGCAGAGGAACTACGGACGTGGACAGCGATCGCACATAGCAAATCCTATAACAATGGTCTCCTATAATCTATAGGATTCGAAACAGACTCCGAGAAACTGCCGACGGATGGTCAGCAGGACAGAACAAGTCGAGCGTGGCTTAAAAAATAAAAAGAAAGGGCGGAGAGGAGAAAAAAAACAATTACAAGTACGAGTAAGTAAATTCTTACGTGTGCACTATGAAAAATAGGACAATTATCAATATTTAATTTCCCCCCCTTTTATTTCTTGTTATGTAAGGCCGAGTTACTGTAATGCGTAGCACTTATGAATGATCAGCTTCATATTTATGTTTTTCTTGTAGTAATAGTATCCGCGTTTCAGGCTCTTTCCTCATCAGGTTTGTCCCATTATTAAAGGAATCACAATTATCCTTATTCATAAGCCTGTGGTGCGCAAACCTATAAAATGGCCTTTCATGCGCGGAGTTGCATTCGTTGTAAGCTTTGCTCTGTGACCATAAACAGTGGAAAGGAGCAGAACATGTGCCCCTCAACATGATTCGCTAGAAATGATCCCGTGGGGTCGCAGCGATGTATGAGACGCTATATACATCACCTAAACAATATCTGATCTATGTAATAACGGTCGCTTTTCACAGCGAGCGCACTCCGTATGTGAACACCAAGGGAACGCAAGTGTAACGACGTATAGTGCGGTATCGATCGAACGTACAAAAAAAAAAGTGATCAAGCATTCTCAGAGACGTGAAATCATGCTGGGAAACACAAACTATGCCACGAATATGACGAAGTTAACAACAACAAAAGCAATAGCACCTATGTATAATTGTGTACTCCGGAAACGCGAAATTCGCGCTGCAGCCGTCGTGAAAATTTCCATCCTTTTCGCGAGTGGGAGCAACTTCGTTTTCCTTAGCGAGCGTGCATAACGTAGCGAGGATTCCGCGGCGTATAGTCATTATAGACGCTGTGAACGAAAGAAAAAAAATCGTTCGCACGCGAGGTACCGAGTGATTCCGTGCTTCGCGAACACAACGCTTCCTTCTTCCTTTTTTTTTTTCTGTCTTTCTCTCTATTCCGTGAGCTTGTTAGCAGCGTGCCCGGGCGTCTTCACTTAAGGCGCACGCGGGAATTAATTACACGTTTGCGTTCTTTTCGTCCCGAAGCGCTACTCAAAGCTCTCTCTCTCTCTCTCTCTGCAGGAAAAAAAAAAGTGTACAAATAAAAAAAATGAGTGCGTAATTCCTTCCGATGGGCAAGGCTTTGCTGTGCGGCGCCCAGTTTGAGAGATAGCGGGCATTGTGTTTTCCTACGCTAATTAAATTTAGTGATTACAAGTTTCCTTGACCAACTTTCGTTCTATGCAAACGAAGCCGCCGGCGCTATGGTGACACGGGGAGTATTAAGCGATTATACGTATAAATATAAGAATATGAATTTCCTCTATAGAGCGGACCGAATAGCTGCGAGCGGTATTGTGAAACTGTTCTCTCTCTCTTTTTTTTTTTTTCTGAAGGCCACACTTAATGAGGCACAAACTCAAAAGATGCAGTGGAGCTTGCGATGTTCGCGCGAGGTTTCTGCACCCTGAGGAGGTTAAGGGCATTGTTTCGGGTCATGTGCTACGATTGCTGGGAACCGCGTGGCTCGTACTCTCAAGCAAAACAAGGTGGCAGGCTACGTTGTGCGGAATCGTTAATTTAAAGGCAGCGGTTAAGGGTCGTGCAATTTGCTGCCGTGCTCTGCACCTGCTGTCTATTGAACGTTCACCGAATATACGTTACAGCTTTTGTGGAAACCGGCTATGCACTGCGGGAACATGGAGGGCGGTGGCAAAGGGAGCGTGGAGCAACACATTTGTTTCGATAACTAAATTAACTACCACTGAGAACCAGTCCGAGTGAATATAAACGCGAACAGTGGAAAAAAAAATCGCCACCTTCACCGCCATGGCATTCACAAATTAAGCTCCTAGCCTTCCATGATGACGATCATATATTCATTAGCACCCTCTGTGGAAACGCAGGGGCGACAAGTAGTGACGTAGCGATGATAAATAATGGAGTTCCATGCCGCAACTCTGACTGCCCACTCGGTGAGCTTCAATGTGGAAATAATGTCAGACATCGCTTCAATCAAAACACACATGTCATTGCTAGAGATGCTGACGCCAATGTTGTAAACGCCACCTTGAGGAATTTCCCTGCGCTGTGGAGTGAACTAGCGTTCCTTTACGACAAAGTGTCATAATCGTCTTCAACTGGTCCAAGGCATTTCGAAAATTACACGGATAGTGAGGAAGTTCTTCCAACGATTTGTTCTGACGTCTTTTTTCTCGTCTAGAACGGGAAGCCTCCAGATAAACAGAAATAACATATCCCTTGGAATGACTCGGATTGCACGCAGCCGTCTCGGAAACGAGATTTGTGTGTGCCGGGCGTGTAGAGGTTGGAATCACAGCCGGCTTGCGGGCATTCCATCTTTGACTGCTGTCGTAAGTAGTAAATTGGACAGGGAAACTGAAGGTATCGCCAGCAATGAACAGTCGAAAATCGATAAAGAAGTCCCCTTCTTACGAGAAGTCTGAAAGGGAGGTGGTTGCGTTTCAGTCCACCTGCAGTCTGACCGGTCAGGTGACACTCACTCATCTTGAGTGATGTGGCTGTAAGAATGCTCTAAAGTTTAGAATATCGAATGTAATAGTCTAGAATCGGATAGCCGTTATTCGTAAAATCGAGTAGTTTACAATAGTTCACGAATATTTCAAAACGTTGATGGCACCCAAATAAACACAAAATAGATGTTACCTTTCGATTAAATGTGATCTCCACTGACACCACATGAGCATAAAACTCATGTAGTACAGCGGCCTACTTCGCCCGGGATGTGTTACGTCATCGACTATTCGTGACATCATCGACTTTCCAAACGTTTCTAGGTGTAGGAAGGGTGCGCTTACGTTCTCCAGGCGCTGCATTTGTACTTTTAATGTTAAAGCTATGAATACGAGGACATGAGCATCGATTTACGTGATATGCAAAACCGCCTGTTTAATATTCGAGAATTATTCGACAAATATTCGATATTCATTTTGATTCGTTCCGCTTCTGCCACTAATCGATCCGTATTTCGTTCGGTCTCAAAAATCACTAGTCGTATTTTGCTGATCTCTAATTGCTGTTTGCCATATGTGGCACATGACGGGCTCAGAGAACCGGATGGAACTCAAGGGCTCAAGGAGTTTTGCTGGCCACTAAACGACAGAATGTGTCGCATTGAACGTGGCAACTTCGCTGCATCGGGCGCATCTGGCTACGACGCTTTCTTTTAAAACGAAAACATTATACACCTCGCGCGAAGGTGACCCTGAAAAGAAAACTGTTTCAGAAAAATGGGGCACAAGAAATTGAGAACTCGCATCTCGTTCATGGGGTATATATTAAAAGATGTATGGAAAGGTACGAATATACGGCTAAAGTAACAGAGAGGTCATGACATCTATAACTTCACATACTTGCCATTTATGTCACGAGTGACATTAACAAAATTGTGTGTGGCACATAGCATCATAGCACATAGCATTGGATATGTCGGCCCAAGCGAGCCTGAACAGTACAGACTATGCCTAATTACGTTCACGTGATGTTCGACAGTCATAGGTTCCAGGCTAAAACCCTTAGTTCCCTAGTTCGACTACCAAAGGTCTTGCATTATTTTTTTAGTTCAATTCTTTATTTGCAGACGTAGAACAGACGGTAATATCAAAACTGGTTCTACCCATAGCCAAATACTAGTTGCGGGTCCAACGAAACTTGGATATCGCCTTTTCATCGCTTAGGCGATAGTTAATGACTCCTAGGATTTCTTATTTTAATTCTCTGTAGTATTTATTTTATTTCTCGAAAGTTTGTCTGGCAAACAGATAAACTTCTGTTCCATCAATATGTTTTTATGTTGCTTTGTATGCGAGCGCGCAATAAATTGATATGTCTAATATATTAGTATCGTATAAATAAAAAGGATTTACATGTCTTCTTGTGCGCTCTTCTAAGCGGGGCTATCATTGCAAATACCCCTGGACTTGCTAAACTATGGCTGCCGGGTGCTACTTTCTTACTGAGTGGCTATCTTTTAAAGAAAAAAAAAACTGAACAATGGGCCCGACGGCAAAACCAAAGCTTCGTCCCCCCAGCTCACCAAACCAATGTTCAAATTCTTAGGTCGTTATATTTTCTTTTGAGGTTCTTATTTGGTGCGTAAATGACACTATCTACTACCATAAACTGATACGCGAACCAACGAAGTGCGTGACAAAACACACTCATACAGAAAGCACCACAGAGTTCGTGCAGGTTCGCAAATAGTCTATCTCAACTATAAACGTCGATATATTGGTAAAAATAAGCACATTACCACAACAGAATACAAGGCTGATTCGTTTCGCTTATAAAAATCTTTCTCTCGGACTCAGCTCAGTGAATCAGTTTGCGAAATTCGCTTTATCATGTGTATCTCACATGGGCTACGAATTTGAATGAGCAAGAAGTTAGAAACACAGTACAATGTCACAACTGTTGCGCCGTGCACGTATACTTATTTCGCGTTTACGTCGACCATATTGTATTTTGATATGATCTCGATGTATGTCGCATTAAATAACGCGGGCGTCTCTCTCTCTCTCCTCTCTCTCTCTCTCCTTCTTCTGCTTCTTTGTTCTTTTGTTTCGCTTTGCTCCGAAGACGCGCGCTCGAAATGAACAAATGTTATCAGCCTTACTGCTGTCGCCTCACTGCTTTCGCGACAGTGATAAGAAAAAAAAAAAGAAAACAGCATCGCATGTTTCAGAACACTCAATGTAAAACTTAAAACGGCGCACCAGTGAGCATTTCAGTCAAGACAGAAATCACAGAAGGCTCATGAAAACTTCCACTTACACAAATTTGCACAACACGCGAGATCTGTATTTGTCGCTGGAAATGTTGGCTTTAGTGAGAGCAGGAAAATGCGTCGAGGCCTTGTGGATTTCCTGACTTGAACATGGCGACAGCGATTTTAGATGATGGTCCATCTCTCTTTAGCGAAATGTGCGTGAACACGTGAACACAACGAACACGTGAACAAGTAGTGAACACGTCCAACTTGTAATCGTGTAGGTGTATATCGAGCATTGTACTTTGGCTGAGGACAATGCCTCTTTCTTTGTATCTTGATCTTTTAGATTCCTTCTTTCGTTTTGTAGACGGTACAGACAAGATGACGAGGACGTGAAAAAGCGATGAATATCGAAAGCATGCAGTGCTGCTTTTGTCCTAGTTTGGAGAGTTAGGCGAAGGCACCGATCCTCGGCGCTCTCGACCACTTCGGCGCGCACAGGGGTTACGGTACGAGCATTGACGTGTTTCGCATACGCGCAGTCGTTTGAGCGCGTGCAACGCTTCGGTACCGATCGATGCTACTTCCGGGCGGGCACTGAATTTAGCAGACGTCGCGACCTTTCTTGCTTAGTTCTTATAAAATGTACTGCTCCGGAATTTCCTCTCTTGTGGTGCCCCAGTTGCCTCCGTTGTCAGCTGCGTATTCGGCGTAATGTTTGTAAACTGATAAACGACGCGGCTTCGCCCATTTTTTTTTTCCAGTCGCTGTAAAAGCGCCTATACGTGTTCAGCATATCGCTGTCTCTCACAGTATTCAGACTGAGTCTTCCTTTTTTTTTTTGTGCTTTGCTTCTCCAGGCTCTGTGTTGCACCGGAAGTCATGCTGAATTAACCTTTTTTTTTTAAATGTTTGCCCGCATTGAGCATTGGTCTACCTGGAATTGCTCTCACGTATCACGCTTGCACCATCATCATGCTTATGCGCTGAAGACGCACTTTAAACGAACATGTGCGGTGTTAAAGGTGCGTTAGCATGACCAATAGGACAAATAAAACGTAAAAGAGAGTACACAAGATGCCATTGTCACACATCTTAACTTCCTGTTTCCAGCAAGGCTGCGTTCCTTCGAAATTGTCGTGCGTTGCCTTGTTTACTCGGATTTTTGCCCCTTGGACAAAGAAATCACAAGATACTAGACAATTTTCTGTCTGTGTATTTCGCCTACTCGACCGCAATAAAGCGTCCTTTTTTCATCAATTCGTTCTCCATAACTTCGTAAGGGGAGGGACGTTGTCTTCAAAGAAAATGCATGAGTGAAGCTGTTGCAAGGACACGGGCGGGCACTGCATCAGTATAACAATAGAATTTCGTTTATTTGATCTAAACACACGCGCAGATCGCTACAGCTACCCACAAAACAGTAGCGTGTAGAATCGTATGACTCGCACGCGAGTGCGGAATCTTGTTGAATGACCCGGTAAGGGGGGTTTCGGCATAAATTTGCTTTCGAGAGGGTTCTAAGAGAGCTAGCGCCGTGCTCCTGGTGTTAGTAAGGACTAACGCATCAGCCAAACCGAGTACTGCGTGAACGACCGCACAAGGGAACTTGCTCGTGACCAGTCACGACAAATGCTTAAATGTAGAAAGTGATTACTTAGAGAAATGACGGAGGCTTCAAAACTTTACGGAATGATTATTTCCAATACATATTGTATTCTTAATTTTTGATAACTCAACGGTCTCTATTCGCTGGATCATCTTCGTTATAACACGGGCTGTTCTTATTTGCGCATGAGTGGACACGAGGATACTTGTGTCGTACCTTCCGTGCTATTGAAATGCAAAGAGTAAACGCCTATCTTTGCGTCCTTCCGCTTGTCACTTGTCTTTTTTATATGTCACGCTTTTCATTCTACGCCGTAATGAAGCACCAACAATCCCAGCAAGTTGTTCTTTCGGTAACAATCGCGTTCGCGAAAGTTCACTTGTAGTCTTTTATAATGACTTCGCCGTACAATAATCATTTGCCAATAATAGCCCGAGTTGCGTGCATAGCATATATAGTCCTGAAATTGATTTAATGCAAAGGGATCTTCGGGTGACAAGGAAATTGGAGAACGCGCATGTGTGCACCATTAACATTGCGACTATGATGCATGTGCCCATGTAATTGCGCTTGTAATGCTTGCGTAAGCCTTCTTGCTATGTAGGTTTAATCGCAACGCAGTTACCGCAGCAGCGTTTATATACTTAGTATGCGATCGTATCTCTAGCTCAATTTGGCACGGTTGCGTCATGTCTCCAAGCGAAAAACGGTGCAGCTAAAGATTTCGTCGAAAGCTGGTGCGCTTAATTGGCAGCAACGCCGTTGAGGGGGATGGGACGAAAGGAGGTTGCGGATTGGAGGCAGCGAGACGACGCATCACAAGGGTTGGGCAACTTCACCTCTCAAAGGTATTATCACCTTCTCGGTAGACCGCGTGGTACCACGTCTAGCCGCGCGTTGCTCGACTTATCTCCGTATATACCCAACGTCAACACGCTGGGCGATTAACGCGGATTCTGCAACGCCACGAGCGGCACCGCTGAGCTTCCGTGTCCCATGTACCAGTGCCGATTGAATTTTAAGATGTTTGTATTCACGCTCATGTGGACAAGTTTGCAGTGGACGCCGGTAAGATGATTATAGACGTTCTTCGCCTTGTGCGTGCGTTGTCTCTCTTCCATGCTCATGATAATCGCCCCCTTCGTTCTCATGATAGTCGCCTCTCTTCGTCTTATTTGATGTGTTTTCACAGCTGTATCGGCAAGCTTGTTAATTATTTTGCGTGTGATTCTTTTCCAGTACAGTATGTAGGTTCAGTGCCCCCTACACCAGCTGTCGTACTCAGGTTCTAACGAAAGCGTTCAGGACAGTGTAATTTTCTTTATTTCTAATAGAATTTACGTGACTAGTTCAGTGGCGTCTTGGTGCGCGCAGATTTACGATTATGTGAGGTAATGTCCTTGTGAAAATAATAATTATTCTAAGCATTTGCTCACTGCATGCGTGCCCTTAGCATATTAGTCCATGAATGTACGAATTTAGTGCTTTTTCATACGACGAATTGCGGAGTTGTTGGCAGATACAGTGGTGGCAGCCGCAAATTTTGTCGTGAATGCAACTGTGCCATAAGCAGCAGGATTTCGTAAAGGCGAGTCAAACACATCGTGACAAGTAGAACAAATAGCCCGCTCATGAAATACGGCAGGAGTAAGACGAGCACCTTCACAAACACCGACCTATCACAAACACGACAAAAAACAAACGACAGTGGCTGACATTCAAACTGAAAGAAAGAAAATTAAGAAATTTGCAGACTGTATTAGGACCCTAGCAATAGTCCGCCTGTGTATTGGAGTAACGGAAGTGCATGCTATTGCCAGGTGTGGTTCCTAAGCCAGCTATCGCCGCGGTAGTAAATTCTTCGTGGCGCAAGCGTCGGACAACCCTGTGATCTTCAACGTATACGCATGAGCTGTGTATGAAGGCTTACGTTGCCTCCTTTCTTATTTTTATTTAGCTCCGGGCATTTATTCTCAACTTGATTGTGTCGATGTTATAGATAGTCGTTTTACACGTTTTACGCGTTTTACACGCTTACTCGTTTATTACCCGGATGTACAGCCGACAGGACGCTTAATTCGAACGCTCCTCAGGGTGGCCTCCACCGGCTTGGATTGACGCCAGCGCCGCGAAGCGTTGGACGTGGTATCTTTGCGGCTGTGGTAAAATTGACGGAGCGCGTATTTCACCCTTCAACTCTGTCTTTCGCTTTATCCTGGCCGGCGGGTCGAGTGCCATCACTTGACAGGTCTGTTTCGCCACGTTTCGCTCGTTTCTGCGGTCTGACGCGCGATTCCAGGAAAATCTTCTTCGTGTGCTTATCTCGTCAATGATGCTTGGCTTGCGACAGTACGCGTACCTTTCGAGTTTGACCTCGAAGCTGGCGCTTGAAAGAAATGATGTCTTATTGGCGGATTTAAGTTGGAAAAGCAGAGCAAAACGCCTCGACACTTTCAGTGCATTCGTGATCAGGAAGAAAGACGCTAAGCAACGGGAACACTGCGATGCGCGCCCTCCGATAATTAATGATCCTGAGCATAAATACACCATCTAATTGACAGATTTATTTATTTTCCAAACATCAAAAACGCTTGTTTGCTCTGCTCTTCCAATTTGTGATTTATTTCAAGCGCCAGCTTAGTGGGAAAACTCGACATTCACGCGAGCTCTCACGCGCAATTTTCAACTGCCGAGATAAGCGTAACAATTAACGAAACGCAGCCACGAGCGAAACGCGGCGAAATGGACTTGTTGAGTACTCGACCCACAGGCCAGGCAAAAGCGAAGCGCAAACAGACCGGTGAAGTCGAGTAGCGCCCCATCCATCGTCAGCCACCGCAAACATATCGCGTCCAACGCTTCCCGACGCTGGCGTCAATGCAAGTCGGCCAGGGCCACGCTGGGAGCGTTCGAGTAAAACGTCTTGACGGCTAAACCTGCAGCTAGCGTTCCAACTGTCGTGCTTTCCATTCGCTTCTGTGACTGTTGCAGATTTATTTTGGTAGAAACTCCGGAACCGAGACTCATTGCGCAAGAAGCAAAGTAAGCGCGTGGAACTGAGAAGTCGTCGTACCGTATAAAAATATAGGGCTCGAACAAGCTGTCTGCTGGAAACGCGCTCCAACTGTGAGCGCCGTACGAAACGTCACATATACACCATGACGCTACTTCTTCGGAACTCGTAATGTTTCTCGGGAACGTTAAACTCGATCAGTAGATCAGTCGTAAGTTTGTGGCTTAGAGCGGAAGCAGCCTGTGTCATCAGGGCGTGTTTACGTGGTTCCGGCTCAACTACGCAGTGGCCTGTAATCATCTGCTCAGAGGAACCCGGATTTCCATTAGTCGCGCAGGCCTTGAATTAAGCCGCTGTGTGTCTGTCACTCTTTCGCTGCTAGCCTGCCTTTGCACGTACTTCCGAGTGTTCCTCCTCGTTCTCTCGTTTGTCCTTGCACGTCAGCGACAGCTCCGCTGAGTTAACTGTTCGAGTGAAGATTAATCTGTCTCAGACTTCGTTCGGCTGAGCGAGTACCGCCGAAGGCCTTCGGAACAAATAGCAGCTGTCGGCTGGAGCAGAGGGATAGTACGCGAAGCTTTGTGTTTTGTTTGCAATTTCCAGGTATATACCTCTTATGGTTTGTCTTATAAAGGAGCAATCGTCGAAGGTGCATTAACTAAAGCTAGGTTACAGTCTTTACTCGTACATTTTTATCGGATATATTATAACAGTCTTCAAAACTCATACATTTTCTTCCAAAATCGCGTTCTTGTTGTTATGTTATATGCTTTCTTCTTTATTTGAAAAAAAAAAAATGTTTGTCGAAACAGTCGAAGCAAAGGTTAGGAGCGCAGATACAGACAGAAGGGAAAGAATATGGACAACACAAATTCCCTTCTTGTTATTAGCTTCCATTCACTCGTGCCTGCATCCGCATGCCTAACTTTTATTTATTTATTTAATTATTTATTTATTATTTATTGCAGCGAATACTTATCAACTACAGTCGCTTACGACATGCGACGAAATATACGCTCCACCTATTCGCAGAAATAATTTGCATAAATGCACCATCCTGTATTTGCATAACTCCTTGACGCTTTTATGATGTGAAGGAGTCCTGCTGGTTGTGTCGCTGGTTTTACATAGAATATATGAACATCCCGACAAATCTGTGTGACATCCGTATATATTCAGGCAAAGATAATAGTAAAGTTTTATTTTCCATGATGCCTAATATTTTAGCATTAGCTTAGAAAAAATGCTTGAGCTTCGCACGAAAAACCCGCTCGCACGACTTCCCGCCGAAGGTGAAGCACAGGGGCACTAAGGGTGAACCGTACATTATTCTTAGGTTGTAACCGATTACAGTTCAACTTGAGGTCCTTTTGTGTTTTTCTATATTTTCAGGGAGACTTGCTCATTACAATGTTGAAAACAACGCAGTTTGTCCCCTTAAAATCTTTTTAATGCGAGCGTTCTTTCTTTATGATTTTTACCCTACATTCATTTTTGTAGGCGAGATGTTTGACCTGGGTGCCACAACCACATCAAAAATTATTTTCAAAAATTAAGCCACTATGAGGAACCTTACTCGGGCCTGCGAATACTCTCTGGGCAACGCCAACATACGTAAAGCGGAAAGACATATCATATGCGACATTAATGTGGAAGGGCACTGCTACCATTGCTACGTAATGACTTCGTCTCACATAAACGACTGGCACTTCCAGAGTCACATGGTTTTCATGGACTCCCAGTAAGCTTCGCTGCTGCAGCAAGGAAACCTCCTGTCTTGCTCCGTTCAGTCAGCTTTAATGGAAGCCAAAGTATTTGTGCTGCGTTAGTAGAGACTCTCACTTATTTTTACAATCATCGTAAATTGGTTCTGAGACATCTTTTTTATTCCTACTTAACGTGTACCACCACATCTCGCTTGGCAGACGTCAAACAGCACGTCTTCGGCAGGATGCCCTGATGTAGACGTCAGTGTTGCTCTTGATCGGCAGTCGAGCGAGACTAAAAAAAAAAAACAGTTGAGTTGCCTGTCATGCTAAAACATAGTGCAACCGCCGAGTAGTGTGGACGCCAGGGGAGCCATTAATCACGGATGGCACGGCGCGTCAGCGGTTGCCGACATCTCTGGACACGCTAGGGGCAACTCCAGTGAAGCACATATATAGACTCGCGTGCATACACAAGCTGCATGCAGCTGGTGTCTCTGCCCAGTTGTTTCGCTCCACTGTTACGCGTGAAACTTGCCTTGCGAAGCTTTAGCTACGAAAAGAAGGCCGAGTCATCGGGGATGACGGATGCAGGACGCAGACGAGCCTTTCGTTTTATGTCTATGCGCGTGGTAAGGTATCCATGTATACAGACTGTGAAAGTATGTCGTTTAGGCTGAGAAGGGCTCTATTTTCTCTCACGCTCTTTACTTCCTTTGATTTGTCTCGCTGTCAGTGAGAGAAAAGCAAGGATAAAAACCACAGCCGCGCGAAACAGTCGAAGAGTCCCCGCCGCTTTGCTACTTTCCTCTCATGTTAAGGATGGTTAGTCTAAAACAGCTCATGCTCTCATCATCATGCTCATCATTACGGCTATCATCATCATCATCATCATTAGCCTATCTTATGTTCACTGCAGGGAAAAGGCCTCTTCTAGTGGTCTGCAATTAGCCATGGCCGTAACTATACTACATTCGCAAACTTTAACAGCAGTTGCAAAGTCTGGTTGCCAATTTTAAACTCCTGTTTTTTAGTCAAGGTAGTTTTGTCCTTTGCCCTTTGCCTTATTAGTCCTACTATAATGCTTTCTCTGATGAGGTCATCAATGATTTTTCGTTGTTAGACGCCAATATTGTTAAAGAGCGCCATGGCATCTGCAAAGCTCAAATTCACGAGATATTCTCTGGAAATTTCAGTGTTCTTGTCTTCCTTATCAAATTGTTCAAACATGCAGTTATTATGCGGTGAACAACATTGGAGGGATTGTATCTCCTTGCCGGACCCTTTTCTTGTAGTAGAGTGCGTGTACATTCCTTCTTGGATGGTACGATATTCAAAGCCCTAAACAGAAAGGACGCACGGAGATATTCAAGATGGCGGAACGATGGCATTTGACGATGTATGCCGTGGAAAGTATTTTCGGTCTGATGGGCGTGCGTAGCTTTAATGAAACGCACGTCGTGAACGTTTCATGCAGTGAAAACACGTTTAATATTGCTAAAACGCCGTGTTATTTTGACTGCAGCAGTTTAGCGCTCGCGGTCTTTCTCGGAACTGCAGGATGCTGGGGACGAGAGTACTCCATTCCGCAATCAACGGAGATCGCCAAACTCCCTTCGCAAAAAGCTCCATTTAACTCCTTTGGCGAAAGGGAGACCGTCTCCCGCCTAACACATCTCCCTCCATCTAAATACGAAAGAGTTAAATGGAGTTCGCGGGTGCCCGTGTGACAGGGGTATTACATTCGCAGTCAAATTGTTTTCCCAGTTTTCTTAGTGGAAAATATAAAAGGGGTGAGGGTGCTTAGAATTGCGGAAATGCGGTAATGTTACCCTGTTTATATTCTTCATATTCTTTATGCGAAAAGTGAGAAGAGATAGACAAAGTTTTCATTTGAATGTTTAACCGTTTCGCGGTACATTGGTGGGTGTAATTGCCTGATGATCGCTTCCTCACTTTCTCAGCGAGCGAATCATTGAGATAATCCGCGTGCCTGTAGCGACACGAATGTCGTCGTAATGCCTCGGAAGATCTGTAAAAAAAAAAAAAAAGATTCTTGAATGACATCAAATTTAAAGCTCAGGAGGCCTTAAGAAAAGGCGTCGAAAAATATAAGAAGCCTTTGGGACGGAAAGGCGTACTGGTTAGAGGCCCATTTAAAACTATGTCGCACAAATGCTGATTACACCGGAGACAACGGCACCTAGAGCGAGGGCGGTAACAGGTCTCGTTTATTACCTACCAATTTCACGCACAATGCATTGCGCAAATGGGCAAGATGGCTGATTGATTTCTGGAGTTTTACGTCCCAAAACTAACTGTGATTATCAGGGACGCCGTTGGGGAGGGCTCCGGAAATTTCGACCACCTGGGGTTCTTTAACGTGCACTGGCATCGCACAGTACACGGGCCTCAACATTTCGCCTCCATCGAAATGCGACCGCCGCGGCCGAGATTCGAGCCTTCGACCGTCGGATCATCAGCCAAGTTCCATAGCCACTAGACCACCGTAGCGGAGCAAGACGGCTGTCAGCACAGTCCGCTGGCTTGTGCCATTGCATCGTATAATCCCGACACAGAGACCTGAAGAGGGGATTTGTTTAATAAAACTTCTAGCTGTATAAGTAATTTTTCACTCGAAAACACAGCGGATACAAATGTAGGCCCTATCGGCATGCAGGTTTTCATATACAAGGTCCTCAACAACGCGGAAAAACAATATGGCTTACAAAGCACGAAACTGATTCTGATAGCATTCTAACTTAGCTCTAGTTTTCAAAAGCCTGTAGTTCTGTGAAAAAAAAAAACGCTCACACAAAATTACAGACAAATTGAGAGACATGGGTGTCATTCATATAGCCATGTTGTTCCAGGTATATATACGAGTATCCATGGCGGCGTCTTCCAGGGGACCGCGACGTGAGCGCAAACGTATCGTCGTAATCCACAAACACATTTATTGCATGCTGTCGCCGTCCCAACGGAGTTTCGCAAGTTCTGTACTGCTAGTGGTATACATTTCACGAACGTGTCAGCTAAAGCGACGACGCTCTGCAGGCCTCGAAAATTTTGCACGGCGTTTAACGGACTAAGCCCGAGAGCAAGGCCCTCTCGTCTCCCTTAGCACGTTTGCTTCGCGCGAGACGTTAAAGAACCTGACAAAGTGCCTCTTCCTCCTAAACTTAATCTAAGTCATGCGCGGTAAACATTCCGCAGCATCCGAATGCGGCATTGGCTCTCATGCTTGTATTTGTACAGCCATGCGATACATTAAATGAACAGCGATGATGCGCAGTTTCCGTGCACGCTGCGGTATGCGGCAGTGGTATTCCGTTCCAGACAGAAGTCGAAGCAGTGAGTTCGATTACGCTCAAAGTGGCCATATTTAAATGGGGGGTGTAATGTAAAGACGCTCGTTAATTGAGTTAGTGTGCATTAAAGTAATACACATTGTAAAAATTAATGCATAGTCTTGTACTGTCGCTCTGTGGATGCCACAAAATGTTATGCTGGTCTTAGCATGCGAAGCGTCGTTAACTGAATATTGGACATTTTTGTGGCGGCTCTTGGGCCGTTGAGTGCATGCTTGATCCAAAAGCCAAACATTCCAAAAGTGGGCGCACGTGCCCGTTCTTTGCGCATTTGTATGGTCGCTTGTAAGATACGTACCGCAATTTTCTTTATTTCTTCTTTGCGTGTGTTTCTGAGGATGAGTCAAAAGGCTGGTGTTTCTCTGGTGAGTCGCCGCGGCCTTCATTCTTCGTATTCTACAGCGCAGTGACGACACGTTCTGACTCACATTGACACATGACTCCCCCCCCCCCCCAAAAAAAAAAAATTAAAATTAGTGAAAAATAATGCTTGCTCCTGCGCTGCTATACTTTCGAGCCTCCTGGTCAGCTCACAAGGCATAGCAACTGCCACTGAAAATAGGTCATCCTAAATTCAGGTACCGGAGCAGCGCGATCTTCGCCAGTTGGGATGATGTTAAGCATGAAACGCTCCCGTTGTCGGTGACTTTCAAGTAACCTTTAGCAAAAACCCAGAGCCGTTCTCCAGCCACTTCCACGAGAGCCAAATGAGAATACCCGGGCATCCAGTCACAGGTTAAGAAAACGTGCCCCTAACTCATTGGGCTGAACCACATTCCATAGGGTAATTACTGCCCAAACTAGTTATAAAACTATTGCTTCCGAGTTTAAGGTTTCTTCACGATATCACCCTGAGGCTGTAACTTCTAGTATGCTTAAGCTTTATTTGTTATTTCCAAAGCAATGTTTCAAAGGCAGATACATCATACAAGGTACCACACATCTGATTGTAATCTTTTAGTGCCGAGACAGAGTTGCTTGGGCGCTCCTTTCAACGCCAGCAGTCCGAGAGATTAGCGGCGTGGGCATTGCGCCGCCTCCTTCGAGAGAATGCGCCACGCTGCTAACAACGTCGGCAACGTGCTGACGCCGCGGATGATGTTTGGGCAGGCGAGACCCTCCAACAATATTCAGCTCAAAACATGTTCGTTTAGGCTTAAGCTTCGCATAGTGGACGCATACGCTTCTCCTAACAATGTGTAAGATTGAGCCAGTTGGCACTCGGCATTAAGTGAATTTACATGCTCAATGGAACGACGGGTCTGTAGGTCACGCACCTTCGTTTGAGAAGCTGTTTGCGTTTGAATTCGTGGGAGCTTCTGCTAACACTCTGGTTAGTATCATGTCCAATCGATTTGCTTTGCCGGAAGCCATTTCGTGCTTACATCTACTGCCGATTACTGGAGAGCCAACTGTTTTCTTTCTCAAAAATTCACTTAAATTTCTTCCGTCGCCTCGTTTTACAAATGTGGGTGGACGAGAATTTTCTGTATCGTCAACTTTTATATCCCATATCCCCTTCCCCCACTAGGCGCTGAGCCGTGCTACCATTATGGACTGCAGAAATATGCGCCTATTTCCTTTCGTTGAACCACTCATCATCATCGTCAACCTTATATCGCCTTACAGGCTTTTTTATGGACGTGACATGAGGCAGTAGTAGTAGCAGTAGAGAACGTTGTTTTCTAGTTTAGCGATGTCCCAGAGGGTGGAGTCCTCAGTCCAGGGCACCATTTGCTGCTGCAATCCGCCTTGCCCGATCAATCAGTCGGCACTGGTCGTCCAAGGCAGTGCTGGAGAGAGCGGCACCCCAATCGGCAAGGGAAGGGGTTGACTATTCTAGGTTGCCCAGGTGGTTGGGGGCATTCCCATATAGTGGTACTGGTTAGAGTGTTCTCCACAAAAAGGACATCGGTCAGGGTACTGGGTTGGGTAAAAAGAGTGGCGGAATGCAAGGCTAGGGAACGTATTAGTTGGCAATGTTGGCGCACAGATAAGGCGCCGGCTACTTTTTGGCCCTGCATTGGGTCGAACGCACAACGTAAAGGATGTTCAAATTACTAAGATGTTGGATAACGTTCTCGGAGAAGTAAAGTTGAGAGCCGAGATAGCATTTTTTTTTTTTGCTAAGATACCTAGCAGTGAGAAGTGGCAAGTAAAGTAGGGCTGTGAATGCCAATATGTTTTAATTACCGACTATGCTTTTAATTACCGACTTTGATGCGTATCTCGCAAGAGGAGTTGTCGAAGCTGGTCAGGTTTCAAGGCGTCCAGTGCCACTTTCGATCGATACAGAGAAAACAGTGTCACTTTCGATACATTCGTTTCCAGAACTGCACGCAAACACAATAACTTCTTTTTCTATTACCGTCTGGCGCAGCGTAGCCGTACTTGCTTTTGGGCCACTAAACCCAAATTAACCTAACCTAATTATTTTCTATTACCGCCGAGCCACTAAACCAATTCTGATAAATGCCATGTAGAAGGCAAATGCATTTCATGCATGATATTGAGGAGGGGGCAGGCGGAGGGGAATGCTGGGGTATACTGCAATTGTTGCAAGATCCAGGATTCCTTTTGCATGGGCATTACGGCAGGACTGGCAGCAACAGCAATTCTTTCATTGAAACGCGTGAACTATAGTTATCGTCGCAAAATGATGATTAGTTAGTTAATGGAAGAAGGAGTAGCCTAGAAGTACTAGATATCCCACCAATACTGACAAAGGAAGTAACTACGGCCTCATACAAAATGCAAATCGGCAACGCTTCTGGTGAGGATCACGTAACTGAATGTAATCGCTAATAGAATTTGGGCCAATTTGGAGTTCAATCAACAAAACGACTAAGCACGGTTTCGTGGAGCCTGTTCGACAATGTACCATGTTCACATTATCAATCAGATAATACAGAAGTGCGCAAAATATAACCAGTCCCATAACATCGTTTCTATAGATTAACAGAAAGCATTTGACTCAGTCGAAACATCAGCACTTGTGAAGGCATTACGGAACGAAGGCGGAAACAAGCCGTACGTAAGGATACTGGAAGATATCGACAGTGACTATACAAAGCCACCATTGTCCTCCATTGATGAAGTGATAAGGAATGGTTAAAGAGATGGAGGTACGATCTCCGCAATGCTATTTACCCCAAGTTTACAAGAGGAAAAAAAAAGGGGGGGGGGGGGGGCAGAGGTTGGGGAAGAGGTTGAACAAAAATTAATGGAGAATACCTCAGTAACCTGCGATTCGCTGTTTATAGCTTTGCTAAGTAACTCAAAATCATTGCAAAGCGCGATCGCTGAAGTACGGCAGCAAAATTGTGAGTCTCAAAATAAATACGCAGAAAACTAATGTTCAGAAGTTTGCGAAATGCAGTGAGGTGCTGGAATTGGCGAGAGAATACGTCTACTGAATGCATATAGTAACTACAGATACTAACTTTAAGAATGAGCTACCAGAACAAAAATGAAGTCGAGTACATTTGGGAGGCATTCTGAGATTATTAATGGCTCGTAACCTGCATTCCTCAAAAGTAAAATGTGCGTGTCAACTGCATCTTATTGGTACTTTTCTGCGGGGCAGGAACCTGGAGGCTCATGCAAAGGCTACAGCTTAAATTGAGGATGACGCCCCGAGCCAGGAAACAAAAACTATAGGTGTAACGTCAAGTGACAAGAACACAGCGGAGGTGGTCAGGGGAAATCGATCTGTGTTTATGACATCTTAGTGGAAATCAAGAAGAAATGGACATGGGCGGCATATATGATGAGAAGGCAAGAAGAGAGAGAGAGAGAATATTTTATTGATGAATCCGGAGATGTTAGCCTGGTTAATGGCCTGGCTTGCAAAATAAGTGATTGTCATTAAGGACAACAGACTGAATTCCAGACAAGGCAGGCATGACAAGGGGCAGCAGGAAGTTAGGTGGAAAGATGAGGCTAAGAAGTTTCCGGGATTAACGTAGCCGCAATTAGCACAGGACCCGGTCACTCAGAGAAATATGGGAGACACCTTTGCTTGGCTGGGGGCGTATACAGGATAATAATAATAATAATAATAATAATAATAATAATAATAATAATAATAATAATAATAATGCTGAAGACAAACGACATTTTTGACGTTTGAGTATATGGTTGTACGGCTGTGAAGGGATTTAACGGACTTATTCTTGAAAACCTGTCCCTATCTCTTTGAGGGGCAAGCGAGGGGGTATTGTCAGGCTTATAGCTGGTGCTTAGCTGTCGATGATAGTAGTGGAAGGGTAAAAAAAGATGTTAGCGGACAGACGCTCTTCGTGTCCGCTGCCTTGCTACTTTTCCGGAATCGTCTCTCTATAATTATAGACTAGTGCAGACATTTCTTCGAA
The DNA here is from genome assembly GCA_013339685.2 of Hyalomma asiaticum. Taxonomy (NCBI): domain Eukaryota; kingdom Metazoa; phylum Arthropoda; class Arachnida; order Ixodida; family Ixodidae; genus Hyalomma; species Hyalomma asiaticum. The sequence goes on along the minus strand of CM023481.1, from coordinate 103,143,628 downwards.
TAAATTCCTAATGTAGGTGGTTGATAACCCCCGATGTTCGAAGGTGCTGCCACGATCTTGAAAAACAACCTTTCGATAAGTGTTCATCGCAACTGGTCAATCACCGTTTTTACCATTAAAATGTGTACAGGACACTCGCATGCACATTAGGCGCAAAGTCGAGGTTCTTACATGTGACCACTCAAGGTTCATTTTAGTCTGGCTTTACTGCGAGTCGTGGCCGCTATCGCATGGCCACCATTCGCAGGCACACGGCCGCAATAAGAGGCGTTTACGGCTCTGATCGTCGCGCATGTCCGCGGCCAAGGCCGAATGTTTACTCACTCGGCCCGCACACTTGCACACACCACCCATTCGGGAAAGACGAGGTGACGGCGGGGTTTAGAGGCTGCCCTGTAATGCGTCGTCTGAGCACGGGAAGTGCCGTGTGCATCTTGATCGTTGATCTTGGGAGAGCCCGAGCCGTTTCCCCCGGAGTGCTCGAACTGCTTTCACAATTGCCTCTTCCGCTGCGCCGTAAACGCTCGCGCCGCCTGTCTTTTCTTTTTGCGACGGGGCGAAGTAGTATAGTCGGCCGAGCCATCGCCGACGAACGCGCACGCTTACTACAGCGATAGGTCATAGGGCGATAGCATCAGATGTCGACACAACGTGAAGGCTATCGCGAGCAGCTTAAGCTTGGCGCAGTCTCGAAAGGCGAGGTTCAGGAAGGAATGAGCCTGGACGTCGCGTGAGGTCAGCGTTCTTGCACAAATCCTCAGCGTATATTACGGACCTTTCCGTGTATATACGTCCGCCGAGCATGCAGCGGTCGCGCGGATGTGGGTGGCATTTCTGGATCGGGGTGCTTTGATTCCGTTCTTGACCTGCGTGCTCCCTCGCCCCGCCAAGGTGGGTCTAGTGGCTATGGTACTCGGCTGCTGATCAGAGGATGGATGGATGGAATAAACTTTATTAGTGTCCTGCAAGAAGCGCGCAAACGCGTTTAGGGCCGCGGCGGCTGCATTTCTATGGAGGCGAAATGTTGAGGCCGGTGTACGGCACGATGTCAGTGCGCGTTAAAGAACCCCAGCTGGCCGAAATTTCCGGAGCCCTCCACTACGGCGTCTCTCATAATCAGATCGTGGTTTTGCGACGTTAAACCCCAGTAATCAATCAAGCACGCCTCCCTCAACGGCGAGCGCACGCGATATTAAAATGCGCTTTAAGCGGAGGATGGCTGCATGACCTGATGGGATATGGCTGGCGTTGACGGGAAACGAACTGATGAGCACGCATGACAGGGACTGCTGTGACGAAGCCGAGCAAATTGCAAAGGACGCGATGAGGGAGCTTCGATGCAATAAGCAAAAATCAACTTCAGAAGGCAATGCGTGGAACTTCGTGTGCTTGACTACCGACAAGATCATTCTTACCAGTAGAATAGAAGAAAAACATGACGTACAGTACTCAGCCGTTGAAACTCGATGCTCGGACGGCATGATGGTCGTCGCATTGTGTGCTACTGGAGTGCGCTGGGTGATCACAGAGATCACTGAATCGCGCTGCTTCATAAAGTCTCTCGCTTTCGTTAAGTACCAGAATGAATCAGCTGGGTGACCCTAGTGCGAAGCGATGACGCAGAAAGCATTAGCAGCTGTGCACTCCGAGTATCGCGCTTCATTCGCTGACTACGCTATACGTTTCAGAATCGTTACACATTTTACCGCGGGGTGTGAATAACCTTTGGATCCGGACGCATGCCGGTAACTTCTTTTCCTCGTTATGGTGCAGAACAGAAGAACTTAATTTTGCGATGCAAAAGCACAACTGCAAAGCATCTTCCTTCGTTTCAAACAACATACTGATGAAAGGAAAACGTAATATTACTGAAAAGAAGCTCATCGCGGAATGTCTGTGCTCTAGTTCAATAAATGATGAAAAGAAAACCACATCGAACGGTGGTCATGGTGATGACCTGATACATTGGCACGGGCCCACAGTGCTAAGTTTAGCCAAGGTGCGCGCGGTAGGACTATGAGAAAGTAGAGGGAATATAATGAAAGAAAGAACACGACACGCACTATGTCCTGTCTTGTTCCGCTGTTATTCCTGGAAAATGCATATCGACTAACTTACCCAAGTATCTGTTCGAGTATAATGAATTAAAAGGGCGTTCTTCGATAGCGTCTTTTTGTAAAAAAAAGAAATTACGGGCGTAGTATCACTACGCCCGAATTCCGAAAGGGCAGGTAGTTCGAAATTTTAGCCAAGATAAAGAGGCAGCGAAGTCAAGAACGATGTCCAAACGAATCAATGGCAGAATATTCTTACAAATACATCGTGCCAGTGACTCCTATCAAGCTACTCCGCCTTGGATTGTTCTTCTTTCTTTCGTTTTTTTTTCTTCTTTCTTTTGTTATAATATTGGCTTTGTGACTGTCCTCCTCATCCCGTTATTAACTGCAGCGCGACAAGAAGGAAGAGGACAAACTAAGTGCACACACTTGCACTTAGAGCAGCGCGAAGACACGCCAACTCGGCCTACTTTCATTTTCAGTATCTGCATGCATACGTGTCGTCCGCTGATCAGTCTCCTGACCGGTGCGCCTCGTCGCGTCTCTACTTCCTCGCAACGCCACCACTGCAATCACGTGTGGCTACGGCTACTTCTTTTCTTCTATTCTTATCCACACTTTCTTTTTGTTCTATCAGGTAGCGTCCCTCCGCCATGTTACGTTTTCTCTTGTTTCTTTCTTGTTCGTGGAAATTAGCGACTGTCTGCGCTCGGGCCAGCGTGAAGAACACCGATAACCACGCTTCGAACCTGCCGTGGACGACCACCACAAAGGGCGAGACTCTTCAACACGGCCGTTCTTTTCTTTTTTTTTTTTTTTGTCGTGCGGACAAGAGACGAACAAATCGGGAACGAGGATAGTTCGAGCAAGAAACGCCTACGGCAAGAACAACAGACACGAAAACGAAAGCGAGCCGGTTGGCAGCCGACTCTCGCTCCACGCGTCACAGGGAAGAAACTCACTGGGATGTAATCGCGGGTAAGGGAAAACATGAATGAGGAGGACACAAAAGGAATAAATGAGAAGAAGCGAAGTGGGCGAGGAGAACGGAGTGGTGCGATCTGCAGCGGCATTAGCCGGAGAAAGTTCCGTTGTGCATCGACCGCGTCCCAATCGAGCCACCGGAGCGCTCTTATCGGGAGCCCGAGGTTCCGTTTTTCCCGCGTCACGCACGCACCTTCGACCAGCCGGTCGGTAGTCTTTGCGCATGTGTGTGTGTGTTGGGGGGGGGGTGTGGCGCGCGACGAAAATGTAAGGTTAGTGGCTCGTTGCCACCGCATCGTGCGGCCTGTGTGGGCGAGCGCGCGAGATGTTAATGCCGCCTTTCGTGTCCTGCCATTCTCTTCTTCCATTTCGTCCTCTCCCGGCGGAGTCTTGTCGTTCACGTGCTCCCTTGGACACTCGTCCCGGCTCCGTTTTTCAAACTGCTGCTACACCTGTGAAACGGTGTCATTTTGTTCCTACCGACGAAATATCGGGGGTAGAATGCCAGAGGAAATGTGCATCAAGGGCATTGCCAAAGCAGTGTGTGGGATGAAGATGAAAGAAATTGAGAAGAATTCCTAAAGCAAAAGTAACTGCGCTTTACAGTAACGCGCAATATAGTAAGACTTGAGGAATTCAAGGAGAGAAGAGGACATAAAGACCGAAAGCTCTGGATAGTCATCAGTAGCAATTCACCATCGCTTAGCGCTGTAAACCACGATCCCAAAAGAACGTTCCTTTCTGGTTTGCGTGCGTGCGCGCGCGCGCTCCTGTGTGTGTCTGTGAAGAGGTCGGGGGAGGGAGGGGAGGCATTTGCCGTAGTACGTAGTAGAGAACGTAGTCAGTGAACTTCCGCTTATTTAGTTGCTTTGTATTTCTGAGGTTATTTCAAACCATAAGCATTTGCTTCAGCGAAGCAGCCAACAGCTCTTTTCATGATGAAGATAATCATCATCGTCACTAGCAGTCACTGCAGGGCGAAGGCCTCTCCCAGCGACCTCCATTCTGACCTGACCTGCGAGAGGTGATTCCATATTATGCCTGCAATTTTTTTTTTGTTTAATTTCATGCTGCTATTTTGCTCTCATCTGCGGCCGTGCTTACAGGTATGTAACGGTAGTGTGTACGAAATGCAGCGCACTACATTATGCATGGCTTCTCGCGCTCATGCTCCCCTTGTAGAACGAAACTTCTCGTAAGACTTGCAGGAGAATTGGACGGTGATAACGTATGTGTGGGTGTCATGCTCAAGTGATTTCACATTCTTCTTCAGCCCCATAGCTTCTTTTTTCTTTTTAACCTAGGTATAGGTCAGGTACTGAGAATGGGAGAGAGGTTGCAGTCCTGATGTCAGGTTCAATGGCCCATTCAAAAGTGCCCTTTGAATTCAAAGACAAATGTCAGGTGACTTTTTATCCAGAGCCCCATTGATGTTATTGTTATTCGTACGTGGAGTGTGAAGCTTGAGATCCTTGCTCGTCCAATTGCAACGGAAAACACAATGATGGCATAGCGTTCTATTAGAAATTAAGAGCATATGCTGGGCGGTATGCATTGTAATAACAAGCACGTTTTGTTTCTTCTTTTTTTGTATAATGGCGCAGAAACTTGACGAGCATAACAGACAAACACGAGAAGAAGTTAAGGACCACACAACGGGTGATGAAGCAAAAAATGATAGGCGTAAAATTAAGAGATAGGATGACAGTGGAATGGATCAGAGGAGAGACAGGGGTAGCCAATATCTTAGTCGACATTAAAAGGAAGAAATGAACCTTGGTACGTCACACAAGGACAAGGGTAGGTAACCGATGGTCAGGTAGAGCGACAGAATGGGCACCAAGTGAGGGAAAGTCGGCCGTGGACGACAGAAAGTAAGACGGGGAGATAAATTTAAATAAAGAATTAGCAAGTATCAAACCGGATAATCTCGCTCAGGACAGGTCAGAGTGGTTGGAAGAGGCCCTGGTCCCACAGTGGGCATGAGCTTGGCTGCTGCTACTGCTACTGATCATCGTCGACGTCGCCGCCGTCGTTTAATTTTCAAAAAAAAAGCAGCGGCTGTTTCGGCATTCATTAGTTTTGAAACGCATGCACATAATCCATTTAACAACGACCGCCACACGGCTTTGTCGTGTCGCACCTGCACCGCAACCATGCCGTACCTAACAGCAGCGTACTCGGCACAGGCACTCACTGGCAGAGCTACGCCTACACCTACAATTAGGGTAGCCGTTTTACGACAGTCTGGCGACGAAAATTTGACGTTGGCTCCATGGCTACTTTTTTCTACTCTAAACTACTTTGAAATATTGTTTCGGCGCATTTATTAGCCACAATTCTTTTTTTCATTATTATCTGAGAAACTATCAAGTAAATGTACAGGCTGTTCATTATTTCTGCTTCTTTTTTATCGTGTTGGCCGATGCGCGCGCATGTCCTCACCCGGCCAGTGAGTTCGTGCGCATCGAGGAGGCAGCCCTGTGTAAGCGGAGCCGTGGCCTTGAGGTTGCAGTACCCGCCACCAATGCGGAAGGTTCCGGATTCGATCCGCAGTGCCGTTGGACAGCCGCCACGCTCTCTAATGGGGAGAGAGGTACTCTTCCTGGCAATTCGTTGGGGGGGGGGGGGGGGGTAATTTTCTGCCTCACAAAAAGTGACCTCTCCTTTCCGCTCCCTTCTTCTTTCACTTCCCTTCCTCTCTCATTTACTTCCCCTGCGAGTGTTTGGGTTCAGGAGTCCTCATTCGAAAGAGTGTACTCCGAATTTGGTTTCTGATGATCTCTGTTGCCCTATGTACCTAATTCACAGCACGACTGCAAATGCAGAGTGGCGGAATTGCTGGCATAGACGTGGGTAGCATGATGCTGGCGCTGTCCGCCATCTATGCTAAAGCTGCACGCCAGCATCTCATGACGATGCAGAGCGCGTGTTCTTCTACGAGCTTGCAAAAAAAAAAAAGAAAAGAAAAAAGTAGGTCTCCAACCAACACGAATACGGGCTTTAATTTTCAGCTAGATTTCACTTCTTGAAGCTGGACTGATACGGTATTGCAACTCTACTACCACTTTTGGTCTACCGCCTCAAGGAAAAAACTGCGTCAACGTTTAACGTTCCCACTGAGTCGATGGCTATCTTCTTGGCGATGGCTAACTTCTTGCCAGATTACTCTGGCAAGAAGTTATTTTTTTTCCTGCGTAATATATGTGCAGGTTTCTTAAACTTATAATAATTATTTTTAAATTTGCAACCTGCCTCTGGCTCGAAGACCAAGCGAAAGAGAAAAAAAATGCTCTTTATTCACTTATTGCATATTCAGAATGGCATTATTTATTGTTGAGTATTGAAAACATCATAATACCACTTCTTCTGAATTTGGCTACAAACTTCGCGCTGTCATGGCTACGTTTGGTTATTTTCATCTTGAGTTGTGGCTACTTTTCGATTCTGCTCAACGGCAACGTGGCTCAAAATTGCGCTGGAAGCCATAATTTCACAGCACGTGTAAATAAAAAAAAATAAGTCAGCAGGATGCGCGAACGTGGCCGAAAAAATCACACTGAATTAATTAAGCGCCTTTTGAGTACAAGGCGTGTCGTTTCATCTGTAATATGCGTTCATATATGTTCTGTAGCAAGCAACTTTCGACGTCAAGACGCAGTAAACGCTGCCTCTACATTTGCAAAAGAAGACGCGCGACTCGGCGAATACTGGAGGAGCCTAGCGCGCAGCACGTTGCACTACAAAACGCGCCACATCGCGTCGAAATCGCGCCTAAGCGCCCCAGACAAAAAGACCCGCAGCGCGATGCGCATCCATCGTCCCCGCAGCCGCGGGAAGGCACGTGCACCCTCCCGCACAGTCGAAATCACCTGCGGCATTAGCGAGCAGTGGTGGCATTGCAACTTGGCTCGTGAATAATGAAGCCGCCCAGGCGGACGGATCCCGCGTCCGCCCATGAGATCGCCAATCCGACGGCCGGAATGCGCGCCGCGAGCCTGGTCTGCCGCTGGCAGCGGCGGCCGCCATCCTATAGCGCTCACCCTTGCCATTCACGGAGCTTGAGTTGTGATTACGGCGAAAGGACGGGCGCGTCGCGCGTAATTAGCGCTCCGCTGCGACACCGCGCCAGCGTTTTGATGAGCGACCACTGAGCGTATACGGAACGTCTCGCAGCGTGGATAATGTAGCACACTAGCGTTTCACACCAGAGGTCGGGAAAGCGGGGGCCCGGTCGGCTGGCAGAAGCGCTCCTCTTGCTGCTTTTCGCTGGGCGGCACTGCCGTCGTTATTAGTCAACGTTGTTGCATACGATACTGCAGGTGTAGGGAGGACGGAAGGTACCTTCCTGTCCTCCTTAAGAGGATAGCGCGGCCCATCAGCCGCTGTCAGCCAGGGTGCTGAAGCAATGACACTCAAAGTAACCCAAAACTGAATGGGAGACGCGCAAGCTTAATTGTGTCAGCGAAAAAAAAACGAAATTTTTTATTTCAAGAGCATTTCTTCATATTCCATGGGTGTTTGCCCGTTTCGCCGCTGGAAGTATGGCACGTTCTTGAAATATCAGAGCCTGGTATTTGTACGGTTTGCCCAGACCTGTTATTCGCCATGAACAGCAACATTTACCAGATATATATATATATATATATATTTGTGTGTGTGTGTGTGTGTGTCAAGAAAGGCAGAGGAAGAAAGAACAAAGGGGTGCAGGAAAGAAGTTAACCATTAGAACGATAGAAAGCAAAGCTATTCTTGGTAAGGATTAGGCCTGCAGTCACGGACACAGTGCGCCATTTGAGTTGATAGCGAGTGTTTGCATTGTCCCATTCTCTGCTCTCTTGTCCGCGTTCAGACGCCTTACCTTCTTTTACGACAAAATTAGTCTCTTTGCACCTCCTTTCGTACTCTTTATAGCGAGAGCGGGAAGATCGCAGGAAAAAAAAAAAAGAAGGAAGAGAAAGGGAGAACAAAGCGATACGCGCACACACTTACCAGCACTCATCGTGAAATAGCACATTTTCATACTATTTCACAATATACTCGGGAATACAGGAGCACCAACACTGCACGGCAAGCACCGAGCGTGGTGCTCGGTGCTTGCCGTGCAGTGCAAACGCTCTGTTTCACGAACGAATTCGCCTAACTGTGTGCCGCCCACCTGTCTGGAAATAATCATGGTTTATTTGAAATGTATCGACGCCTTTCTGGGTTTTGTCATTTGTACAAATCTTTTTTTTTTCATATCAAATTACTCACAACTGTCGTTGATCTCCTAATACGATGCTCAATGGAGCACTTGATGGTCGAGCACACAAGCACTCGGTAATTAAGGTAAGCTCACAAATGGCAATTAAAAAGGCGGATTTCTCAGGAGTCTGCGAAAGGGACGATATTTTATAAAAGGTACAGTTTTTTGAGGAATGATTAAAATTACAAGAATCTAAAAAAACAGAAGTCATGCAACCTGGTCAGAGGTATCGCTTTGACACTCCATTGCTTCGTTTTCGTAAAGATTAAAGGTTATTCGTCTTAGGGATTATTATTATTATTATTATTATTATTATTATTATTATTATTATTATTTATTCGTAGAGCTTCATTTCTGAGGGACCCGTGCCGACATCCTATGTCCGCTACTATACTGCTACTCCAGGAGAGTTTATGTATGTGTGGTAGTCAGGTAGAGGTAAATCTGAAACCAGGTCACTATAGAGCTGCAAAAGTGAGTGCGTCGAGTATATTGGTTCGATGCACAATATTTCGGTTCGAGTCCCTCGGGAATGAACAGGATAAGAAACGCCACTTTCACTGATATATATATATATATATATATATATATATATATATATATATATATATATATATATATATATATATATATATATATATAAAATGACATTTTTTAAAAAAAAATCCACAGCATATCCACGGAGTGAATGATGATGAGTGGGCGAAGCTCCGGAGGGTCATCGTAGATCGTGCCGAGTTCCGGATTAAGTTAGTTAACGCGCACGCTACGAATCCTCATGGTTCAACTATGCACAAGTGAAATCTCCCACCGGCACTTCATTGCAAGTCAATATCCAGTGCCTATATATATATATATGGGTGGCCGGTGAACGGTTCTCCAGCGCGAGCAGTCGGTATTTTTCAATCAAGAAACTCGCTAGAAGACGCTGCTCGCGTCAAGCTTGTCTCTCGCGGGTGAGGGCGCGTTCTCCTTCTTTGCGAGCTGGTAGCGCGTTCATCGAAGAAAGAGCGTTTCCATAGTCAACGCGCGCCTTTCGCTCTCTCTGTCTCTCTCTCTCTCTCACACAAGACAGCAGATGGAAGCACGCGCCCTCCTAGTAGCGCGTTCCCACACGCGCCCCCCTAGTAGCGCGTTCCTAGTAGGTAACGCGCTACTACAACGGACGGACAGACCCAAACCTTAAGGAGCTTCGCCCCTAAAATTACACTTCGTAACGCTCTGCTACCCCTCGAGACGCCAATCATGTAAAACGACGGTGGGTTGAGCGCTCTCGTAACTTTGCACCCTCGTACGCCTGTCGCGTGTACCCTCCGAGGCTGTGTAGATTTATTCTGAAGCTTTCACCTCACCAGTATCAGTAAGATGAAAAAAAAAAAGCTATATACGGACATCGCCCAAGTATGTTGAAACCGTGAGACGCCTTGTCGCAAGTCGTCAAGGGGAGGTGCGCCGCATAGCACCTTCTAGCTAATATATGCCCGAGAAAGCCTTCAAGAAATTTACCCTACGCCGTTTGCCCGGATACAACAATATTTATAGTAGGAAGCGCGCAGATAAGTTAGAGGCGCGCTCGGCATTTCGCGTCTATCACGCAGCTAGCTGCGCCACCTTGCTGCACGCAGGCCTGGGTGTCATCGTGTCCTGTGTGTACGTGGGGCAAAAGGAGTGAAACATGAAACAGCATGATGGTACCGTAGTTGCTGCGATGTTTTACCCGCAGCTTTCCTGTGAGTGCGGTGATGAAAATAAAGATTATTATTATTATTATTATTATTATTATTATTATTATTATTATTATTATTATTATTATTATTATTATTATTAGCGGTATTATTATTCCTACATCCCTGTGTTCAAGGAAATGGCTACACAGCGTGCGCTTTCAAGCATTCGGGGCACATGCTTGGGAGTGACGCATATACAGATACCGAAGTGAGAGAACGAATGCGATATGCTTTTTGTTCTATCCTAGCTGGTAGAGTCTACCTCTCTTTTGTGCGCCGTTTATAATTTCAGCACGCTTTATTAGAGGAGTAGGATAAATACAACTGTCGAAACTAAACTGTAGTTTTGATCACTAGTGTCCTTACTAACTTTAGCCTCCCTTTCCCTAGGTTTAAGGCCTGCCTTATAAATAATCGACCAAGTAAAGCAATAATGGTGAAACAATAAAGCCTTTTGTAATATTGGCTGCCAGCGCGTCTGTATCGTGAAAGAGGAAAACTCAAACGTACAATGGCGACGTAACACATTTTACTCGCGTCGCATGACATTCATCTGCACAGCCTTTCCGGGTGCGACAACAACACGGGAGGCGTGGAGGTGCCCTATACTCACACGCGCACATGCAGCACGCACGTGCGGACAGAGTCAAGACCGGTTGGCCGCCAACTGTTCGTTGCGCCCATTAGGCGAAGCCCTGCAAAGCCCAGCTTGAAATGCTGAGGTACCATGGAGATCAATAGAGAAAAAAAAAATGGCCGTATATCTGGGTGCCTCGCTGCAAATGTCGTCGAAGTACGCTGCGTGAGATACGGATGCCATCTGGCAACGCCGTCGGGAAACATGAGAATCCCTGGGCCACTGCCAGGTGGCAGCGCCAAATCGTCGGCAGAGGCCTTTTTCGTGCACAGCGTCGCATTTTTATCGCAGCCTAAGAAACACTGGGGTCTTTAGAATTACTTATCTATGTATTTTCGAGTAAAGGAACACACCACCTAATACTTACGCATTGATGTTGCGCCTCAGATATGCGTAATACTTGCTTTTTGATCGACAATGTTCACAAGTGTGAACTCATCTCCCAGTTCAAGATGGCTGGGCGTTAGGCAAGTGCTTAAACATTGGCCGGGTGGCTGGATCGTGTGACAGACAGACAAACAGAAAGACAGACCAAAATTTCTGCGTTCAAGTATCCCAAGAAAGACTACCGCCCTTAAAAGAAAAGCATTGGAATTATTGTATATCGCACTGCACGGACGGCACGCTGCAGCATGCTGGTGTGTTCCCATTCCTCAAAAATGAAGGTAATTCGATACGCGGCTGTGGCATGGAAAAACGCATATTCAACAAAGCCATCGCGATGTGGTAATATCGCTGTAATAATTGCGCGATCACTTGAACGCTGTTTCACGCAACATGGAAACCTTCCTCAATCTAAAGCTAGAGAACCCGGCAACCTCGATTGTATACGTTGTTAGAGTTACTGGTGGCCAGAAAATCTGACCATAGTTGCGTGTCATTTTGCCACGCGCCGCTCCGCTGCCAGTTTAGGAGCACACTCACGTGGACTCGGAGCTGCTGTATAGAAAAGCCGAATGTACGTATTTTGTGTTGCGCGTTCCACCATTTCCACGCACCCGGTTTGTGCTCTAATTATGCATGCATGTCCTGTCATGACTTGTAAAGCCTTGAACTTTTTTAAAGGGGATGTTGCGCGTCGGAGAGATGAATTTGCCACGTAACATCAAACCGCACAATGGACGATAGGCAACACCAATATTTTTAACAGCGGAGCAGTTCATGCCCGAGTTCCGGCCGTGCCGGTCTCCATTAAGATTCGCCTAGCTGGACGAGAAAGAAAGAAAGAAAGAAAGCCTATCCACAGCCTACGCGAGGTGTATGTATTTTCATGCCCTCAACCCACTATACACACACACTCTTGGCCTCAGCCCACTTCTACAGGAGAGTGATAGTGGCATTGCTACATAATAGTGATAGTGAACAAAAACACTAGAAAGATATAAAGAAAAGCCTGAGGTTGCGCTGAAAGGAAAAGCGAGCTCGCACATGCCCTCAGGTCATTTCTACATGATATTGACAGCGATAATGATATCGCTATGTGATAGTGATGGTGAACGTGACACCCTCCCTGTCTCCGGCTACGCTGGTTGCTGAGCTTTCACTGGTGTGGGGCTGGCTTTAATTTTTGTTCAGATCCAAACAACGTAAGTCTACATGTTCCTGCACACGAGAGCGCGTATCCCAGTTGTGCTGCCGCCGCTTTTTATTTACAATGCGACGGTAGTTATTTTCGCCCGCTCGATATATGCGATATATGCAATATATGCAGCCGTTGACATTCTGTTACGCAGAATTTACTTAGAGGAGTAAACCTTCTCTATCGCTCATCTACCATAATATGTTCCCCCCAGACAGTCACACGGAACTATCAGCGTGTCAGGATCATTGCGTGTGGACACCTTTCATATATTAGACTGCAGACTGGCTTACTTGTAAATGATGCCTTTTTGTTTCAACATATGCATTTTGTTCACACCTGTGTACGATCGCAAAAGCAGTTCGTGGAGCAATCTACCGCATGAGCGTTTGTAAGCTGACGCGGTCGGCTGGTTCAGAAAATGGCATGAATGACGTTCCATGATAATAATTACGCAGTTTGGAATGTCCAGGCTAGGTAAGTAAAATAAGGATAACTGCAGAGTCGCCGCTGCACATTTGCTGTTCACAATTGGGCTCTGTAACAGCGTACAACCATCGGTTATTAATGAATGTTCCACCTTTCTGCGATCTTGTTATTGTATCTCTTGCGTGCCACTGTTACGGATAGAGATTGTTTGCTGTTGTTTGCTTGAGACAGCAAAGCACACTTGCCGCTTTTCCGCCTCCAAGTATACTTTTACAAAACCCATAGCCACCCTCCTGCTTGCTAGACCGCGTTTCGCTGCAGTTAGCACTCGCTGTTGCCGTGAGTAAAGTGTTCTCTTAATAAGTATGCACGGAGAAAAACAGAGGCGCCCAGGAAGAGAACCGCCCAAAAGAAAAATAAAACAGAAGGAGTACCCAGTAGCGCTGGACTTGATTGTGCATTACACTGAGTAATACGACGTTGATGCACAGTAGCAACACTTCTTGCTTCGTGATAAAGAAGATACGAAGACATAAATAAATTTTCTCTGTTTACCTTTTCTTTAACCTCGCTCTTGTAAGGCGTGCCTGAAGCTTCGTTCATTGTAATCTTATCGTAAGATCCCCCCGCTGTGTCGCTAATTCTCGTGCCTATTTTTCGTGTTTAAACGCTTAAGGGCTGTCAGTTCCGCAATATACACTTCTTCTTATTAGTAGAATTTGTTCTGCTTGTGTATTCCTTTTTTTCTCTCTTATTCACGAGCGCTCGTCAGTGCTTTCATCCACCCCTATTCGCAACGCTGTGGAAACTCATTCCCGCGAGGAGAGGAAACTGTGAATTACTGGTACCAGCCCTCGCGGCAGCAAACATTGTTCCACTTCGATTGTGCAGCGTCGTGTTAGCAATGAAGCTACAACGTGAAGAGCATACAGGGGCCCAACGCATTCGCGAAGCCGGTTGCAACGTAAATAGCTCAGTGATTTGCGCAGAATTTTGGCTGCCCTATACTATGGATGTCTGCCATCGGCTAGTGCCGCCCAGTACCAAGCCGATAACCGGACGCACAGCCCCCCGAGCTGTGGTTTCTACAAGTAATGGAATGCACAAACACGCACAGTTTTGTCGACACTGAGCACAAGTAAGGAAACAAACTGTACTCCCTCAGTGGCGTTGGTGTAAATGAAAATATACACCGACGAACTCCCTCTTGACGTGCGAAGGACGGCAAACAAAGGAAGCATCGTCGTCGTCTTTCCTGGCACAGGAAAGCGCTGCTGTCTCGGTAGTTGAGTGGACAGCCTATATCGTGGCCGTGCTTGGTGAATCCAAACAATAGTTGCACTTCCTTGTTTATTCAAACCATGCCCCTTCTCTCCTCTCTACTCTGTTCCACCAAAGAAAAAGAAAGTCCGGGTCTGTTACGTGCCAAACTGTAATCTTATTATGTGGGGCAAGCCGCTTTTAATGCGGACCACCCGTGATTCTTTAACGCCAATCCAAATCTAAGTATCCCAGTAGACTTCTTTTTTTTTTTTTTACTCGCCTCTATCAAACTTTTTTTGCCGCAGCCGGTACTGAACAAAGCGACCCCAATTTCAGCAGTGCGACCCCTTAGCTACATCGCAAGGACACTGTTAGGACCCGAGACCATATATATACGCAAGATATATTGCCCTTGGGAAGTATATCGAGCTCAACTCAGAGATTTAAAATGAGGACGGTTGCCACGAAGACTGTTGTTCAGAAACAAGATCAGCACCATAATTGCGGAAGCAATACAAATACTTTAAGTGATCTTTATGTGATTTGTGGATTTTTTTTTAACGAGATTGACGCAGTACTCAGAAAAACGCGCTTTCCTTTCGCTATGATGCCTCCACGGAAGCGACGTCTCCTTAATCATTCGTCTAAGGACGATTTAGTTGGCCGCTTTGGGAAGCTAGTTTATTTCATGAGGCCTTTGTGCACAGATATACGATTGTGAGGATTGAAAAGCACAGCAACGGCCGTGGTGTCCTAGGTCCCATGACGTAGCGCTGCGAATCGATTCCCAGCCACAGCGGCAGCATTTCGAGTAAGCCAAACTGCAAAAATGTCCGTGTGCTTAGATTTAAGCAGACGCTAAAGAACACTTTAGATATAGTAGAACTGAAATTTGGGCGAGTTTGTACGACTGCATACTGGAAAGAAGCGCAAAGCAGAACGAGGACACAAGGAACCGAGAGAGAGAGAGAGAGAGAGAGAGAGGAGTGTGTGTGTGTGGGGGGGGGGGGAGGGGGGAGTGGGGGGGTGCGTGTGTTGCAATGATAGATACGCGCGTGGTTTTGTTCAGTAAAATTCAGTTTGAAGTGAACGTTCGTCGTGTCTAGTTCTTCTTGGTGTCCTCGTTCTGCTTTGCGCTTCTTTCTAGATGGTAAAGTTCTATCTGTAGTATCACAGAGAGGGCATTAAAGAATCAATACATTGGTAGATTACCCTCACCTTAAATACCAACTGTACCATCCGCTCCTATGAATACATCGACACCCTCATACATGATCTCCGACACGAAACTACTTACATACAGCACTTTTTAGGGGCGAAGCTCCTTAGGGTCGAGACTTGTCTGCCGTTGTAATGTCGTAGCCACGCTCGCTCTCGGCGTGTGCCTCCCGGCGCGCGATCTCTTTCTCTTCGACAGCGGCAGTCATGAGTGCAGTCAGACGGTGTGTGTGCATGTGTGGGCCGATCCCGGAGGCAGTGAACCAAGACAGTGTCGTCGGCTGTCGTGAGAGAAAGCGAACGACGCGCGTTGACTATGAAACGTTATTTCTCTTGTGCGTAGTTGAACCATAAGGATTCGCAGCGTGCGCGTTAACTAAATTAATCCGGAACTCGGCACGATCTACGACGTGGCAGCGCAGGAATCTCATAAAGACCAGGAGCATAAATGACAACGCGTGTGTAAACGTACACACGCGTTGTCATTCATTTACGTGCATGAGTAGGCAATGTCACGGGTGATTTACGGTAACACAGAACGATCCCCAGCTTCGCCCACTCGTCATGGTTCACTTCGTGGAGATGCGTGCATTTTTTTTATTCAAATTTAATAAATATTCACCTGGTCATGACAACGAGGATGTGTTTCGCTTGTTGCTCGACTGTCCTACGCACACTACACGTAGACAGGATCTCAAACACGAGCTCAGTCCATTAGATTGAGGAGAAATTTTCTCACTTGCCAACATGACAGGTGCACGGCCATCGTAGTTCAATCACAACGCTACACAATTCTTTCATCTCTTTTTTGAAGAAATTGTTTTTCTGAGCCCTTACCGAACTTCATATAAAAAGTGCATCGTATGCCTCTGTATGCGAAACGTTAGCGGGGTCTGTTAGAACGGGAACTTTTGAACTCACCAACTGCAGTACTTTACCTTTTCCATTGTTTAGTTTTTTTTTAAATCCTAATAATCAAACAAAAATGGGTAGCCGTCCCTAGGAAATGTCAACAACTCCATTTCTTTTCGTTCGAGTATAAAGAACGCCACTGGTCAACAATGAGTAAATATATGCTTTAGGGAAAGCACAAGTGAGCTGCAGAGTGCACATTTAGGTGGTCGATGATGGCACGAGTAGCTTCGCCAGGTTTCTTGTAAACATGTTTTCAAAATTTATTACAGTGCACGAAATTCGAAGCGCTCTCCCGGATATTGTTGTTTCTGATCACCTGAAGGGTCTTGACTCACACCAACTGTGGGGGATTGGCCAAGAATCGGATCAGTATAGGTAATGGGGTACACCTTAAAAATAGGGTAACCTATAGCCAGAAAAAGCTTATCAAAGACAACTAAGCATTCCATGTAATGTTGAAAAAAATCTCCAATGATTTAATAACAGAAGAAATAAATGAAAAAAAGTCACTTTAATTCACGAAAAAGTTTCCACCTAGCCATACGTGTACATAAAAGGGCACGACATGTACGGCCTGTTTACCTGATTAAACGATCGGTCCGAAGCCTCTGCGGTAAATTCCCTTTTCTTTTTGATTGAACCAGTGAATTATCAAGCACCGGTAGACCTCGATACCGACAGCTAAAATTATTGTTTCTTGTGGTGCGCGTTTTCCATTCATAAGGCTCATATAAGACTACTCGTTTATACGGGTCATATTATTAGGGTCATATAGCGCGCGTTTATAAGGGTCATATTATTAGGGTCATACACTGCGCCTTTATAAGGGTCATATTTTGTAAAGGTCAGGTATACGAATAAGGGTCACATTAGGCTATGTATCCCGCCAGTGCAGTTGGACGACATTTCCGCCTAGTTCGGTGCACATCGAGATGCGGGTGCGCAAACTGAGGAATATTAGTTCTCACCGGCAACGATGCCGCGAGAGATGTTCTGGCGAATGCGGGCGGATGCGGGGCTCCCAGGACTCCTTTCCAGCGCGCGTCGCTAGGTGCGCCCTACTCGCATCAGCGTTAGAGAAGGGCGAGAGCGGGGAGGGGAATTTGGGGAAAAGGAAGGGGGCAACGAGAGCGAAAGTACTTCCACTCCTGGCCCGTAGCGCGAGCGAAAAGCGCCCGGGTCCGGGCTCCGAATGGCATGGTGTGGGGAGGGAAGAGAAACGGCTAGCGTGAAATCCGGAGGCGGAGAGCAGAAAGAAAGAAAGGAGGACGCGAGGCAGCGCTTCTGCCGCGCTCCCCGGTGCCAGTCCGCGTCTCGCGCTCAACCCGGGTCCGCCGGGGTGCCGGCTTCGCTCGCGCGCGGCCCCGCTTGTCAGGCGTCCGACAGCCGCCCCTTTTCACCACAGGGACCACTCACACGCGCGCATATCTATACATTCTCACACCCTTTGCATACACCTCAAGTCCATACGGATTGTTCTGCCTTTTTTTTTCTTTTTTTCGTTACCGCGACTCTCACCGTACGCGCGTGCAACATCTTTTTTTCCCGTGTGTACGTCTCCATCTACGTGATACTTCGGCTGGACGAGCTATAACAGGTAGTGCGAGCGACACTTTGTTCCTGTTTAGCGGCCTCTTTTCCTTCCCGAAGCGCCCACGCAGCGTTCGTTCGCTGTCACAACTTTGATCGAGCCGCGCTGCCCCAAACCTCGGAACCAAGCATCAGAACGCGTCCAGGAAGCGCCCTTGCCCCTTCCTGCCGTCTGTCCGGAAGCCCGCAGAGTCAGCTACTCATTCGATTTGTTATAGCCAGTTTGCTACATCCGTCTTCGCAGCCGCTTGTTGATTGTATCATTTCCGTCTGTATCGTTGAAACAAGAACTTCGTCGGCGCTCCTTTTTCCGACGTACTGAAGAACGTTTGTTGACAGGTTAGCTATAAGTGACCCTCTACGTAGTTGTCTCTGCACAGGGTCCTAGTTAAGACATTTCAAAGACAGTGCTTAGCTTCATCCGCGACACGTCGTTCCTGTTTACGAACTGACCGCCGTCGCCGACGTTCTGCTTGTGTTTGTCTTGAGTGCGTGAAAGCTGCGACTGCCAGAGACCATGGGAACAATGGATCGCAGCATGTCCCAAGATGGCGTGGGATTACGGGCCATCGCACGTTCTGAGGAAAGGTAAGCGCCGAGTCGTAATGGGCCTGCAGCCTGCAGCCGCGGTGTTTCATGAGCGACTGAAGCACCGCGGTTTCTGAGCGCAATGCATGCGGCCGGGTGTGCGACATGTGCCGCAAACGCGGTGTTTTCCATCAAACGCTACCTGTGCGAAATGACAAAACGGATCCGGTCAGTAGTAAGAAACATGATGAAACTTCCATAAATGACACCTAAAAAAAACTTGTTTCTAACAGCTAATTTGTGTAACAAAAGAGGACCAAGCAGCTAGTATGAAGGTTCTCATATTTCGCAGAACAAGACTTGTTATCGTGGTATAAAAGCTACAGATAGGAAATGGGATATTTTTTTTATTTAGAAAAAGTGTGTGTACTGCGGGATCCTTTGACATCCTTCAGACTCCTAGCGCCTTCTCTTACAAGTGTTCCCATAGGCAAAGATGTCTCAGGCTTTAGCTCTTTAATGCATACATCTTGATTGCTGGCACACAAGATAATCGAAACGCATTAAAAAACTCACGGATATCAAGTGGCGCTCTAGAGATTCGTACGTTCGTGCTTCGTGCTTTAATCTATTTGCTGTGGGCTGAAAAAATTGTACGTCAACTTTCTGACAGCCTTCGTGCATGAAACTGGAATGTGCCTGAAGATGGCATATCGGGTAGGTTTAGAAGTCTCCAGAAATACAAGATTCGTCATCACGCATAAGTCATTGTTCGAGGAAAGTTGATTGTCGGGCAGCATGTATTTATGTCAAGTTTGTCGAGCAACACGCGTTCGTTCATTCTTATTCAAAAGCGGAGAGAAGAGTTGTGCGGGCACGAGACTGACATTTTGGCTGCATCCAAAGCACTTTTGCTTATACGTATAGCCCTTGAAGCTCGTGAACGTATGCGCTATAGGTTATATTTTAAAAGGCGCCATATACACGCAGTTTTCTTGCATAAACATTTCTAAAGTTCCTTCGTGGAGAAGTGTATATGCTTTTTCCACGTGCACCAATGTACCCTGGCATAATAAAAATAAGCTTGAAGTAGATTGCCAAAACAAAAAAAGAAAGAAAACAAGAGACAATCTACAATACTACTGCCTTACACCTTGTGCGGAAAATGGTAACGCAAAAGGTACCATCAGCTGTGAAGCATCGCTTCGCGTGCGGCTCTTACTACTTGTAGCGGATGAGGGTAGGCATTCATTGTGATCAGATCGACTACATAACAATAGCTGTAGAGGCTAAACGCTTACTAGGTGTTCAAAACAAGTCTGCGCAAATCGCAGGCCTAAAAAAAATGCATAAAAAACGGATAAATGTCTGTCTTGATCCTTCTTTTCATTGAGCTTTTTTTTTTAATTGAAAACAACCTATATTACTGTGAAAAAGATTCAGCACAACGGAATTTCGATTAGAGCTGAACGCTCCTAAAACTGTGCATTAGCGACATTCAGAGTGGCATCTACATTTTAGCTTATGTTTGTGTCTTGTTTTGCGGAAATGTTTGCTTGGGTCCGCAGCTAAGTAAATTCAAGTAGATGGCAAGATTCACGATTCCAGCCTCTTTCAAGCACACTAAAAATGAAAAAAAAAAAAGGTATCTGCAGAAGTTTCGACTGGCACTGCATCGAAAAGAGCAGCTGTCAAATGCCTTATAAAACGCACTTCGCTCAACACATTTCCAGTTTAACAAACTCGTCATCCTGTTTTTCACAGCTCCACTTTTCCCATAACAACGCCTGAGGCTTAAGTGCGCTGTCTGCTCCTATAAAGTGCAGTCTCGCAAAGAAATTTTGATTTTAGGTATTAGTGCTGAGCGACATATATATCCTTAAAGAAAAAAAGAGGAAGAAAGCGCGATGACGCTACCAGTCGTATTCCACTGCCAAGTTCATAAGCAAGTACGTAATGAAAATTAAGCTTTTGTGACTAAATGCTTGCGCGCTTCCGCTGGACACTTTGCTTTCAGGTGCGCGCACTGAAGAAGCCCTATCTCAAGAGAGATTGTGCCGGAATGCCGAAAGTTTTCAACAGCAACGTCCGGACGTTTCAATTCCTTAGTCGTTCGAAACAGCCCCGCCACGGTGGTCTAGTGCCTATGGTACTCGGCTGCTGATCCGAGGGTCGCGGGATCGAATCCCGGCTGCGGCGGCTGCATTTCGATGGAGGCGAAATGTTGAGGCCCGTGTACTGTGCGATATCAGTGAACGTTAAAGAACCCCAGGTGGTCGAAATTTCCGGAGCCCTCCACTACGGCGTCTCTCATAATCAGAACTGGTTTTGGGACGTTAAATCCCACAAATCAATCAATCGTTCGAAACATCAAATTCCTGCGAATTTGGTTTCATCTGAGGGTCGTCATTTGTGTTTGTTTATTTTTCTTCTCAGAAATGGTACCTAGCTTTTGATGATGCAACTGAAAGAGCACAGGTTTTCCGGGAAAGCCACGCCGTTTCGTAATTCTCAGTCAGGCTCCCGGCCATACAGATTCCCCGAAAACAAAAGTGTCAAGACCGCGGGTTGAAAAGAAAATGACGTAGGGGACAAGGCACTCGTATTTCTCGTCTTTGTTCTGTCAGAGGGTACAAGCTGGCGCTTCAATGGAAAAAAGAAACATCAACGAGGACCCATCTTGAACTACCGAAAAAAAAAAATGCGGACTTGGAAGCACTGAGGACATTGATCAGAATACGGAGGTGTTGAGCTGGAATTGTTTCGACACATCTTGCTTAGGGTAAACGCCGAATCGCTGCGGAGGAAACGGCGAAGCGAAGCCAAGAAGGACGTTCGCACATGTCCTCGCGTCTCCCCTTTCCCGCAATGCTGCACCTCGCGAAATATTAAGATATTCCTTCATGCTAGGACAGCGGAGGCCCATACATATGACGCTTTGTTCCACGTCATTATTTACACAAGCAGGAAATCAGTGTTGATGGTGTAGGCAGAATACGGGGAATTCTCAATAAATGATGCGACCTTCGCGAGAATGAATGCGTAAGTATGGCATCCCGACATTGGCTTTTTTTTTTCTGTTTTCGTGGCACACGGAATTTCGTCGATCTTTGGCGTTCTACGCAGCTGTCACATTCCGAGGATCATTGAGACCACTAAACGGTCGACTTGAAGAAGGAGATTGAGTGCACGCAGAAAACCGTTAAGAGGCACGAACGGCTAAATAGTTTTGTATTAAATTTGGTATATTTTGCAAGAATTTCCGCTGCTTATCTTTACGAAAGTACCGACGATGCAGTTGCATATTGCGCTGTGACTCTCGCGGTCAAGCGTGCTCTTCTTGCCCAGTCAGCATTTACTTATTGTGCTTTTAGAGTGCACTGTCTTTTCGGTCAAAGAAATGAACCAGTCCGTGACATCAACGCTACTTCGAACATAGTCGTATCTTCTTGATAAGCGGCTTAGGAAATGGAGTGCTCACATAAATCACAACTGAAGTTTACTGGATTGTATAGGAACTTCTGTAGGCAGATGCGGGCTTGAGAAGAGCGCTTGTGCAGCGATATATAGTAGCAGTAGTAGCAGCATTGATTGATTGATATCGTGGGGTTTCACGTCCCAAAACCAGCTCTGATTATGAAAGACGCCGTAATGGAGGTCTCCGGAAATTTCGACTACCTCGGGTTCTTTAACGTGCACTGACATTGCACAGCACACGGGTCTGAACGTTTAGCCTCCATCGAAACGCAGCCGCCGCGGCCGGGTTTCGATCCCGCGACCTTCGGATCAGCAGCCGAGTGCCATAACCACTGGACCACCATGGCGGGGCTGTAGCAGCATCAATATGTATAGTAGCAGTAGTAGCATTAGTATAGTAGTAGTAGTATAGTAGCAGCATTTATTGAAGCGAATTTTGGCTCCGGTCTTCTGATACGTTTGAGTAGTAGAAAACGTAGCTTTCCGAAAACTGAGTAGCAGGTAGCACCAATTTTTAAAGTCAGCCACCCGAATATCCCAATAATCAGGCAAGAATAGACTAGACAGAAAAGAAAAGATAACGAAGTTATCATGACGCATGAACGCATCATCAACGAGTGTATCTATGGACAGCAGAAGGGGAAAAAAAAAACCTGTCAGCAACGTCTGGCCAGTCATCCATCATCCACTAGCCATCATATGCCATCATACCGTAGTTTTGGGGCGTAATATCCCAGAAGTTAGTACTATTAACAAAAGTAGAGAAGGCCAGTTATTGCCCACTCCAGTACGATGAGGGTATGACAATGATTAAAACACTTTGATAAGATAAGAGCGCATGCATTACTTATCTAATTGAAAAATAATACATAAATTCGCGACTCTTGATATCCGTTGTTTAGGTTACGTCAGCGGCTTCTTTTCTAACTGTGATGATCCCTCATGATATCGTATCTACACTTCAGTCTAGTGCTCTTGCAACCTGCTCGCAGTAACGTAAGCGAAAGTGAGGCCAGTTGAACCGAATACTGGAACTGCACGTTGTCTATGCCCTCTTTCTCGAACATTGGTGGTATCGCTATATTCGTTTTATACAAAATCCAGTAGAAACCCTGAATAGATATATGTGTATGGCTAAGATTATCGCAAGTAACCGCATCTAAAGGCATCTTAGGCAACGGTTTTTCTTTCTTTTTTTTTAATATAAGCACCTGCTTCTACGCGGTGCACCGTCTACTAGCTGGAAGTGAGAAGCTATGCAGTCATGTATAGGCCTACACGGAAGTATTTAGATGGGCAAGTAGTTTAGCGATCTGGTCTGGTTGGTAAAGTTCCGTATGGAGATTTACAAAACTGGAATAACGGAAAGTATACAGGAGGCGCTAAAAACTACAGTACTATTCTTCTCTATATCTACATCCTTGCAATCCACCCGCGACCTTTTTTGTTCAAGATACACTGGCGTGCTTCTTTGTCTGTTGACATGCGAGGTTACGCAATGCAAAGGTTGCTTGGCTTATGGAGTTTTACATCCCACCCAAAACCATGATATGATTATGAGAAACGCTGTAGTGGACGTCTCCGGAAATTTCGACCACCTCATGGTTCCTTAACGTGCATCGACATCGCACATTGCACGGGCCTCAACATTTAGCTTCCATCGAATTGCAGCCGACGCGGCCGGGATTCTATCCCACGACCTTCGGATCAGCAGCAGCCGAGTGCCATAACTACTAGACCACGGTGGCGAGACATGTAATGCGAAGTCCAGCCTGTTTAGTACAGTATGTAGAGAGGTGCCGGTCGTTTTATTGAGGGCAGCAGCACAAATGGCGGTCGTTAATTTATTTCCGTCGACGAGATTCGTACGCTGCAGTGTATCGGCTGTTCCAAAATCGCAAGAATGGAGATTGCAAATACAACGCTTAGGCTCATTTGCGTAGTAGAGCAATAGTAGAGCAGGGTCGCATTGTGGCTGGAGACGCTGTAACGTTAAGGATTTATGTTTTCGCCATAGCGTGCAATATGTGTGTGTATGTGTGTGTGTTGGGGGGGGGGGGGGGGGGTGCAGTGACAATGTTTCAGTTTCTATTGGCGCAGCCGATGCATACATGAGCACGGGCTGAACCGAAATTACATGGCTAAAAATTACCATGTCCGCCTATTTGCACCGCCTATTTAAAGCCCAATTTTAATAACAATGCGAATGATGCTTGTAGCAAGGAAAGGCCGCATGTTAACAAGAAAAAAGAAAGCATCCACCCAGAATTGTATCTTAGCGATACCTTAGTGACACAGTAGCGCTGTGTTCGGTATAATTGCGAGAAACACCGCAAAAAAACAAATCGTGAAATGGAAAAGCGCGGTTGCAACGCCGAAAGCAAAAACCTTAACTGAGACCAACGTGAGACGGCGATGAAAGGCAAGTATAGTGTTCTTTGTTGCAGATGACGTATAGTATCACGCGCTTGTATTTCTCCCGCTTGATCTGTAAGGTGTTCTCCGTTGCGGCCTGCCCTAACGTCGTTCTAACGCCTGCCCTAACGGCTTGCCCTAACGTCTGCCCTAACATCGGCAAGGTGTTTTTCATGTCCTTTCTGGCGTTCATCAGCGTCTGTAACGGCCCAACAGAAGGGGTATGTCGAGGCCCGTGTGCTGTGCGATGTCAGTTACACGTTAAACAACCCCAGGTGGTCGAAATTTCCGGAGACCTCCATTACGGCGTCTCTCATAATCAAAGCTGGTTTTGGGACGTTAAACCCCATAAATCAATCAATAAATCAATCAATCAGAAGGGGTATATCGGGACATCCGAAACGCCTCGGGTATATGGGGCCTATTTTGCATGAAAGTTTCGCAATATCGGAAATCTCTTGATGGCTACAATGCTCCATGCTGGGTTTACGTGTTTTCCTGGAGAGGACTTCTCCAACGATCACAAGGGCGTTACGTGTTCTGCTCCTGCATTTTATCTTTACCGCGCGTGGAACACATTCCTATGGTTAAGATATACCGGTTACGCGGAGTATTTGAGAAGACGGTTCCTATCGGTCATAGATACCAGCCGGGTCATCACACCTATCTCGGCGTGCTGCTTTCTCTTGGTTGACCCTTTACCATTCATAAGGCGCGTTTTGTTCAAGGATTGAAGCGTGCAAGTTAACGCAGCAAGTGATCGTAAATGATGGGAGTAAAAGAGACGTTAATCAAACCAAAACTTAACGTTCATAAATTATGGTTACGCGGAACTATCGGAATATAAAAGTTCTCCGCCACGGTGGTCTAGTGGCTATGGTACTCGGTTGCTGATCCGAGGGTCGCAGGATTGAATCCCGTCCGCGGCGGCTGCATTTCGATGGAGGCGAAATGTTGAGGCCCGTGTGCTGTTGCTATGTCAGTGCACGTTAAAGAACCCCAGGTGGTCGAAATTTCCGGAGACCTCCACTACGGTGTCTCTCATAATCAGAGCTGGTTTTGGGACGTTAAACCCTACAAAACAACAACAACCGAATAATAAAGTAATAATGGGTCGCTATAAACCTGCGCGGAGTTTGTATGAAGCGACCAGCAATGATTCGCCCAAATGCTGTTCTCGTTGAAAAGTATAATCGACGCCAGCCAAGTTTTGTCGCAACCATTTAAATCGGCGCAGAGAGAAAAAAAGAATAAGAAAGAAACAACTATAATCTGCCGGGCAACCATTCAGATGATCCCTTATTTCTAGTTAATAATGTCTCGAGTCCTTTACGTTATACTTAAAGAGCCCGTGCAACATTTTTTTCACATAGTCTGAAGACGGTGCCAGTCACTTGTGGAAGCTTCTCTGAACACGTGAGCCAAATGCTGATGCGCTGTATGCGCCAAGGAATTCGCAGTTCGGTTAAAAATATAGCTAGAACTGGCCTGCTCTCTTTTCAACAAATGACGTCCGAAGTAGCAATTACTACACCATTTAACTTCCTTTGTTGCTCTGAAAGAAATATACATAGTTTTTTTTTTATTTGTCGAACTCAGAATGAACAAATAAATTATTCGTACGAATGCTTCTGCGTTCATGAAACCACCTATGTCAGTTCTACTTCAAGCTACGGAGTCAATGTTGCTTGTATACGCTGAACGAAAAGCGGGCGCTCTTCTGCCGTTTTTGAAACCAACCTGCGAATTCCCTGATGCGTGCAGCGCACTAATATTTGGCTCACGTGTTCACAGTAGCCTCCGCGACTGGACACTGTTTCCAGACTGCGTTAAAGGAGTGTAGGAAGGCCCCTGTAAGCAACTCGGAGGTTGCAGAAAACCCCGCGATAGGTGGAGTAGAAATCGACGCGAAAAAAAAGAGGCACCTTCCGTTAAGGAAGTCGGCGTTTGAGGGAACATCATAAAAATTATGCATTTTACATTTCTCATCGCCAACTGCCAAATTACCAACTACCGAGTACACCGTACGGTCTATGTAGAAACATGATCGAGGCTGACATATAGTTGCATATCTATGAATAGTGAAAAGCTGCGTTTTGTCTCGGCATCCGGAAGAACGTTGGAATCTGACAGTCGTACATACAAAATGGTGTGCGTTGGCGTTACCTAAATGTTGACGTTACATGAATACCTCCGATACAAGGTTATTCGTAAGGAGGCGCTTATTGGCTGTGAAACGTATTCCGGAACCCCACTGAACGTGCCTGTCAAGCATTCTCCCATCTCGCTGTCGTAAATTTTAAACTGCCGCCGCGATGCATACCGGTATATAGATCAAACGCGCCGCACAAGAGGCTTCCGTGAGGGCGTGCTTACTTTTCTATTTGTACTTTTTCGTGAATACCATGCCGAAACATCTTTCTCGTACATTTTGTCGAATTGTCGACCCGTATCTTTTTCGATAAATGAGGAGGAAGAAGAAAGGTATCTCCACAAATAGCGTCAGCTGTTTCAAAATCACTTCTTATATGCATGGAAAAAGGAAACACGAAGATAACAACAATCTGCATATCAATGACTTCGCCAGCCAAATAAATTGCACATCACGGTCATGCCGGTGCTTCTTTTGCGGCATATATGATCCACTCGTGCCATCGAGCTGCGTTCCATAACTCGCTACCATGGTTGAACGAAGGGTTTCAAATCGAAATTGAAACGCGATCTCTCCCATCGCAATAAACCGACACATTTTATGCGTAGCAGCCAAGCTGACCGAGCGCCGCCGGCCATCCGTCTTTTCATGCGCAGACGACAGCGGCTTATGCAAAGGCGTCCACTTATATTCGGACGGGCCGCGCCCGCTTGTATCAGCTAAAATGCACTGCGGCTCTGGTTATGCGCTTGTCGTGTTTGCCGATGAATTCAATATAAAAGCCATATATCTCGCGCCGCTCTGCTTGTGTCAGCAGTTAGCCCGCATATAGCCCGAAAACGTGGCCGTGCCCGTGATCTCCGTGTTATGGCCTGAAACGAATTTTAAAAACTAAGCTCCCATGCGCGCTCATTGTGGAGACATCGCGCATTTCAAATCACTGAGATGTATGCGTAGCTTGTACAGTGCCGCAATGGCGCGTGACCCACTGCGTTTGTTGATATCGTTTGCGTACGCGCAAGAGCGTAATAAATGCAATGAAAAAAAGCGATACGATACTGTTCCTGCTGTTGTGTTGTCAACACTGAGCATTCCATTTTCTATGCGCGTGCCTTTTTTGTCCCTTTTTAAAGCCACCCGCAAGCATTAACCAATGACCACTCGGACTATCACAAAATGTGTATTGACTTCCGTATATATTTAACATGCATGGTGTAGTATAGCTACCGTGCGTCAAGATAAAAAAAAAGTTTGAAGCAGCTTCGCTGACTTAATGTCGCGAATAC